>JACEVL010001080.1:0-192500 GCA_020284085.1 Aporrectodea caliginosa
TGTAAAGTGTTCGTTAACATGAACTTCAAACTGGTCTTACTATGGTCTTAAAGTGTCTGTAAAGTGTTCGTTTACATGAATTTCAAACTGGTCTTACTATGGTCTTAAAGTGTCTGTAAAGTGTTCGTTAACATGAACTTCAAACTGGTCTTACTATGGTCTTAAAGTGTCTGTAAAGTGTACGTTAACATGAACTTCAAACTGGTCTTACTATGGTCTTAAAGTGTCTGTAAAGTGTACGTTAACATGAACTTCAAACTGGTCTTACTATGGTCTTAAAGTGTCTGTAAAGTGTACGTTAACATGAACTTCAAACTGGTCTTACTATGGTCTTAAAGTGTCTGTAAAGTGTACGTTAACATGAACTTCAAACTGGTCTTACTATTGTCTTAAAGTGTCTGTAAAGTGTACGTTAACATGAACTTCAAACTGGTCTTACTATGGTCTTAAAGTGTCTGTAAAGTGTACGTTAACATGAACTTCAAAATGGTCTTACTATGGTCTTAAAGTGTCTGTAAAGTGTACGTTAACATGAACTTCAAACTGGTCTTACTATGGTCTTAAAGTGTCTGTAAAGTGTACGTTAACATGAACTTCAAACTGGTCTTACTATGGTCTTAAAGTGTCTGTAAAGTGTACGTTAACATGAACTTCAAACTGGTCTTACTATGGTCTTAAAGTGTCTGTAAAGTGTACGTTAACATGAACTTCAAACTGGTCTTACTATTGTCTTAAAGTGTCTGTAAAGTGTACGTTAACATGAACTTCAAACTGGTCTTACTATGGTCTTAAAGTGTCTGTAAAGTGTACGTTAACATGAACTTCAAAATGGTCTTACTATGGTCTTAAAGTGTCTGTAAAGTGTACGTTAACATGAACTTCAAACTGGTCTTACTATGGTCTTAAAGTGTCTGTAAAGTGTACGTTAACATGAACTTCAAACTGGTCTTACTATGGTCTTAAAGTGTCTGTAAAGTGTACGTTAACATGAACTTCAAACTGGTCTTACTATGGTCTTAAAGTGTCTGTAAAGTGTACGTTAACATGAACTTCAAACTGGTCTTACTATTGTCTTAAAGTGTCTGTAAAGTGTACGTTAACATGAACTTCAAACTGGTCTTACTATGGTCTTAAAGTGTCTGTAAAGTGTTCGTTTACATGAGCTTCAAACTGGTCTTGCGCCCAGGCTGTAGGAAACTCCAAATCACACATTGGACAGATTTTACGGCCATCTGCAACTTTGATTGTATTTGCAAGATGCTCGGACACATGCAATTCAAACTCCTGCTGTGTGCAGTTCAATTCCAAATGCGTGTTGCATATGGGGCAGACTTTCTGATGTAACTGCAGATGGTCTTTCATGACCTGGATTGCAGTTCCCCTGGGAAACGTCAAAGAACACACTTTACACGTTGTCCTCGACTGCGGGCTATCGTTGCCACCAAACCTAAAATAAGTTTTAAATTTAAAAAAAATAAATCTACTTCCAGTCGGCGTTCTTCAGGCTGAAAACATTTGAATAAAAACACAAACTTGATTAATTCTGTAATTTAAATTAATGATGCTTACACACCAATTTTATATGTTGTACTGAGGTTTAATCCCTTGCAATTTAAATGATCTCTACTGCAGTGTAACTTTTTATCTGGCAAAGCAAAAGATGGATAAAGAAGTTTGATGACCACATACTGATCAGTGGAACAAGAATTAGTCTCCACTTTGTCGACAGAGCATTCCTTTTGGATACATCCACCTTCAGCAGTTGCTCCGGTTAAATTTTTCACGTCATCAGTGACCAATAATTCAGCATTTGCCTGAAGTAGTGAAACCGAAACAGTCTGACTGCAATCAGATCAAAAGATTTTCCGGACAATTTTTATAGCTCTTGAGGAAATATTCCAGTGGTACGATTATGTCCACACATATTTTGTAGTGTTAGTAGCTTTAGAGTCCCCAAAAACTGGCTACAGTTTGACACAATTTTTTTAATGTTACTGAGATCAGAAACCACTAACCCACTGTAAGCCAGTCACTTCAAAGATTGAAGTTACGGTTTACCCTGGCACAGATCAGTTGCAATTTATAGAACTACATTAGGGGTGTCCAGAAATAGGATACATTGAAGAAAACACCCATACTCAAGTTTTCCCCATTATTCCTTTCACTCGTTTTCTATAAATATTTTTTTCAGAATTTTAAAATGTTATCCTGAGGTAGCTCAAAGCCTCCGAACATACCCTACTTGAATACCCAGGACTAAAGGCGCCAAATGAATGCTCGGGACTTGGAACTTGGGTTCATTGTGAATTTACTCTTTTTATCACAAAAAATTAACAGAGTCCGATTTGGATGAACGTTTTGCAAATTGTTTGACTCGACAAGAGCTACATCTGGGACAAATTTAGACACCCATATCAAGGTCATTCAAGGTCAGAATAAACGAAATCTAGCAAAAATTAGAAACAATTGACCAGCTTTCGGCCAATAATGGTTGAAATCGGCTAATTTTTTCTTTTGTTTTTCTTCCTGATATGGACTACCTGTAGTAAGAAACAAGGCTACTAAAGGCAAGACAATCCGAGGTTATTTTAAGGTCAATTTGAAACAAAAATAAGAAGAAATGGCCATAACGCAGCCAAATATTGCTCTATTTGAGTTATTCTTTTACCTAATTGCTCGGGCGGATAAGGACTATACATTCGAGGAGAGATATAGTACTAAGAGGCTAAGATAAAAACAAGGTCATTTCAAGGTCAAAAGGTTAAAATCAGGGAAAATGGCTGTTTAGCTCAGCCAAATGTTGTTCATTTTGGTGATTCTGAGTTATGGTCATTTTCCTTGATTTTTATTTTTTACCTTGAAATGACCTTGGATTATGTTAGCCTTTTAGTACTATGTCCTCTCGAATGTGGCCCTTATCAGTACGAGCAGCCAGGTAAAAGAAATAACCCAAAATAGAGCAATCTGGCTAAGTTATGGCCATTTCTCTCATTTTCACTTTAATTGACCTTGTTGACCTTAAAATAACCTTGGATTGTCTTGCATTTAGTAGCCTTGTTTCTTACAGCAAGTAGTCCTTATCAAGACGAGAAAAACAAGAAAAAACTAGCCGATTTCAACAATTATTAGCCGAGATCTGGCCATTTTTGTCTCGTTTTGGCTAGATTTAGTTTATTCTGACCTTGAATGACTCTGATCTTGGTATCTATATTTTTCACAGACGTAGCTATTGTCGTGTAAAACAAGTTGCAAAACGTTCATCCAAAGCGGACTCTTCGTTAATTTTCTATGATAAAAAGAATACATTCACAAAGAACTCAAGTTCCAAGACTCGAGCATAGGCGCCTTCAGTTCTGGGTATTTAAGTAGGGTATGTTCGGGGGCTTTCAGCGACCTCAGGATAACATTTTAACATTCTGAAAAAAATATTTATAGACAACGAGTGAATAGAATAATGGGAAAAACTTGAGTACGGGTGTTTTCTGCTATTTGTCATTTTTCTGGACAACCCTAAACTACATTATATTCAAGTGGAAAGGTCATCATAGGCAACGACACCAATTTCCTAATAGCAAAGATGTAGCGGCTTCTACGAAATTCAGTAATTAACTCTACTTCCATTCATTTATGTTAATTTATTGTATTGTATTCAAACATTTATAAAGCGCCTCTCATAGGGTGAACCATTCAGAGGCGCTCCCAGTGCGCAAGGCCAAATAAAAGAGAAGAAAACAGTTTTGAGAAAAGCAAAGGTGGAAGAGAGGTTACTATAGCTAGAATTCGAGAGCGAGTAGATGGAGACAGCGTATTCCAAAGAGAGGGACCAATTGAGGTAAAGGACCGAGACTGAGCCATAGCTGTTCTAGTATTAGGTACTAGAAGCTCAAGTCTGTTTGATGAGCGTAGTGGTCGATGGGAGGAGGCTGAAAGAGGTCGGAGTAAAACATCAGCTAAATATTTTGGGGCAAGACCCCTCTGTGCCTTGAAGACTAAAATGACTAAAATTTATGCATTAAACTCACAGTATTTCTACGCAATTCCACCTGATTTTTCAAAACCAATTGATCAATCTGTTTCTCTGAAGAGCAAAAGACAAACAGCACTAAGTTGAATCCGACGAAATTACAATTTCTTTAAAATACACCTCTTCAAGTTAGGTTAAAAACTAACACAAGTCGAACTGAACTCTCTCTGGCATTTCGAACTAATAGGAACGGTTCTGAAATTAACATAGTTATACAAACCAAAACTGACCATCCTTCGGTCTCAAGGATGTGACTGGTCCGGTGATCTACATTTGGTTAGAGTATACATCCAATGCTCCTCTCTGCAGTGCATGCAGATGCCCAATCGCATACCAATGGTGGCTCATTTCAGAGATCTAGAAATCTTGGACTAACATGGTCTGTATACGGGGACTTTAAATGGCATGGTACACCATTCAAACGGCCAGCGGCAGTGAAAGATCTCAATGTAGATTGAAAAAATGAGCAGGTCGAGGCCATGTGGTCGCTTTAAAACGGTCCATACATGGGGACCGTAACTGGCGTGGCACCCATTCAAACAGGTAGTGGAGGTGAAGTATCTCACCCAATCAATTTATTGAAAAATAGTCAGGGTCAAGACCAGTCGCTATAAAAAACTTGTACATTTACACTGTACCACACCGTTCCATACCTGCTATGATGGTGCATAATAAATGACTACGTTCTTTATCTGCATCAGTATCTGATTACAAATTAGTTATGGTCTGAATTAATTGGATTAATATTAATACAATGAAGTGTAGAATTCATTTGTGCAGCATCTCTTAAAGATGTGAGAAGACCTTGAGAAGGTCACTTGATGAGTGGATAACATGGATGACCTGCGAGAATTGAGATGGTCTCTGAATGAGTGGATGACACGGAAGATCTTCTATGCAGCATTGCAGCTTCCCTACCATCTTTAGAAGCCGCTTGAAGGTGTTCCTGATATATGGCTTCCTTTGGTTTACATATCATCTGCAACAAGTTTCAAAGTAGGCATAAGAAAGTTCAGCCAGTCAACATCCGTTGGTTGCTGGTTCTGCCCTTGACCTTGACCTACCCTTAGCTGGCAATACCAGCAAACATCCTCCATTTGACGTCCAACTCAAAGAAACTGGTGTTTAACATAAAAATTCAGAATTGAACTCCGATCAACAATGTTAACTTGTGAACCTCTTCTTAAAGACTCTCTTACTGAGACTTTCCCTTGCTCTAAAGCAAAACCTTACCTCCACCAGTGTGTTTGCAGTCCTTAAATAATAATGTCTTCTGTTGCCCGGTTTCAGTCTGAACTTTGTAAGGGTCGGTTGCATGGTATTCTACTCATATAGTCATAACATGGATTTCATATAAATCACTTAAACATACAGCAATAAATTCGTCAAATTTCTACTAATCATTACCACCAACTGCAGTCATCTACTCCTTCTTACAGACTTGTTTCATGGTGTATGACAGAGTATTATACCTAGATGAAGTGCTACAAGCAAAGGAGAAAGTAATAATTCAGCAAATTTTACCTCTAGTTTTGAAACGTTTTCAGTCGTCTTCTTCATCTGAGCAATTTCAGCCGACATTTTGCTACAACGCTTTGTAAGATCATCAACAGTCAACTGCTTAATGTTTAACATACTCAGATTGGACGAATGCTCCATTTTCAACAGCTCCAACTCCTACAAAGATTCACCAAGAATCTGTAAGAACTGAGAACACTAAGTCTTAGGTAATGTATGAGAGCAGTTCAGCAACACTCAGATTCATGACCAACTGATTATTTTCAAAATTTAATGATGATGCAACAAAAAGACATCACTGTATCATATCAGAAACCAACGGATCTTCGTCTTCTTCTCAGCTTCTTATCGAAACCTATTTTTCAAAACAATTCCTTTAAAGGGATTACTTAACAAACTATAAAAACACAAGACACCAATATCAGCATCTATGAATCGAGATGGACAATTAACCAGTTAACTAATTAACCTATTAACCTGGTGATGTCGTGCGGCAGAATGTCACACAGAAAACAACCAAGTCTATGAAGCGTAAAGCCCATACCTGAGCCTTCTGGCGCAACTGCTTCTGCACATCTTGAACAGTCTCAGTCAGCTGCATCTCCTTCTTCTTGTAAGACAACTCTTTCTCACTGAATTTTAACAACGTTTTCTGAAAAACAATTTAATCGCAAACATTTTACGTCTATGCAGCTGAAAGCAAGTGATCAACTTCGGTGTTTGCACAGAACTCAACTTAGGCAAAACGTATGGTAGCGTTCTCAAGAAACACTTGATCACATTGCCTCCCATAAGTTTGTCTTGCAGGACTTCACAGCCTGCAAACAAGTCTTAAATTATCTAGTAAACTGAGAATAAAGCCCACTTACAAAATGATAACCAGCTGTAAACAGACGACAGAGTTGAAGCAGAGTTTCTACCACAGAGTAGTAAAACAAAAGTCAAACAGCAGAAGAATATCACGGAATGAATAGTTCAAGTCTTCTGAAAGCTGATAATTATATTGGCTAAGAGTGAGGAAGATCAACACTTTCTGTCTTATCAAGCACCGAACATGTTGACCACAGGTGATGATGTTTCGGTTGCCTCCAAGAGACCATGGAAAAGAATGAAATTGAAACATCAGCTGCACCTCAATGTCGACAGAACTGTTACTTAATAATAATAATAATAATTATAACGACAATTTATATGGCGCCGTAACGCGGCCATACCGCTACAAGGGTGCCTCACACCTCACACTGCGGGATACGCCTTAGCAAACTAATAATTTTGAGTTTAGATTTGAAGGAGTCTACTGAGTCTGCCAATCTGATGACAGGTGGAAGACAGAGACAGACAGAGACAGTCAGAGAAGGAGAGAGAGACTCTCTGGGACCAGCTGCCGAGAATGCATGATCGCCGAAGCGCGTCCTCATTCTCCGTACGCGGAAGTCGGTCTTCTCTAGCGATCTAAGTCGCTGTCCAGACGCGGAGAAATGAGTCTCTGCGCAGTGCGCAATAGTCGTGCAAATACTCAGGCGCCGCCCCAAGTGCTTTGAATATAAATAAAGCTTAAACTCGATGCGGAACGGGACAGACAGCGAGTGCAGGACGTCGCGAAGAAGTGGCGTGATGTGATTCATATTTCCTCCTGTTACAAATGAGCCTCGCAGCGCCTTTAAGCACCGACTGGAGTCCGTCCAAGAGACACCCAGGCGCGCCAGCCAACAAGCTGTTACAGCGGTCCACTTGACGAAAGCAGTAACGGCTGCTCTAGCGGCCTCGAAAGGCAAGGACTTGATGCAGCTCCTGATGAGATGGAGCTGACGGAAGCAAGAGCCGACCGTCCACGCAACAGGCACCTCATGGACAGGTTAGACTATAGCACGACGCCGAGATCACGCACAGAGGTCGAAGGAGCGATAGAAACCCCGCAGACGCTCAGCGCGCCGGTGTCGAGGTGGAGGCACCGTCTGCTGGTTGCACACCACAGTCTTCTCAGGGTTAAGCCGCAGTCCATTTGATCGCATCCACTCGGCGATCCGCTCAATACCAAGCTCCATTCGCTGTCGCTGGTGAGCAACCGTTGATGGAGGTCCTGACGTGTAGAGCTACGTGTCGTCGGCTGCGGTCGGCATAGAAGTGAGATGACAGGCCAAGACTCGCGGTAAGTTCTCCAACGTCGGCGGTGTAGAGTAGGAACAACAGCGGTCCGAGCACGGAGCCTTGAGTAACTCCACGTAGTAGAGAGCGGATGGATGAATGAACCCCGTCGAAGAACACTGTCTGTTGGCACAGAATAGATAAAGCGTAGCTACGCTTTATCCATTCTGTGCTGTTGGCGACCGCAGAGGTAAGAGCGGAGCCAGACGAGCGCGACCGAGCGGATCCCGTACTAACCTCGTAAAGTTTCACACTTTCACTGAAGGATTGAAGGGAGTTGCTTCTATTGCACCAAAACTGATTGATATCGTCTGGTAGCAGTTGCTGGAGCTGGTAGAGTCTGCCTTCAGTAACAAATAATTTATCTTGCGCCAACAAACCATATGACATACTATCGTAATCGTAATCGTAAACTCGATATTTCTACAGCGCCCACAAAAGCGAAGTCGTGGGAACCAGCTTATTCTACTTGCCGACTGCACTAGAAATTTGATCGGCCTTTAGTATTTATCAAAACTCGTGGAGCATGACAGGGCGAACGTGTGCTAATTTGATGATGGATATGTTTTAGCCTGCCTGATGCTTGTGGGCATGCGTTTTGTATGGAGATGACTCAGGTGCACTTTGAAACTTTTAGCCTACATCGGAGAGTGAGGGTCAATTCAGGGTCATGCCAATCTTCCATGCCATGCGCATTGGATAACACGCTGGCATGGAGAGCGAGAGGTATCGAGTTCGAGTCCCGTAGGGCGGATATGCTTTGTAGACTGCTATTAGCGCCGTGTATCGCAGGGCGGCTGTTCTGTTAGTAGGCTAGTTATAAGATTTAAATTGCATAACATGTAAATGTACAGCGCATGCAGTGCGTTTGTCAGGCGCTTAATAAAGAAAAGATTATTATTATTATTATTATTATTATTATTATTATTATTATTATTATGGAGCAGGAAATTTGTTTATTAAGAAGCAGGAAATTTGTTTATTTAAAATTATTATTATTATTTTTTTTGTTACCCGAGGTACCTCAGATCCCTCAGGAATTATTATTATTATTATTATTATTATTATTATTATTATTATTCAACAATATTTATTCTCTCAATCAATCAACATCAATACATCAATAGACAAGCTGTCGTCTGAAATTAACGTCATAAATGCCGTTTGTGTCACATCTCCCTTAGGTCTGGCTCCGCTAATTATTATAATTATTATTATTATTAGGCCTATATGTTGTCTTTCTCTGTAGTCTGTAACCATTTGGCCCCTCAATAGGCCTACTTGCGTTAAGATAGCTAGATTTAACATAAACAATTTCTTCACTTCCGAAAACGCGGGCCCTCAAAACTACGGGCCCGAGTGCTCCAGCACCCTTGACACCCCCTTAATACGGCCCGGGGCATAAACCAGCTTAACCGAAACAGCGTCATAACGCAAACCATCATCAGACCATAGGCGGAGAACTTGGTCTTGGGTTTGGGGGGGGACCGGCGGATCGGCCGAAGGACGATCGGCGAGGCGCGAAGCGCCGAGCAGGGGAGGGGTTTGGGGGAGGGATGTGCCCCTCCCTATTTAAATTTTTAAATTTCCACACTGTAATGGTGGCATTTTAAGCTGTCATTTGAAAAAAATTGCTCTATAATTTGAGTGCTGATAGGAACCAGCTGTCACTCGTAGCTTAGGCCTACATGTAGTTTGAGTCGTGTTTGAGTTTGGGGAGGGTTTGTGGAGGGGATGTGCCCCCTCCCCTATTTAAATTTTTTTGAATTTCCACACTGTAATGGTGGCATTTTAAGCTGTCATTTGAAAAAATTGCTCTATAATTTGAGTGCTGATAGGAACCAGCTGTCACTCGTAGCTTACATGTAGTTTGAGTCGTGTTTGAGTTTGGGGAGGGGTTTGTGGAGGGGATGTGCCCCTTCCCTATTTAAATTTTTTGAATTTCCACACTGTAATGGTGGCATTTTAAGCTACATGTCATCTGAACAAAGTTCCTCTATTATTTAAGTGCTGATAAGAACCAGCTGTCACTCATAGCTTATTATTATTATATTCATGAAATATTTCAGAAATATTGGGGGGATATAAGCAGCTCCGTCCCCCCACCTCAAGTTTGGGGGACCGTCCCGCTGTCCCCCCTAAGTCTCCGCCCTGCATCAGACAACATCACAGTTTCTATCAGTCTGTGTTCTTCAAAGATGTTGGTTTTCAGTTGGAGTTCTATTTCTAAATTTCATTATCAATTTCCCCATGATCTGGTTCTTAGCTGCCATGGGTCATTTGTAAAAACATTCTTGATGACATTTGAAGAGAGTTTTGTTCAGACGAACCTCACTCTGCTTCAGCTTTGACTGAAGCTGGTTGACCTCTGAACCGAGATCTTTCAACTGTGAATCCTTTTCTGTCAAGAGTTTCTTTGTTTCCGTCAACTCCTCGGTTAGCCTTTCCAACTCATCTTGTTCGATCACAGGCTATTGTTATCAAAAACCAATCGATAAAACAAAGAACAGAACAGTATAGTAGTTTTCCAAATAAATGATTGATTAAAATCAGCATTTTGATTGATTAAAATCAACATTTTGGTCCCGCAAGCTCACACTTCCATTAGACAGCGCGTCGAGCCTTTTCAATTGTGGGTCTCTCCATCTGGAATGGCCTCCCACTAGACTTGCGATTGATGCCTCGGCTAGATTCGCCTGCCTTTTATAAGTATCTCAAATCACACTTTTTTAGCCGTGGCTGGGCTGGGAGCGCCTCTGAGTAGGCCTAGGTTTCTTGAAAAGGCGATATAAATTTTCGGAATGAATGAATGAATGAATGAAAACATATTTTTCTTGGCAGCACAGAAGCCAGTCTGTTATCAAATTTAGATAAACGTTGTTCAATCAATAGACATTCCTAAACTATAGACTACACACAAACGCCGTCAACTTAATCAGCGTCTGTATACTCTCAGTTTCATATGCAGTTTGAAGACGTATTGTTGATTTATGTCAGCATATATGAATCTAGACTGACAATTAACCAGTTAACTAATTAACCAATTAACCTGGTGATGTCGTGCGGCAGAATGTCACACAGAAAACAACCAAGTCTATGAAGCGTAAAGCCCATACCTGAGCCTTCTGGCGCAACTGTTTCTGCACATCTTGAACAGTCTCAGTCAACTGCATCACCTTCTCCTTGTAAGACAACTCTCTCTCACTGAATTTTAACAACGTTTTCTGAAAAACAGTTTAATCGGAAACATTTTACACCTACGCAGCTGAAAGCAAGAGGTCAACTTCGGTTTTTGCACAGAACTCAACTAAGACAAAACGTATGGTAGCGTTCTCCAGAAACACTTTATCACATGCCTCCCACTTGTCTTGTAGGACTTCACAACCCGCAGACACATCTTAAATCATAGATCTAGTAAACTGAGAATAAAGCACAGTTACAAAATGATAACCAGCTGTAAACAGACGACAGAGTTGAGACAAAGTTTCTACCACAGAGTAATCAAACAGAAGTCAAACAGCAGAAGAAGAATATCACGGAATGCATGACTAGTTCAAGTCTTCTGAAAGCTGATATATACTGTAGGCTAAGAGTGAAGAAGATTAACACTTTCTGTCTTAACAAGCACCAAACATGCTGGCCACAGGTCATGATGTTTTGGTTGCCTCCAAGATACCACGGAAAGAAATGAAATGGAAACATCAGCAAAACAACTGCACCTCAATGTCGGACAGAACTGTTACTTACCTCATGAAGTTTCTCACTTTCACTGAAGGATTTCTCCCTCAAAATTCGCTTCTCTTTCTCGTCAAACAGTTCCGATTTCAGGCGATCTATATCTTCTGCCAACTGACCCGAAATATCCTGAATAAAAATATCACAATATATAAACACACTGTAACTAGTTTCGGCCTAATAATGTGCCTTAATGAAGAGAATTAGCATCTCTCCCTTCTCGTTTATCCAGGCTTCAGACTGGCACCTCCCAAGTATCGAAGTGGTGCAGTTTCAACATATAAGCAGCAAATGAAGTTAGATACAGGTCCCATAATGAAACTTATAAAGCTCAACTTCAAGAAAAACTCATCAGCTGCAGTGCTCCCGACAAAGCAGGGAGAACCCACAATCAAACAGAACAGACTTTAAGCACTTGAGGAACAAGGAAGGTGACAGACTGATTAGCTCACTTCTACTCTTAAAAGGAAGGCTACCCCAGGTTACAGGGCCAACAATAGCAAAAGAACTTAGCCCGAGGGATGACAAGGAGACCACGGGCATAGCTCTGGTCAGAGGGACCTACAACCAGGAATAGCTGAGGCAAAGATACACAGGTATCTGAGAAGGGGTGGGGCAGTTCCCATTAGACAATAAGCGTTCAGTTGCTATGGTATGTAAGAGAATGATGTTCTCTATCTAGTCTGACATTAACACATTTTTCATCAAATCCTTTTAGTCGTGCAAGCTGTCACGTGAGTGGCTGGACATTACTATAGACAAGCGTTAGACACGCCTTCTTGACCGACAGACAGACGGACTTAGACGGACGACTCATCACTTGCTCCCGAGACGCAGAGAAGGCTACACTTGAATACGCTGTTACATGTCAACTCGATATAATAAATACTGATATATACGTAGAGTATAAGCAGGTGTTATATTACGTAATGAGATAAGCTACATTAGGTTACATGGTGTCAGAAGTGGGATATGAACCCACGCCCACATTCGAGAGAATCGCCGTCGCGAATGAGAATCAACAGCCAATATGCTGCCGATGCCGATCATCATCGGGGATGGAACAGCAGCAGCCGCTGCGAGTTCTGTGGTCGAGTCCACAAACCAACGAGAGACGCATGTCCAGCCTACGGACAGACCTGTCGAAGATGCGGGATCCGACACCACTTCGAGGTGGTTTGCAAGGCGAAAGCAAGCAGCGGTCCTGGTCGAGTGTGCCAGCTACAGGATGAAAACTTGCTGACACTGACCACCTCTGCCGAAGCGAAACCAGAAGCGAAACGTATCTACTCACAGCTGATGGTCGAAGGATACGAGGTAGGATTTCTGATCGATGGCGGGGCTACCGTCAATCTGTTATCAAGTGCAGTCCTACAAGCAATTGACGGGAAGCGTATGCGTATCCGTAACCCGAATTGTACGTTGCGAATGTTTGAGAACGTAGAATTACCGACCGCAGGCATGATCACGGCCTGGGTTCAGCATCCAAGAACGTTACGCGAAGTCAAACTGGACTTCTATATAACAGCGAGACACCAGCAGCCAGTCCTGTGTCTACAAGCATGTCTTCAATTGGAATTGCTAACAATTGTACACGAGAACATTTGTGACAGTCAGACAGACAACGGGTTACGTCACGAGCAAAAGAAGATGGAAACTATTCGGCAGGTGCCGCCCGGCGCAGCTGTTACGAATGCAGCAGAATTGTTGCCTACCCCTCCCGAATCACAGGGCTGCGACATACAGGGAATGATGCTTGCTGAAGCATAAATAGACGATGTGCTATTGCCAGTGGATTGTGAGTCTCGAGCCGTGAATACGTCTCGACCCGTGACTCCAGTGAAACAGGACGGGAAGCCAGTGGAGCAGGACTCCCACGCACAGAACGTGAGTGAAAATATCTGTGCAATCAATACGAAGCCAGATGCCAAGAAATCAGATACCAGTCTAATCAAGAGGCCAGAGGGAAGCATCGTCCGACAGCGCTCTCTGTCGACAGACGAAGACTCTAGACCCTCGAGACGTCTGGGGTACCGCTGTTCACACCTCCAGCAGCGATGAAACGACCTTTGATTCCGGCCCACCTCACCGACCGCGCGCCGAGAAGACGCCGTTACCCCCACCCGCTGCGGTTCACCGACGCTGCAAGAAGAAGACGCCTCCACTCCGCCACCCTCCTCAGCGGATTTCTATTCATGCCAGACTTTCCTGTCATTAACTGCTTCTCGCCCGAGGTGTCAAACCGTGTCATGCTATACAGGCCCGAAGAAACCTTACAAGAGACTTTTAATTAGTTGCGAACGCTTACTCAGCGAGACATTATGAGAGACTTTTCAGCGCTTATAGCTTACTAGAATTGATTAGCTGTGTTCTTTATATTAGTTAACTAGACTTTAAAAGAAGAGGCGTGATGCAGAGACTTTCAGTTTAGGCGATCGTTCGGCTAAACTATGCTCTCTATAGATTTAGATATGAACCATTGAGACTGAACTTTCTTCGGACACTCTCAGCTAATATTAACGCTTTATGTATAGGAGATTCAGCTATATTTGGACCGTAAAGAAGTATCTAAATTGAAGGCGAGATGTCACGTGAGTGCATGGCTGGACATTACTATAGACAAGCGTTAGACACGCCCCCTTGACCGACAGACAGACGGACTTAGACGGACGACTCATCACTTGCTCCCGAGACGCAGAGAAGGCTACACTTGAATACGCTGTTACATGTCAACTCGTTATAATAAATACTGATATATACGTAGAGTATAAGCAGGTGTTCTATTACGTAATAAGATAGATAACATTACGTTACACAAGCTAAGTAAGCCACGCCTCCCAAAAGCCTCCATGGTTGCATAAACACAAGGAAAACTGACTATGAAAACTGAAACTGTGGAGCCACAACTAGAATCTGAGAAATTATTTGATTGGCACGAAAAATAGCAAAATGAATCACGACAGTCATTAGACGACGATCGAATGAAAACGAGACCTGCATAAACCATGAAAGAGCATCCATGATGCAAACCATCATCAGACAACATCACAGTTTCTATCAGTCTGCGTTCTTCATAGATGCTGGTTTTCAGTTGGAGTTCTATTTCTAAATTTCATTATCAATTTCCACATGATCTGGTTCTTAGCTGGGTCATTTGTAAAAACATTCTTGATGACATTTGAAGAGAGTTTTGTTCAGACGAACCTCACTCTGCTTCAGCTTTGACTGAAGCTGGTTGACCTCTGAACCGAGATCTTTCAACAGTGAATCCTTTTCTGTCAAGAGTTTCTTTGACTCCGTCAACTCCTCCGTTATCCTTTCCACCTCATCTTGTACGATCACAGGCTATCGTTATCACATACCAATCGATAAAACAAAGAACAGAACTGCATAGTTTAATTTCAAATAAATGATTGATTAAAATCAGCATTAAAACATCTTTCTCATGGCAGCACAGAAGCCAGGCTGTTATCAAATTTAGATAAACCTGGTTCAATCAATATAGACATTCCTAAACAATAGACTACCCACAAACCCCATCAACTTAATCAGCGTCTGTATACTCTCAGTTTCATATGCAGTTTGAAGACGTATTGTTGATTTATGTCAGCATCTATGAATCGAGATGGACAAATAACCAGTTAACTAATTAACCAATTAACCTGGTGATCGATGTCGAGAGGCAGAATTTCACACACAGAAAACAGCGAAAGTCTATAATTATGAAGCGTAAAGCCCATACCTGAGCCTTCTGGCACAACTGTTTCTGCATATCTTGAACAGTCGCAGTCAACTGTATCTCCTTTTCCTTGTAAGACAACTCTCTCTCACTGAATTTTAGCAACGTTTTCTGAAAAGCCATTTAATCGGAAACATTTTACGTCTTAGTCTAGTCGCGCAGGTCTGAAAAGTCCTCAAAAAAGCGGTGTTAGCGGCAAGTCATGTTCATTTTTAGAAACAATGTGCAAACAGGCAAAAGAATAACCCAAATGGAACAATATTAGGCTGAATTGTGGCATCTTTCCCTTGATTTTGAACTATTGACCTTGAATTGACCTTGGGTCATGTTAGTCTTAAAGTACAATGTAAACGTAGCTCTTATCGGTCCGAGCAAAAAGGTAAAAGAATCACTCAAAAAGAACAATATTTGGCTGAATTATGGCCTTTTCCCTTGATATTGACCTTTTGTCCCTGTAATTGACCTTGGGTCATGTTAGCCTTTAAGTAGGCCTACTCTGCATTTTCAAATGTAGCTAGTAGGGTGGCGTGAAAAAAGCGAAAATTAGAAATTCAAAAAGTAATAGCAACCAAAAGTTACCTAATGGTATGGGGTCAAGAAATTTCGAAAAGTTTTTTTAAATATTAATGTCTACCGCCCCCACCAGAGGGCCAAAGCATTTTTTTCGAAAAATTGCAGGTTTTCTTGTAAAATATTTTAATTCAAAACTAATTAAATTCTATTCAGTGTACTCTCAATTTACTGTATAAAACGATGCATTAATTTTCAGAATATGCCCATATTTGTAGAAGTTAGGCTATTAACTTTTTATCATTACCCCTGGTTCGCCACATGTCGCTAAGTCTGAAAACGGTTAAACACTAGGCCCTAATAACTTTTTTCTGCTTCGAGATATTTAAATCCATAGTATGTCATTCGATTCCGCTCTGAACCGCCTTTCTAACGGTACATTGTGATGCGTGATTGTTTAACAGTACACATTTGTTTTAAAATGTACACAATGTTTTAGAACGAGTAGGCATTGTAGCTTTTATGCATCAACATTTTGCAATTATTCACGATCAAAATGGAATGTTCTTAGCGCTCAATTTAGCGGACAAAGTGCGCATTCAGCTGTAATGACAACAGAATCAATGAAAAATTGACAAAAAACTGTAATTTTTTTAAACAAATGTGTACTGTTAAACAATCCCGCATCACAATGTACCGTTAGAAAGGCGGTTCAGAGCTGAATCGAATGACATACTATCCATGGGTTGAAATATCTCGAAGCAGAAAAAGTTATTAGTGTTTATAATCGTTTTCAGACTTAGCGACATTGTGGCGAACCAGAGGAAATGGTAAAAAGTTAATAACTTCTACAAATATGGACATAGGCTATTCTGAAAATTAAAACATCGTTTTATTCAGTATTGAGAGCTCTATCCAACGGTACATTGAATGACATTTAATTAGTTTTGAATTAAACTATTTTACAAGAAAACCTGCAATTTTTTTCGAAAAAATTGCTATTTTCCGTAACTTTGGCCCTCTGGTGGGGGCGGAAGACATAAATATTTTAAAAACTTTTTCGACATTTTTTTACCCCATACCATTTAGGCAACTTTTGGTTGATATTACTTTTTGAATTTCTAATTTTCGCTTTTTTCACTCCACCCTATTATGTAGCTCTTATCGGCCCGAGCAAAAGAGTAAAAGAAATCACCCAACTAGAAAAATATTTGACTCAGTTATGGCCATTTCCCCAGATTTTCCTCTGAAATTGCCCTAACTTTGATCCTAAAATAACCTCGGATCGTCTTACATTCAGTAGGCCTATATATGGGGTAACCTAGCTTGTTTCCTACCACAGGTAGCCCTTATCAAGTCAAGAAAAAGCAGGAAAGAATTATTAGTCGAATTCAACAATTTTTGGCTGAGATCTGGCCATTTTCCTCTAAATTTTTGCTAGATTTCATTTTTTCTTCCCTTGAAATGACCTTTAGGCCAAAACTCCAGCTTGGCAACAGCGATTTTCGTAATCAGCAGGGTCGAATTAGTGTAAGAAAGTATGCTGCCAAAAATGAATATGATTTGCTTCTTTTTGCTTCTTACACGGGGTTTTCCATTTTTGCGCCGAGACTATAATCTACGCAGCTGAAAGCAAAGAACTCAAATCAAATATAGGCCCTATAGTTAGCGTATAAGCCTAATTGTTAACACAGGTTGCTTTGCTGTACATCTCCTGCTTCATTTAGCCTATGCACTATTAGAATTTACTGTTTAGAAATCATGAAAACCACGAAATAGGACCAGTTAAAGAGCAACTTACATTCATTTGTTGACAGAGCTCTATAAGATAATTAGAAATAAACAGAAATGAACTCATTCATTAGCAACTTGATGATCCATTCAACTACAGCTTACCACAAGTCAAGACAAGCTGATATGAAGCTTAAATTACTACATAACAAGAAAGCAATATACTTACATAATTATGAAGTATAATTTTTATATGCTTCTCAATGGGTTGCCATGTAGTCAAAAAGACACCCGCATGTAACTATGATTCATGATTCACAGTAGGCCTATTCTCAACCGAAAGATCAAGGTCCGCTCATTGATATTGTGACGGTTGTGACCTATCGAAAATCCATAGCAAACACTCTCCTCTAGGTATATACAGTCCGTATAAGCTATACTTCAGGTCAACCAATCATAGCGCAGAAAACACGCCTCCGATAGGCCTACTGTGTCTGCTGCAAAACGAAAGTGAAGAAAGCGGAAATTATTGACGTACCAAGCAAAAATTTATTAATGTTTTCATTTAGCTGTTCAGCTCGCGACTTTTTGGCTACTTTTGGACGCGATTTCGCGACCAAGCACTTCCGAAATCTGGCAACCCTGTCTGTAAGCGCCAGGTCGTTAGGTCGGTCTCAGTGCACACAGAAAAAATTCTGTTCGGCAATTATTATTTGTACAGAGCCAGAAGTCTATGAGGTGGAGTAGGCCTACCTATGAAACGACAGTGATGCTAAGTTGGGAAGTAATTATAGTAAGTTATACGTTGTTGTGAGTATTCACAGCAAGGGGCAGAGGCTTAATTGGCGCTGTGAATAGATAGGCTACGACGCTGGAAAGCACACTAACAATAAGCAATGTCGATTGCGGCTATAGTAGCCTACTTGAGCGACAATCAGATTAAAACCTGGTCACATGTATATATTATGTACATTTACAAAGGTGTCCTGCTGGCTGTTGTTGAGTCTGCCTTCGACCAACAGATAAGATCCTTCGAATCTCCTGAAAAAGATTTTCTCTGGATAGGAGGAGCACGTCAAAAACAATTACCGTTTTGTGAATTAACTAAATACCTTTTCTACAGAAAACTGTTCTTTTTACATTTTCTACAGAAAACTGTTCTGTTTACATTTTCTACAGAAAACTGTTCTTTTTACATTTTCTGCAGAAAACTGTTCTTTGCAGCAGAAGACTTCAGTTTCAAACTCATATTCACGAAACGCGTTTGCCTTCATGGTTCCTCGGGCACGCAGCCCCGAATCCCCCGATTATAGCAGAACCGGTGTCGCATACCTTTACAACATATCGGTTCTCTTCTGCTTATGTCCCCCATGGGACCCATCAATGGAAAACCAGTATCATCACACCAGTAGGCCTACCAAAAGCCAACCACCCGCCAGAGGCCGCTGATTATCGCCCCATATCGGCTACACCTATATTACGCCGCATAAGTTTTACTTGAAAAATTCATCGTACATCGGTTTTTTCATCATATTCTGCTTGAACCCAAGCTAAACCAAAATTAACTTCGCAGACTTGTTCGCCTTCCAACCGACAGGTTCCACTATATTCATTCATTCATTCATTCATTCATTCATTCATTCATTCATTCATTCATTCATTCAGAGCATTTATATAGCGCCTCTTCAAGAAGCTACTCAGAAGCGCTCCCAGCCCAGCCACGACTAAATAAAAAGACTTGAGGGACTTGTAGAACCCTGCCGGTTGGCTCACAAGTAAAGAGCAGGGGAGCTTAAGCGGGAGGTCATTCCAGGTGGAAGGCCCACAACCGAAAGCACGGCGCTGCTTAATAGCCAAGCGTGCCTGTGGGAACTAGGAGCTCACCCCTCGTCGTAGAACAGAAGTGCCCGACGCGCTGCAACGTCGGACACTGGGCGGCAAAGATCACGCAAGCAGAGATGGAGCATATCATAGACTAGGCTTGGAATCTCAAAATGACACTCTTAGAAGCAAATCATGTAACAATTTGCTACCCGGTGTTTTTAGACTTGTTTGACCCTGCTGAAAACGAAAATCGCGGATAGCAAGCTGGATTTCTAGCGGTTGCATGGAAAACCAAGATGGCGGCCAAAATGGCGGCCAGTATCTTCAAATGGCTATTAGTGAAGTTATTTAGGTGATGAAAACATGATTTTAGTATCAAAATTACATATTCGGGGACAAGGAATGCGATGGAACTAAAGACACATATATAGCACTGCCAAGAAACCAAAATGGCGGACAAAATGGCGGTCAGTTTCTTCAAATGGCTATAAATGAAGTATTCTATGTGATAGAAACATGATTTTAGAGTCTAAATTAACATTTTTGGGGTCAAGGAATGCGCTGGAACTAAAAGCACGTAGGGGCCTATGCACTGCCAGGAAACCAAAATGGCGGACAAAATGGCGGCCAGTATCTTCAAATGACTGTAAATGAAGTCATGTGTGTGATGGAAACATGAATTTAGAGTCTAAATTAACATTTTCGGGGTCAAGGAATGCGATGGAACTAAAGACACATATGCAGCTCTGCCAGGAATCACAAAACAAGATGGCGGCCAAAATGGCGGCCAATATCTTCAAATGGCTATAAGTGAAGTCATTTATGTGATGGAAACATGATTTTAGTGTACAAATTAACAATTTGGATGTAAAGGAATGCGCTGGAACTAATTCAAGCATTTGTTGCAGTCAATGCAATTGCACATAAGTGTACATGGAAAGTTCGCACTTCGACAGCAGCAGCACTTGGTGCTACACTTTGCATGCTTTACAGGCACGAGAACACCTTCTTCATCCACACTCCATCCTCATGAGGCTGGTGTCGAAGCATCAATATGTGAAAGATAGGCCTTTCCCAAATGACAGTTTGGTAAAAAAAACATGTTTAATATGCTGCCTGATGGTGTCACTGCATGGTGGAAGAGAATCAATCTCTTTGTTTTCCCAAACAAAGCATATCGTGCCACATCGCATGTCTTGACATTGTCATTGACATGTCCTCCACTCGCAATTGCTCATGCGCTTCGGCGGAAACTCCGATTCAGCGTTCGCGCAGTAGTCAGGAGCGCCTCTGAATGGGAAATCTGGTAGGGGCGCTATAACAAGTGTTTTATACAATCTTATCACAAATTCCGCTACATTCGCTATAGCATTCTCTGATAGGGGAATGTTCCCCAATGTAGAAAGTAAGGGGGAACTTTCCAAGTATGTCTTCCATGCATTCTTTTACCGATACCTGGTAAATAGGATATCACATGCACATCCATCCAGTTATGGCACGAAAAGCCAATACATTTTTCCTTAATTGATCCTCCATACTTAGAGCAATTGTGTGAATTGGAATGAGCTTCCGCTTTGCTGATGTTCCTGCCATCACCCACATCTCATCACATTTAAAGCGTTGATAGTGATGCATAGGGTAGTCCCTAAATCACGAATTCACGGAAATCACGGAAACCGTGAATTTCGCCGTTTGCCGTGAATTTTGCCGTTTGCCGTGATTTTCCGTGATTTTCACATTTTCAGCACTTTTTGTAAAAACACGTTAAAATGGTTGCGAAACACGTCAAAAAATGGCGCCGACGATAAAAGCGAGCGCGAAACCACTAGGCCTAAATTAATTTAAGAATTCTTGTTACTACCCCCTCCTCGAAAATTATTGTTGGAAAATAGTCGTTACTACCCCCTCGAAAATTATTCTTGGAAAATAGTCGTTACTACCCCCCCTCGAGAAAATTCTTGGAAAAAACACGTTGCCGTGAATTTTTCTATTTTTGCAAAAGTAGGCCGTGATTTTTTCACTTTTTGACCGTGATTTAGGGACTACCCTAGTGATGCAGCAACAGCAGAATCACGTCGGTATCCCTTGCACAGACAACCACGGTTTTCAGGTTTGTCTGCGAAGCATGCACAATTATTCTGGTATCAGCTTCATCGTGTGTTGCTGCTAAGGTAGACACACAAGACCCGGCAGTAGACAATGCCTTATCTTCTTCCACGAAACCACCAGCAACAACTGCTTCTGTATCGCCATATGTGGCTGCTGAGAGCTGAATGGATAGGAATGCAGCTATATAGATCAGCCTTATTTTCAGGTTCCACTCTTTACTGGCAATGCCGAGTATCGATCAAAGACAATATCGACCCTATAGTAGCAAACAGAAAGTTTCTTCATAGGCGTGACCACTGTATCAGACAGGTCACCAAATGTCTTCGATTTCGAAGGTTTGCCTCTTGCTTGTACCATTGTTTTTCCATCAACAATTAAATGTGATGCCTCTGTTACAGAAATGCTGAGTGGACATGCTACTTCTGCTGATGTTGCAACGTCTTTTGTTACTGCATTCTGTAGTGGTGTTCCTCGATGCAATGTTATTGCTTTGTTGAACAGACAAAGCAGTTATTCTCTCGTACCATAACTGGATGTGATGTAACATCCATCCTATATTAGCAGGGATCGGTAAAAGAATGCATGGAAAACATACTTGGAAAGTTCCCGCTTACTTTCTACATTGGGGAACATTCCCCTATCAGAGAATGCTATAGCGAATGTAGCGGAATTTGTGATAAGATTGTATAAAACAAAAATGACAATGTCAAGACATGCGATGTGGCACGATATGCTTTGTTTGGGAAAACAGAGACTGATTCTCTTCCACCATGCAGTGACACCATCAGGCAGCATATTAAACATGTTTTTTTTACCAAACTGTCATTATGTGCAATTGCATTGACTGCAACAAATGCTTGAAATAGTCAAGTCATGAAACACGAATATTGCATATGTAATGTATAAAATGGTTAAACAGCAATCACAGGCTCCTGAAACTTTCATATAAATAATGGCGATTAAACTGCCATTTTTTTCCTGACATCGCTACATACGTGTTTTTAGTTCCAGCACATTCCTTGAACCCCAAAATGTTAATTTTGACAATAAAATCATGTTTTCATCACATAAATGACTTCACTTGTAGCCATTTTAAGATACTGGCCGCCATTTTGACCGCCATTTTTGTTCTCTGGTAGTGCTACATACGTGCTTTTAGTTCCAGCGCATTCCTTTACATCCAAATTGTTAATTTTTACACTAAAGTCATGTTTCCATCACATAAATGACTTCACTTATAGCCATTTGAAGATATTGGCCGCCATTTTGGCCGCCATCTTGTTTTGTGATTCTTGGCATGAGCATGCATATGTGTCTTTAGTTCCATCGCATTCCTTGACCCCGAAAATGTTAATTTAGACTCTAAATTCATGTTTCCATCACACACATAATTTCATTTACAGTCATTTGAAGATACTGGCCGCCATTTTGTCCGCCATTTTGGTTTCCTGGCAGTGCAACATACGTGATCTTAGTTCCAGCGCATTCCTTGACCCCAAAAATGTTAATTTAGACTCTAAAATCATGTTTCTATCACATAGAATACTTCATTTATAGCCATTTGAAGAAACTGCATGGCCGCCATTTTGTCTGCCATTTTGGTTCCCTGGCAGTGCTATATATGTGTCTTTAGTTCCATCGCATTTCTTGTCCCCGAATCAGAGCTTCTCATTTGAAAATAGAGGCGATTTGAAAATCGATCGCGCTGGATTGAGTAGGCGATCGATGCGCGGTCGACTTCGGAACCTTTGTGTACAGCGTATTTTGTGTATCGTATTCGTATAGTTATAACACTATATGGTTGTCCATTAACTGCTACAGTAGGCCTATACGCAGCACTTATTAACCGTCGATAAGCCTCTTCTGCTTGTCGATGCAATGTTGTATCGATCCTAGCCTGAACTTTCACAAGTAATGTAATTAGATTAGATAAATAAAATAATGGTTCCAGGTTCCTCTTAAGTCTAACATCGAGCGCGATCGATTTATCGATCGACCAGACCTTTGCTAGGCGATCGACCAAGGAGGATCGATCGATCGATCGCCTCAAATGAGAAGCTCTGCCCCGAATATGTTAATTTTGATACTAAAATCATGTTTTCATCACCTAAATAACTTCACTAATAGCCATTTGAAGATACTGGCCGCCATTTTTTGGCCGCCATCTCGGTTTCCCATGCAACCACTAGAAATCCAGCTTGCTATCCGCGATTTTCGTTTTCAGCAGGGTCAAATTAGTCTAAAAACACCGGGTAGCAAATTGTTACATGATTTGCTTCTAACAGTGATTTCTAGAGCCTTTTTAAAATTCCAAGCCTAGACTAATAGCCAAGAACGCAGCGAGAAACTACAGCAGCAGTGCGGTATGAGATCCGCTGAGAGATAGGCAGCCAGTGCAACACATCACGTATGTATGCAGAGACAGGAGAGAACTTAGGAAGCCGTCCAATAAGACGAGCAGCCGAGCGTAGAACTCGATCTAGTCGCCCCAGAACCCCAAGAGGAAGGCCAGCAAGTAGGGAGCAACAGTTGTCAATTCGACTGGTAACAAAGGCGTGAACAAGGACCACGACCGCATCATGAGAGAGAGAGAGAGAGAGAGAGAGAGAGAGAGAGAGAGAGAGAGAGAGAGAGAGAGAGCGAGAGCCACTCGAAGCAGACGAAGCTGATAATAACAACTTCCGTGCAACCAGGTTCACATGTTGAGACAAAGTAAGTTCAGAGTCAAGAGTAAGTCCCAGATCACGAACTGTGATGGAAAAGGTTATGTGAGGAAAGAGCAAGGTAAGTTGGGAAAAGTCGATACCCTGAAGTTGCCTACGGCCACCCAGCCAAATAAGTTGTGTTTTAGAGGGATTTAAGAGTAGCCGATTGGAGGCCATCTGCACTATAGCAGCACTAACAGCACTAACCACCAACCTTTTCCAGCTACTAGAAGTACGTTCACCTAATTGCCCTGGACTTTAGCAAAGCCTTTGATACGGTGCGGCATTCGTGCCTGGCTGAGCAACTGGCAGGGATGCAAATACCCGATTGCATCTACAATAATTATTGGATCGTGGCCTTCCTGGAGGATCGGGGCCATGTAATTACATGTATACCACAGGATGTCGAGTCGAAATCCTCCCTCCTTATGTCCACCATGTCCGACCTCTCCGTTCGGGCAGAGGTCTTTTCCCCTTCCTGGCACTACCGTCGTTGTGCAGTCAATGGATGAATGAATGCCTCGATTAGAAGACGACACAAGACGCTTTCAACAGTTCATATTATTAAACGTCGAAAAAATACATTAATGCCGAGCAATAACTTAATTGTAGGCCGCCTACTCTTCAGCGACCTGCTTAAAAATACACTCTAGGCTACTGAACTGAACTCTTACACTCTCTACTGCTCTGCTCCAGTGGCGTAACGAAGGGTTTCAGCGCCCGGGGGCAAGGGTTGATTACTGCGCCCCTTTTAATTTTCTTGTTGACTCTTAATCATTCTTGTCATAGTAGGCCTACTGTGTACCACTGAAAGCTAATTTTGCGCCCCTCTGGTGCTGCGCCCGGGGGCAGCTGCCCCTCTGCCCCTTCGTTACGCCACTGCTCTGCTCTCAACCGACTAACTCTCTCAACTGATTTATTTATTCTAAAAGTTTAACGACATGGCTACTATGGCCGTTGACGTCTTTAACTAGAAAAATAATTATATATAAGTTCATTCAACATTTGAAATCGTTCGTTCCTCTTAACATTAGTTTTTTTCCAATTTAGAAAGTATCTTCAAATTCTATAATTTGACAGTTTACAGTTTCTTTTTTAGTGGCCTTTAAGGCTCTTCTCGTTGGCCATAAAGGCTCGTTTTTGTTGCCATCAAGCTCTTTTCCATTGGCCATTTCGGCTCTTCTATAATTATGGCCATTTAGGTTCTTTTTGATAGCCATTTTGGCTCCTCTCTTTTGGCTCTCTCAACTGATTTCTTCTTACTTCCAACTTAGGCATCTTAGAGTTATTCGCAGATCTGTTTCATCCTCTACCTTCACCTCAATTGTCCATACTTTTGTCTGTTCTCGAATTGACTATTGTAATTCTCTACTTGTTGGCTTACCCAAGGTTCGTCTATCTCCTCTTCAGTCCAATACTGAATGCTGCGCTGCCAGACTTATAGAGCTCGCCTTCCTCGATTCTCTCACATCTCTACATTAATTTTATGGCTGAACAACTTCATTGGCTACCTCTCTCTGTGCGCATCCAATTTAAAGTTCTCATTCTCATGCTCAAATCTCAACTGGGTCTTGCTCCAAAATATCTTTGTCACCAAATTCTCCGCCCCCTCTCTGCCACGTCAAAGCGTCCTCTCAGATCCTCTGACCGGCTTGACCTTTTTGTTCCCCGTGTTAGGACCACAATGGCTCAATCCAGGTCCTTTGTGTGCCAGTGATGTGGTCTCGAGACCGCGGTCTATTGGTCTCGAGACAGTCTCGAGACCGAAAAATGCGGTCTTGGTCTTGGTCTCGGTCTCGAATGTGCCGGTCTCGGTCTCGGTCTTGGTCTTTAAAGGTGCGGTCTTGGTCTTGGTCTTAAAGGTGTGGTCTTGGTCTTGGGCGTTTGGTCTCGGTCATTCGCCTTTGGTCTTGGCCTTGCGCCTTTGGTTTGGCCTTTGGTGAGGACGAGAGTGGAGTATTTGTTAAATGTTGTCAATATTTTCGGTTATTCAGGGACTTCTGAGATAGCTTCGAATTCATGCGACGATCCGCCTATATAGGACAAAGCGAGAGAGGACCGCGTTGTTCGCTTCTTATCAGAAGCGACAAGAAAACGTTGAGGCACAGTTAACCATGACCTCTGGTGCTTTAGTGACTAGTTAAGCTTACACTGATGCAGTTTCTCGAGGCAAAATCAGTAGCCGGGTAAACGATGCAGATCAGGTATTTGGTGGGGAATTTTTCTCTACTGGCAAAGTTTTTGTATTCCGCAACACCTGCGCCTGTTGAGAGTGTTTAGCTTTAGCTGTAGTGTGCTCTTCATGAGACCTCGAAGACTTGGGGATAAAAAACCATAACTATAAATATAATAAGCATCTGATATGAATAATGGGAATATGTAACACTACAACTGAGAATTGCGTTTATGGTCTTGAGGCTTAGATCTTGGTCTCTGGATGATGCGGTCTTGGTCTCGGTCTTGGTCTTGGACCACGCGGTCTTGGTCTCGGTCTTGGTCTTGGACCACGCGGTCTTGGTCTCGGTCTTGGTCTTGGACCACGCGGTCTTGGTCTCGGTCTTGGTCTTGAACCACGCGGTCTTGGTCTCGGTCTTGGTCTTGGACCACGCGGTCTTGGTCTCGGTCTTGGTCTTGGACCCCGCGGTCTTGTGTCGGTCTTGGTCTTGGAATGTTGGTCTCGTGCACACATGCTTTGTGTGCATAGGTCCCTCTCTCTGGTATCAAATTGATCCTTACTGGTGCTAAATTGATCTCTGTGGCCCCCATGTCCTGGTTTCATCTCACCTGTAAGCCCCACTTAGTGGTACCATTTTGTCGCGGACCCCCTATCTGAGCTGCCACCGGGGTCAAACCCCTCCCTCGGTTAACTATGGACTCCAGGACTCCCCTACTTACCGGGCCCACCAACTGAAGGCTGGTTCCCTCTTCTCGTATAGTTTGGTGGGGCTGTCCCATCTGTAACAGGGCTTGGGCTACCGATAATTCCTCCAAGGGTCTAGCCTCAGAAGGGAGCGCAAATCCTGGGCTCCCTACAGAAAGGTCTACCAGGGACCGATCAGTTTTACCAGTTAACTCTCTAGTGTTTTCAATTGAAATGCCCCTATCTAGATGCTCTTCACCCGTTTCAAAGTTTTCCTCGTTTATACCAAAGGCAGTGGGTGCACCAGGACAACCAGTGGCGCCAGGCATGACAAAATCTGCGATCCTCGGGCGGAGGATAACCTGCGGGGATCTCAGGTCAGGGTTGGATGGAGCCACTAAACCACCCAGCAACCTTCTCATTTCAACGAGACCTTCTTTAAGCTCATCTAGAGCCCTACCTTGAGACAAGAACCCTAGTTCCAACATGTCCACCCTACTAGGGGGTGGTCCTCCCTGCTCATGGGGATGATAATGGTCTTCCCTCCCCATCTCTTGATTGTCGGGACTTGCATTTAAATTATCATTGGCAAAGAATTCAGACTGAGACATTCGGACTAGCCAATTACTTACATTTATTAAAGAAATTGAATTAACAGTATCGATCAGATACAATTGCAGAAACAGAATACAACCAAGTCGTTAATACATCAGTTCTTTCGTGATTCACCCGATCACATTTCAAATTATCTAATTCAACGGAAATAATGTTCGATTAATATATATACGCTATAAATGGCTAGGGTTAGTTCTAATTTATGAAGTTCTAACACTTACAAACTATTTAAGCTAACTGGCGCTCTACAAATCTTAACAGGAACAGGGCAGGGATCAACGCTAAAGAAGTCCTCGGACCCCCTATACCGTCATTTTACGGTCGCCCTTCAAGATTTAGCTGCCCGATACATAGATAGCAAATTAACGGACAATTAGACTTAATTATCGGGGCTCAGGGCTCTCCATTTCCTTTGCATACCAGAAGAAAACACCCGAAAATCCCGCCGCCACGTGTATCCAATCGTGATTGGTCTTATTCCGCCATCCTTTTTTCCAAGTGTTATTAGTCTTCCGCCATATAGGATATCTGCAACTTGTTTCGGTAGCCCGCCTCTCAATAAAAGATTGATAAAGTCAGTGATAGTCTCTACGAAACCCGTGTCTGTTGTATTGGACAGAAGGTTCTTCAGATGTTGTGGTGTGAATCCATCTGGTCCTCCGCTAGATGCTGCAGGAAAGGAAGCAATAGCGTTACAGACCATCTTTCCAGAAACCTGTATGGCGTCGAACCTGTCCTCTTGAGGGCATGGCAGTGTTCTTCTGTCTTCGTAAGCCTTTGGGTGCTTCTTCTGCAATTCTTCAATCACTCTAGGTGAATCTTCTATTATTATTATTATTATTATTATTATTATTATTAGTAAGCTTAGTAGTAGTAGTAGTAGTAGTAGTAGTAGTAGTAGTAGTAGTAGTAGTAGTAGCCTAGTATTAAATAGGCCAACGGCTTTTTGGAGGAAGAAACCTATATGGAGAACATGGCTCGATCGGGTTTCCCTTGGACGGCCATGCCGTCTCCTCGGCTTTTTTGTCTCCTCTTTACCTGCGAGGGCCTCTTTGCGATCTTCGACCCGTGGCCTTATGGTTGTCCACTTGTCCCTCGCATGCGCTCTGCTACGCCCCACTCGAGATGATAGGTTTTTGACCGAAGCGAGATGAGTCCTATCACTGTGTGACTTCACCGGTAGCCAACCACTCGGTTTGTAAAATTTGTGTATTATCATTTTGCTTTATTTTGTGGTGAATAAACTACTTACTTGCCTTACTTACTTTACTTACTCTAGGTGCTTTGCCCGTGTTGACCCATCAGCTTGAAACTCTCTTCCCCAGTCTCTTCGCCTTGAGTTACTATAGCTCTCTCTCCTTCCCAGTTCCGTCGACGCCTTAAGACATTTTTGTTCTCTGACGCAGGCACTGAAGCAGGTCGAGAGCGCTGCTGATTTTGAGCAGCGCTATATAAATGTTCGATTACAATGACAATTACAATTTTACCTCCCCGGATTTTGAGCTGGCATCTGAACGACCAGAGAAGTTTGGCTATTGCGGACTTGATAGACATTTTCTAAGATTTACACTACATTACATTTATACTTACTTATTTAAGCAAATTTGCAGTCGCAGTGAGACAGGGCACCAGCGTCGTTGAGCTTGTTGACAAAAGGCTGGTGCAAAATATGACAGAAACGAATGGCTACGATGATCGTCATTTGATGCGTATTTATTACTTTTAATAGATTATATCAATGGCATCAGTCAAAGTAGCCGTCCGGGTACGACCTATAAATGCGAGGTAATTTTTGAAGTCCATTTTAAATGAAAATTTCGCACGATCAATTTCTATGAGCTAAATGGTCTTGTGCTTTTATACACCCTTGTTTTATTGCCTTTATGATGTATTTAAAAGGCGCTAGATAACGTTCGCCACTGTTTGCGCTTAGACAGTGCCAGTCCCAAGCCTGGATAAAGGATGAGGGCGACGTTAATGATCTTTGTTATCGCACAGTAGTGATGTGAGGCGGAAAAATTGTCCGGAAAATGTCATATTTTTCCGGAAAATTTCGGAAAATTTCCAGGTGTATTTTTCCGGAAAATTTTCCGATATTTTTCCATCAATATAATGTTACTAAATAACAATTTAAATGCATAACAATGTTTAAACATCACTCACTCTATACTGTCTTATGTAGTTATAACTGATATATAGAAGACTCGGTAGAAATATTCATTATTGAAACCAATTGCATACCGCACTACATTGTACAAAAACTCAAGCATATCAATAACCTTAAAGATGATTAAGCTATACAGTTCGTCATTATGTCCCATATTATAGGCTCCAAATAGATTATCTAACCCATTACCCATAATATTATTATGTTTATTCAATAGATGGCACCGTTAGTGCTTACTATTCAGTGTGTTCACAAGGCTCAACAACGACAATACAATAAGAATTGGAATTAAACTGCACTGTTAATTTGGAGAAATTTTTTTTCTGATTTAGTCTCCTTAATATTTTTTAGTTATAAATGAAAATATGAGACAAAAACAGCAATTGATGCAGTAGTACTACACGCACAATTTTAATACTGCAACAGATTAATTCTTATGAGCCCTATTATACTATTATTTTATGTCTTGAAATATAATGTTATTGGAATTGCCATTGCAGTCTGACACTAATCTATTTTCAAATCTGCTTTTCTTGGTAAGTAGCAAAAAAGAAAGATAAGATAAGAATATTCTTTAATTGACCAATTGCTATCCGCATTTTGTGTGTACAGACATGGTAATAAACATACATTAATACTTAAGAAGATCAAGACAGTCAAATATTCTAAATCACACATATTATTCAAAACCGAGATCCCATATAGATCATCCTAATGATGACATTTTCTCTCTCAAAAGAATCTGTTTTAGTTTAATTGTTCGTCTATGAGCTGTTGCCTTCATTTAGCGGTGTATGGACTAAATGCAGAGCTGACTAATAACTGAGCAGCTGACAAAATGTCAAATTGCCAGACCGCATATACTGATAGTTTATAACACTAACAACGTAAGTGTATCAAACTAGGCTACTGTAGCCTGAACTGCTAATGAACAGTCTTTAATGTTTATTTTAATTTTTTAAGGTGAATGTTGCCCACATTGACAGAAATACTGTAAATAAAGGAACTTTTAAAAAATGAAATTTTCTAGTGTCGTCTCATGCTGAAAATCTGACATCATGAGCTAAATGTATTTTTCCGGTTCTGCGGAAAATTTCCGGAAAATTTCTGGAAAATTTCCGGAAAATTTTCATCGCAAAAATACTTTTCCGGAAAAGCTACATCACTATCGCACAGTACTGAGACTACTACTACTTCGCATAGAAACACATATACGCCCTAACTGAGCCCGTCCGTGGAAATTGTGCTGATGCTCCTTTTTGAATTTGTTTGTTGTTTATTTAATTTAGAGAGAGAAGTCTTGACGGTGAAGTGATCATTGAAATCGCTGGGAAGACTATCACCGTTACAAATGCCAAGGTTATCCTTCCTTTGATTTCATCTCTAAATGTATTCACAAATATCACATTGCTTTAACATCCAGAAAGCAATATTATGGAAGACAGCATATGTAGAGCTCAATATTAAAGTCCTTGCAAAAATTAATAGTTATCAAGAAACACTTCTTTGCTGTCAATGTACAAGTCCCTGGAGTCATTCGCTATGGAATTACCAACTGGCTTAATGAGTTAGCGACTGACTTAATAACTCAGTCGACTAAGTCACATGCTTATCAACTGACTAAGTCGCTTTATGTTTTAAAACTTGTAACAGGCCTAGTCAGTAGTGATATTCAGTAGTTTTACATGTGTGTGTGGCCCATTCTGTCATTCATTCACAGCGCCCCTAGAGCAGGTTTACTGCACCCTTGGGTGCCGGCATCCAAGATGGCAAACACTTGATTTAGCAATCAGTTGAGGAGTTGATGCTCTGTTGGTGATGATGCACAAGTTTTCAGAGTTGATTTAGTTTTTATAAATTCTGTTGTGAGTTTAATTTTGATTCCAAATTTGTGGTTATTTATAGGTCCCAGAGCACACGGTTGGGGACCAGAACCGGGAGAAGATGAAGGTCTTTACGTTCGATCATTCCTATTGGTCTGTGGACCCAGCGGATTCTCACTACGTCTCACAAGAAAAGGTTTGTCTTGGATTAACGTCAGCTTTAGGTGTCTTGAGGTTGCTGCTTCTAGCTGATGACATTGAAATATTACTAACTCTGCAGATACGATGAGATTTCTTCACAGTTTCTTTCTTGTTTTTAGAATAAATTTCATAACTTGGACTAAATGTTGCTAAGTAGCATTAGCCAAGTGGTAAAGAGGCATAGTACTGATTGATTAGAGCAAGAGTAAGGGTTTAAACTGGGTGCGGTTCCAAGGAGTGACATAATGAAAGAGTGACATAGTGAAAGAGTGACATAATGAAAGAGTGACATAGTGAAAGAGTGACATAGTGAAAGAGTGACATAACAAAAGAGTGACATCATGAAAGAGTGACATAATGAAAGAGTGACATTGCATTTTACCTTACTACCTTCAATTTACCTTTACGTTTTTACCGTCAGGTGTTTGTGGATCTGGGTTCAGACATAATCGAATCCGCATACAATGGGTACAACGCGTGCGTCTTCGCCTATGGACAGACGGGATCTGGAAAGACTTACACAATGACAGGAAACCCAGTGAGTTGGTTTCAATGCACTAAATCTTTTCTAAATGGAAAACAGTAATAATAATACTGTTCAATATTCATGATAATACTGTTCAATATTCATGATTATACTGTTCAATATTCATGATAATACTGTTTAATATTCATAATATTACTGTTTAATATTCATGATAATATAGTTCAGTATTCATACTAATACTGTTCAATATACATGATAATACTGACATTCACTATTGTTGTTAACTGCCAACAGGGAGACGCAGGACTGATTCCTCGAATTAGCAACGTGAGTATGCATTTATCCTTCAGCAGTTTAATATTTATGAAGGTACTGTTTAATATTCATCAATGAGTTGTACCATAATTGTTAGATTGATAGTGCTTTTTTGGTGCTTTAATTATCCTCTGACTGGGATTAATGTGTCTTAATTTAAAGTTTGAATTTATCATTTGTGCAGGCTATGAGTTATTGTGTGATTGAAGGAAGAAATGTTTTTTAATTTCTACAGTAAATAAAAATTGTCTAAATTCGATTATTGCGTTTCCTTTAGGGTCTCTTTGAACGAATGACGGATGAATCGAAAACGTACAGAACGGAAGTGAGGTACAGTTGACGGAGAAAGTGAAGAGCTCTCATCTCCTTCACTTATTTCTCGATTCGTTAATGCTCTTAGCCGATCAATTTGTTAATGCACTTAACCGATCAATGCGTTTAAGTGCATAGATGCACACACACACACACACACACACACACACATGCATACATTTGCATATCCTCTGACTGAGATTAATCTGGAATAATCTTCCTTCAGATCTGCGTGTTCTTCTAGCTGGAGACTCTGCATACACCTTTTACAAGAATTTGAAAACTGTTCTCTGCACGATAGAGTTGGGCTGGGAGCGCCAACAAGTAGGTTATCTTGGAGGGGCGCTATATAAGTCCTCTGAATGAATGAAGGAATATATACATACACATACTTACACACATACCAGTAATTATACACACATACATGCACATACTTATGCATACATACACACATACATATGCACATACTTATACATAGATACATACATACTTGCATACATACATATACATACATACATATACACATACATGCATACATATGTGTTCATACATACAAACATGCATACATACATACTTGTGTTCGTGAGAATGTGTTGTGTTGTTGCTGATGTCAGTTTCTTTGAGATCTACAACGAAGCCGTGCGTGACCTGTTGCCTAGCAACGCGAACAAGGGCAACCAGGCTCTGAGAGTGAGAGAGCATCCCAAGGACGGTCCTTACGTCGAAGGTAACAATCGCTCAGCCACTCAAACTAATCGCTATTGCTGACGATCTAGCATGTCAAATCCTAGGTTTCAGCAGACGTAGAACGAATGGTTAATGCAGGATATGGTGGCTGATTAGTTCATGTAATGCGGAGATTTTGGGTTCGACCCTTCTTGCCTGAGAGATGGTTACTGTGTAGGGACCTTGAGCAAGTCCTTTACTCACAATTGCTCAATGCCATTAATTGATGCTTAATATATGCTTAGTAATAATAATGATAATAATAGTAATAATGAAAAAATAATATAATGATAATAATAGGAATAATAGTAATAATAATATTTAGTGTGATCATTTTGTCAAATTTTCCTATATGGTAGATTTGTGTATCCTGATGAGCTATTTTAAAATATTTACAACGAATTATTTATTTGATCTTTTTATGTTTTTGTGTTGTAGATTTGTCGAGTCATCTTGTCACCAGTTATGAAGACATTAAGGAGCTGATCGACCAGGGCAATGCACGAAGGTAGCGCCATCTCTCTCTGCCTCTTTGGTGATGCCAACTAGTTCTCATCTAAGAGTTGAAGCATAGCTTTACTTTTATGTATTATTATTGGATTTTTGTTTAGTTTTCTCTTCAAAGTATGTATGAACCCTCAAGAGTTGAAAAATTATCCAGAGAATAAACGTTCCACGCTGGCTGTAGCTCATCAAGGTCCGGTGGAGCAAAGGTACTGTGAATGGCAACCTTTTAAAGCATTGGATTGTACTGCAAAAGATGACTAATTATTATTATTATTGTTTTGATCCCTCCTTATTACAAAAATTAGTATTTATTGAATTTAATGTGAGTGCATGATATGTAAATCTGAAGCATAAAATAACTGCGAGTGAAGGACTTGCTCAAGGGTTAGAGCCATCTGAGGTGAGGCTTAAACCCTTACCCTCTGTGTTGAGGCAGAGAAGTCTAACCTTTCGGCTTCTGTGTCCCTCCATCTCAAAGGAGATGCTTGTCGATGTAAGTATTTGATGGTTGATGCCTGTTTCTGTTGACTAGGACAACGGCTGCCACCAACATGAATGACACCAGCAGTCGATCCCATGCAATATTTACCATCGCTTTCACTCAGGTAATCTCTTTCTAATTGTAGCCATGACAGTTTATATAGTGCCTTTAGTAGCAAGCTACTTCTAGGTCGTCTACAATCATCTACAATGCGACCAACCCTCGTATCGAGGACGGTTGAAGAGAGACTTCTAGGTTGCTTTACAGCAGTGTCATATGTCAGTTTCATGTACAGGTTTTAAGCTAAACAATAATAATGATGATAATGATGATGACGATGATGATAATTATACTAACAATTCCAACAATGATTGTTTTTAAAAATTATGAAGAACCCTCGCTGAGCAGATGCTGGGAGGTTGTTCTGGGTCATGTTGAGATATTTAATGCTGCTTGGATCAACTTCTGAACAGTAAATTAACCTTCAAATAAATAAATTGTGTTTATTTATTCATCAAATGAAAAATATATATTGTTTATAAGTGACGGTTAATGCAACGATTTAAGGCAATGTCTGTGTTCGTTGTGTCTAGACGTTTGAGGCACCACTTAACTAACCACTCGAAAGGTTTCTCCAGTTTTATTTGTCTCTGGAGGATTTTTCAGTTATGGAAAAACTATTGTCCTTTTTTGCTGTGGCTGAAATGTGGACTGAGTTGGTTTAGACAACTGTAAATGCTTGGCTTTTTTAATGATAGAGGAATTTTTCTTCTTGGTTGATAGGCCACATTCAGCAAGAATTCTCCGAGTGAAACCTATAGCAAGATTCGTCTGGTTGACCTTGCTGGCAGGTGAGTTTCTTAACATACAGGTCTTTATTATTATTATTATTATTATAATTCTGCATTTATTAAACACCACTATGGCACTATAACATACGGCAGTGAGACATGGACAATGACCAAGAAAATGAAAAAAAAGATTAACGCATGCGAAATGTGGATATGGAGGAAGATGCAGAGAATATCATGGAAAGAGAAAAGGACCAACGATTGGGTGCGCATGAGTATCGGAATTGAGAATGAAGAGACACTACAACAAACAGTGCTAAGAGCAAAGTTGAGGTTCTTTGGTCATGTCATGCGATCAGATGGATTGGAAAAGGAAATGATGTTAGCATATGGAGAGGGAAGGAGAAAACAAGGACGACCAAGGAAAAAGTGGATGGACGAGATACATGAAACAACTGGAATGAATTTGGCAGAACTGAGAGATGCGACGGCGGACAGAAGGAAATGGAGAGGCTTGATCATGAAGGTCGCTAGAGTTCCAGGAACTGACAGCACAAGGTAACAAGGTATGGCACTATCTAATGATCCAGCCCGTGGCGCTTTGGATAACATCTGGCACAGAGACCGAGAGGTACTTTCGAGTTCGAGCCCCCGTTGGGCAGGATATGCTTTGTAGGCTGCTATTAGCGCCGTTGTATTGCAAGCTGTCTGTTCTGTTAGTAGTTAAGATTTAAATTGCGTAACATGTAAATGTACAGCGCAGTGCTTGTCAGGCGCTTAATAAAGAAAAGATATTATTATATTATTATTATTAACTGATGGCGCACCAAAACCAGACTCAATGTCCACAGAGAAAGAGAGGCAGCCTACAACGGAAAAGAGATTTGAGAAAAGATGAGATGAAAGACAATTGCAAAATTTAGGTGGGCTTTTGTTGGTGCCTTTCAGTTTCGTGTGTCCGCGACCATTTATTCGGGCGTGGTTTATTATCACAGTGACGCCATAGAAGTTATTAGAATAGGGGTTTTGAAGGGTTTTAGTGTAGAGATGTTTTTGTTTGATGCTCAGCGAAAGAGCGGATGCAACGGGTAACACTGGACTGCGGCTGAAGGAAGGAGGAAGCATCAACAAGTCCTTGGTTACGCTTAGCAACGTCATCTCCACGCTCGGTACGTACGTGTGCGCGTGTTGCAGTTCGGTCCTGTTCCTATACATTGTATATAACGGTGTGAAGATCTCGGGATTTATTTAGCTCATATTAAGAATACTTGAAACATATTCTGCTGTACTTGTTGTCAGGTTGGGAATTAATTGGGTTTTGTGATTGCCATAGCAGAGTAACACTACCTATCACTCGCTTTCTTTCTGGATTTCACTGAGAAGTGACTCCGGTCTGTTTTCGGTCTCCCGTTTGTTCTTTAATAATGATTTGATTGTTTTTTTTAAAGATTATTTCTGGTCTCGTAGGTAGCTTTATTTTCCAAAATTCCATGAATGCCCATAAACAATTCGGAGTTTATATTCTGAGAGAAGTTTATTTATAATTCTAATTATGCATTCAGCCGTCACATTAGTTACAGAGGTTTAACTGAATCTGCTGGACTCTATGGCACGTTTATCATAATGCATGATTGTTTGACCAATTCTGACTTGAATTTTTTTTACTTATGATGATTTTAGCTGAAATGTGTGAAAAAGGGGCAGTGAAGAAGGGTGCCTACATTCCATATCGTGATTCTGTGCTGACTTGGCTTCTCAAGGACAGCCTCGGTGGCAATTCAAAGACGATCATGATTGCAAGTAGGTCATGGATGACACACTGCTTTTCTGTGGTACTTTAAAACTCTCTAGTTTAGAAGTCCTCTGCCTCGCCATCTCATTTTCCCACCGAGTTTATGGTCAGTGTACTCATTATAGCGAAGTTGGCTAGGGAGCGTAGTTGGTGCAGAAATCTCTAACCAAATTTCTGCCCTGGTGGGGATTTGAACCCTGGCCTCTCGATTGACAGTCCACTAACCACTAACTATCGAGCACCCCTATATAGTCTAGATGCACTTCTAAATTCAAAGAAGCCGACAGATTTCGTAGGGTGCTTTATTCATTTTGGATGTACATGATGTTAATCTGATGCCGAGAATGAAGCAACAGTTGTAAGTACATAGTTTATTCAGCCATTTGTTCAGTAAATGTTCCAAGTGAAATCAAACTTTAAACTCATAATCCATTGGAGTGGCCAGTGTTTAGAAATTCCATTCTTTTCTTATCATTGAGTCGTTTGACGTTATTTATTTCATTCGTAGCCGTCTCTCCAGCTGACTGCAACTACATGGAAACCGTTAGCACTTTACGTTACGCCAATCGAGCAAAGAACATCATCAACAAACCGAAAGTAAACGAAGATCCAAACGTTAAACTGATCCGGGAATTACGAGCAGAAATTGCCCGACTGAAAGCATTGCTTGGCGGAAACATCGTAAGTCTTGGAATCTCTGAGATTCTGAGTACATTTGGGATGTATTCGCATGTGTATTCTTTTATTGATGAATTTTCATTTGATGATTTTAATTTGTATTTTTAAAATTACTTGCTGTTAGAATTTGACTGACTGGCTGAAATTGAAGTTAAGTACATAAATTTGCTAAATTTTGATCATAACTTATTATGTTAGTTAAGAAGTTTATGTAACGAATTCTTGTTAATTAGAAATACGGTTTAAGTCTTGTACATGCTTTTTGTTTTTATTGGCTCCTGTTGCACTGTACTTGTGAATGCTGCTGTACTATTTTTACAAGTTCATTTAAACAAAAGATGAAGTTTGGCATTTATTTGCAAACAATGAAATTGTCTCTTTCACAGGATGAATTTACTACGCCACTAATTCAGGAACAGTTGAGTGAAAGCAAAAGAAAGGTAGATTCTCGCTTGAGAAATGTTTCAAATATTTTTAGATATCCTCAGGATATAAGACTTTTCCAATTACCTGATAATTAGCTTCTTCTTAATGAACGGCAGCACAATCAGCTTTGAAACATAACCGTAAAATCATACACAGTTAGATTACATTTCCGTTACATCCAGCGTCTGTTTAGCCGGTTCGAAATTTCTTATCGGTTGCTAGAACTTTCTGTTGAGCACGTAATTGGTTTGACGATATTATTTCCTAACATTTAAAATTAAATTAACTTTTTTAACATAGTCATTTGTGACTGAGTGCAATACTGACCAGTGATTGACCGGCATAGTGTTGAAATCTGTTGTTTGTGTTTAGGTGAAGGTTTTGACTGAGGCATGGACCGGGCGTTGGAAGGAAACTGCAGCCATACTGAAGGTCTTTTGCCGATTCTAGGAGTCTGGAATTGCTCTGTTTGAAATATAATTATCGAAGGGTGTTTAATTATGTATTAATTAAGTTAATTCGTGATTTAGTAATTTCGTTTTGATTGATGGCCGATGCTGGACTGTGCGTTTTAATAAAAGCGCTGTAGGGCATGCTGCTGGCCGATTGGTTAAAACGTTTACCTTGTAACACAGAGAGTCAAGGTTCGACCCTTCTCTCCTGTGTAGGGACCTTGAGTAAGTCCCTCACTGATAATTGTTCAACACTATCGACTGAAACTTTATCATTAGATTGAGGCACTTAATAAGTGTGTAGTAATAATAATAAATAATAATATAGACTTGGCAATTTTAATTGTATTGTTTGATTTGACTGTGGCCAGTGTGCATCTGCCAGCCTGCATTAAGTCAAATATCTGTAGATCGGTTGGATTGTATTTAATCGATCTGTAATTTGTTCTGGTTGTTTTGTGTTTGTAGGAAGGTGGTGCTCTGGCTCTGCGCAGGGATGGCCTTGGGGTCGTCCTCGACTCCGATCTGCCTCATCTGATTGGAATCGATGATGATGTGCTCAGCACTGGAATCATTCTCTACCACTTGAAGGTTGGCAGAACTATGATTATGATGAAGGCGATGATCATGATGATGATGATGATGATGATGATGATGATGATGACTAATATGAGGATGATGACTATGATTAGCATGATGAATATGAGGAGGAGGATGGTGATAATGATGACGAAGATGCAGTCAATGCTACCATTTACACAGAGGACACTCAGTGAAAGGTTATGGGATTGAGGATCTTACAATAGGTGATGGTGGTGGTGGTGGTTAGTGGTAGCATCATGTGGTGGTAGTTAGGAGACAGATTTCAGCAACAGTTGTTTTGATGCCTTTGCTTTATCAAAGTGATTACGGTCAAGGGAATGAGTTTTCCATTGAGTCTGAAACGAGAATTTCTGCGTTTTGTGTTTAGGAGGGTCAGACAACAATTGGAACAGAAACAGCAGATGAAACACAAAACATTGGTTAGTTGGTTAGCTTCTCACTGAGTTTAAACTTCAACCGAATGACCCACTCGACGTAGTTTACTTTCGACTGGCATATAACATGGTTATTTACAGTAGCATGATAACATTGGTTGCATTACAGTAGCACAAACAAATTTATGGTGACAGTAACATTTAATGGTAATGCGGTAACATTTACAGTAACACGGCAATGTTTATGGTAACTGGGTAACATTTAAGGTAACACAGTAACATCTGGAGTAACACAGTAATAGTTACTTTTTAGGTTACTAATATTATTGCATTTATTTTGATAATCCAATTTATCATGACAATTATTGTTATTTATTGCAATTAACTTAAATAAATCTACTTAATGAAATTTATTTGCCAATTTATTATTGTTTATTAATTACAGCTGTTAATTTCTTGTCATCTCAAACTCTGTCAGTGCTTATTTGCTGTGTTACAAAACTTGCTGCGTTGGCAAAACTTGATGTATTACAAAATTTGAGACTTTACAAAACTGGATTGACACTTCATTAAACTGAACTGTGTGTTTAGTTCTTCAGGGTCCTGATGTTCTGGCAGAGCATTGCGTCGTTTACAATGAAAGTGATGAAGTGTCCCTCGTTCCAATGACAAATGCCGAATGCTATGTGAACGGAGTCATTGTTAACAGTCAAGTTACGCTTTCCCAAGGTAAGTTTTAAGTGAGTTTTAAGCCATTCTGATTTGATTACATTCTGAGTGCTAAATTTGATTTGATTACATTGCTAAATTTACGACCCATATCAAGTAGAATTTTCAAATGATTTTGTGTAAACATTAAGAACAAAAGGTCTTAGTATAGTGTTCCTATGTTTCTGATAAAGGCTATTTTACATGTCACCTGCGTTCTGTGAATAGGTGACGTCATAATCCTTGGCAGAACGAACATGTTCCGTTTCAATCATCCGCTCCAGGCAACGAAACTTCGCAAAGAACTGAAAGAGGTCAGTCTTAAATTAGCAACATCATCATCTTTCCAGATATTGGTAATTGCAGATTTATATAGCACCACCTCAAGTAAGAGAGTCTCATCAGAGGTGCGCCAGGTCCACTGAGAAATGTTGACAACTGATGAGTTGAAGTGTGGTCTGTTTTGTGAGCCTAAACATCCTGGAACTCCTGAAAATGAATCCTGACGTCATCAAAACTTTTACTTGTTCCCTTAACCGAATTTCTTCATATCCTGAAAGAACTCTTCTGAGTCAGGTTGTAAATGTCAGTCATGACGAAATAGCGATTTGGGATTTGGAAGAGTGTAAATTGAGTTTTGAGATGATGTCGTTCTGATGATGTCTCTGTTTGTTTTCAGTCGAATACCAGTCTCAGTCGAATGTCATTGCTCAGTCAGTCGAGGTTGGAGATCTTTCGCTCTTCAGACAATCTCAACTGGTCAACAGCAGGGTTGGTATTCGTACTGAAGTCTTCATTTGACTGTTCAGTTGTGATTTCTACAAAAGTTAATTGTGTCAGCTTCTCTTCTTATGTAAGGAATTTTTACCTGCAGTCGACATGTTAACTAACTTAGATGCATGAGTAACTCAATATACAGCAGCTTCCCCTATTAAATTAAAGGCTATTAAGTAGTAGTACTTTCGATTTTATTACACTTTGTGATAATAAAGGTCATTAACGTCGACCTCCTCCTTCATCCAGGCTTGGGACTGGCACTACCAGAGTAGGCACAGTGGCGGAGTTAAAGGATTTTGAACTATAGGAATATTAATTTATGCGTCAGTAATAATGTACTCCGTATGTAGTCCAATAGCGACGCTGTTTGGTGCATTAAAGAATGTGCACTTAGAACAGTGTAAGGCCATGTTGCAGATGATTATCCGCAGGCCATTTGGCGAGTAAAAGATGCTAGAGTAGCAGAGTAATCTTTTCATTTTGAAGACTAATATTTATTGTGTTTTTTCAAATGTTACAGATCTGACGTGGAACAGCAGCACAAGGAACAACTGGAAGCTCTGGAAAGAAAACGGTAAAGCTGCTTGCAATTTAGGTCATGCAAACATTTAAAATCATTCAAGGACTGCAGTCTGTTGTGGGTCTTAATAATTCCTTTATCAAAGATATTTGTCAACAGCTGGGCCTGGTCACTTGGTTTCGTCTCTGACTGGAAGTCACATTGAACTGATCATAACTTTGTGTTTGTTATTCATGTCAGAAGGTATGCTGTTATAGAAGGCATGTTATAGAAGTCTTGTTATAGAAGTCATATTGCAGAAGTCATGTTACAGAAGTCTTGTCACATAAATAATGTTACAGAAATCATAATTTAATTGTAGTTACTTTTAGCTTTTAGGTGCTATGTGTATTTTAAATTTGCCTTTGTCCACACTGTGTATAGTAGAGCATACCATATGACAACATATCTATTGTAAAAATGCATTGTTTTCTGTTTCTGTTCAGACGTGAGGTGGAAGAGATGGAGGAGAAACTGCAGTTGGCGGAGTCTGATCGACAGGCGCGTCAGGTGGCCGAGGAAAAGGAGCTGGAACGGAGGCGAGAGATTCTGGAGAAGATGCAGGCTGAAGCGGAGAAGATGAAGAACGAGGCGGAGATGGTTAGACGCAGAATTTCTTCCTATTTGTTTATAACTTGTCGAATTGATTCCAGAGGTGTTAGCTCTGCAACTGTTTTCGATTTCTCTACTTCACACTCTTTTGGTTGAATAGTCGCTGTTTAACAATGCTGTGTCATAGCAGATGATCAGCGTTGCCCTCCTCCTTTCTCCAGGCTTGGGACTGGCACTGCCCGAGTACAAGCAATGAAGAGTTAAACCCTCTCGTGTGAGTTTACTCGGGAATTTTGTTTGTTTTTGAAATTTGTTTTTGTGAAGAATTTGGTGCTTGGTGTCCAAAAAATAAAATTTATATAACAACCTTCAGGAGGCGCTTGCTGCCTTTCGAAGCAATGTCTTGTTGTGCAGTAGAGAGGAACTTTGTGGTTCTTATTAGTAACTGTCTAATGCACAAGGCATCAACCGATGGTGCACCAAAACCCAAGCTTCCAACGTTGTTTTCAAATCATCATTTGACTGTTTTGTGTTGTCGTTGCTCTGTTGTGTAGGTTCAGAAACAGGTGAAGCAGGAAGTGTGTGAATTGAAAGAGAAGTCTATGAACTTTGAAAAACAACTGGAACGATATCGCCAAAGCGGCGGCAACACGGTAGGTTGCTACTACTCATGCAACCATCCATTGATCACTTATTCAGGTCAGCGCCTTTTGCTTCGCTGGCGCTTCCGACCCAACCTCAGCAGAAAAGAACAGTTTCCAAGTGTTTGTAGAAGGTGCATGCAGCATCTCTGGCTAATACAAGACAGACTACAAAAGAGAAAAATGCATCTTGGTCTTGTGCACTGTGACACTGGTGCTAGAGAAGTTACTGGATTAGATTAGCGCTCTTCTTTAAAAGTTTTAAATATGAATGGTTAATGTGAAGTGAAGGCCCCTTGTTTGGTTGACGATCATGCGATTGTGGGTTCGGCTCCATGGGAAAGTTGTTTGCACTTCCTTTTCTCTGTCACTAACCAGACTAATTTGTGCATTGCCGACACCTGTGAAAAGGAAATGAGTGACTCCCCAAGTCCCGTTCTCTGGATGTTGGGACCTTTGATCCAGTCTTAATGGATCCCTCATTAGACCCATTTGACTTCTGCATCAGTAGCTGTAAAGTTAGATTTTGTGCTGATTGCTGTAACTGTGATAAAATGGTGTGAATTATAGTCTTTGTTTTGAGTAATTGAAGAAATTAATACAATTCTGATTGCATATTTATTGTATTTTGTTGTGATGTGTGATTTTGTGTGTTGTGCAGATGCGATTGAAGCAGAGTTGTAACACGGGAGACGAGAGAGATGCAGTAAATGCTGACAACAAGACAATACCATCTCCACTACAGAAACAGGATTTAGAATCTGTAAGAAACATGCATTTCTTTTTAAAACTTGGGAGCACCTCTGAGTAGTTTCCGTGAAGAGGTGCTATATAAATACTTGAATGAATGAATGAATTTCAGAAGGGAATGTATTTCAAATGATTTTATTTATGTGCTCAGTCAGTCATCAAGAATACTTAATCTGAGGTCTGATTTATGTTCATGGCTGGGGCCATGTTGGAGTCACGCAAAAACTCAACTCAGCATTTTGAGTCTGAACAAGTGATGTAGCAAGTTTGGCAGAATCAAGTGATGATTGACTGCAACATTTAATGTTTCAGAGACTGTACGAATGATGAAATGGACACGGTAGCCAATAGGTTAGAGCGCTCGTCTTGTAATGCGGTACCCGGTAGGGGTTGAGATTCTACGTCCCCTGAGACAGTTACTGTGTAGGGACCTTGAGCAAGTCCTTCACTCATAATTGCTCAGCGGCATCGACTGATGCTTGGTCCATTAGAATAGTGGCGCTTAACAAACACATACCGGTAATCAGTTTTCATTGTAACAAGTCTGTTACAACTTGGTTATTCTTATTCAGCATAAACGAATATTCATTGATTGATAACAATAGCATGGTGTTACGATGATGGATACCAATAAGTCTTGATGAGGTTGTTTTCTATCTGTGTAGTGCTCGTGAATGCATGGGTGCTTTGCGCTTAGCTTTAGAATAGCGCTCTATTATGATGTGTATGAATGCATGTCAAAAACATCAGAAATTATCTGCTGTTGTTACGTTAGAATAGAACATAAACCCATCTTCATATTGCAGGATTTTAGAAAACTAGATGAGTCCATTCAGCTGTTGAAGAAACTTCAGCTCGACTACAATCTCTTCGATTCGATCGCAGCCGATCTCGACGATTCCGTTCAGTCGAAGATCCAAATCGAGATCGAACACATGGATCGTCTGCTGAACAAGATCACCGATCTGAACTCGAGGACGAGCGAGCACCACAACGAAAAGAAGAACGAGATCATTGCGAGGAGTTCCACTGCGCTCGCCGAACTCGAGACTCAGTTGAGCGCGACGAGCGAAGCGGAGGCTGGAATTCTGAAGGAGTTGAGTCAGTTGGAGGGTTCGGAAGAGGAACCTGGAAGGAAGGACCGGATGGCTGAACTGGAGAATCGGAAGATGAACGTGACAAACGGTCGGATCGAACTGGTAGCGGCAAGGGACGACGCCGAGGTGTTGCTCATCCGGGAACTGGAAGAGCTGGAACTTCAGAACGAAGGTCTGCTCGTGGAACTGGAGACCGCTGCAGACGAGGTCACCGAACACGAGGCGACCTACCAGCGACTGATTGCGGAGGTTCTCAGGGAGAACGAGACCAAGAGGGAAAAGATGCTGGAGCTGATGAACGGGATGCGAACGGCCGGAGATGGATGGACGATCGGTGAAGATGGCGAAAGTAAAGATGGAATTGATGAGATGGAGGCAGAACAAAGTGAAGGCAATGGAGAAGACAAAACAAGGTAGGCTGACTGTGAACGGTCCACAGAGGGCGCTATAGAATGGTAATTGTAAATTTATATAGCGCCTTTTGAAGAGAGAGACATCAGAGTCGCCCCCTACCTAACACAATGAAACCATGTCATTTTACACATCTCTAAAAACCATTCTTTTGAGCCGCAGCTGCTACGGGAGCGCCTCTGAGTAGGTATCTTGAAGGGACGCTATATCAAGTTTATTGATTGATTGATTGATTGATTGATTGATTGATTGATTGATTGATTGATTGATTGATTGATTGATTGATTGATTGATTGATTGATTGATTGATTGATTTTGTCAATTGTTGCATGTGGTTAAATTAGAGGCAGATGACTCTTTCTGCTCCAGAGTTCAATTTCTCTTTATTCCTTCCATTCTTTGTTCTGTTTCACAGGAGCATTTCAGTGGCAGTGGTCATACAGCCTCCTTCTCCGACTCCCAACACTGACCACGTTAGTCCTAGAGAAAGTCGACTTATACAAAGTGGTTTGTTGAAGTTTTCTTCTCCTTCATTTTATTATATTTTTGCCCAGATCCATCAGGAATTAAAACGTTATCCGGAGAATACAAAAAACCATTCTGAGACGGCTATAATTCGTCCAGATCCGGCAGAGCAAAAGTGCCTAGCAGGGCGTTATTATTGTAATTTTTATTATTATTATCATTATTATTACAGTTATTATTATATTGAATGTATCACATGTACATGGTCAGTTCCTCTGAATCTGAGATGCTGAGTGAAGGACTTGCTCAAGGTCCATACACCAACTGAGACGAGTCTCAAACCCATACTCTTTGTGTTAGATGCCAAGTGCTTTAACCAATCTGCTAGCCATAAGTTTTGATTAAATGTTGATGATACTTGCTAACATTTTAGAAGTTTCTAATAAAAGCAATGTCATTTAGTGTTCAGCTATTATTATTGTTTAATTACTGATAAACAAACAGTGGTCATTAAAATATCCAGCGGTAAATTACACAAACCGTTAATAATAATTCAATTTTGAGGAATTTCTACATACTGTCGCCTGACCTGACCTAGATAGTGCACTTTAGAGCCAATCAGAAGCGAGTTAAATGGGTGTTCTGTCATTAATTCAGGTCACGTGATGCTGACAAATGGTGCAGACGAATGTCCTCCGTTGACTGATGTGAAGGTCAAAGAACTTGAAGATGAGGTGACTTGGATATCAGTATCCATTTTAATCATAATTTATCATTATTATTTTACTATAATTATTTTGTTTAATATGTTTTAAAATTGTACCCTGTCAGTTTGTCATAATGGAGCATGGTAAATTTACCCTGCTAGAAAAGATCATGGGGATGGTTTAAAACAGTGCCTTAGCATTCCACAGAAATGTTGTTTGGAATTGGCTCATGGGGGCTTGTGACACGAGGGTTTAGGCTGAATTGTTTATTATTAATTTATTAGTTTTTTTGCCAAACATCGGTTAATTAGTCGATGTCAGCATTGTATTAAGAGATTTAAAAAGTTGTTTGGATTTTCGCTTGGTACAAAATTTTTCCTCTGCATCGTTTTACGTCCCTTAATATTTACGCATTAAAATATATTATTAACAACTTCCCAACTTAATTTACGACGCATTATTGTTGTGACGATGGATAACTGGTTTAAGTTTCGGAACCGAACATTTTGCTAAACTAATGAAATATTCGGTCTCATAAATTGGGTATTGGCAGTTTCAAATCGGCTATACGCGGTATCGGTATCGGCAATTTAATAAAGTTGTATCGGCATAATTTTTGAAAGCGATATCGGTACAGCTCTAGCTTGTGACATGAGGGTTTAGGCCAAGTTGTTTATTATTTAATGTATTAGTTTTTTTTTACCAAACATAACAATTAGCCTTCAGTATTTATTATGAGATTGAAAAGTTGTCTTGATGTTTTTCCAGGTACAAAATGATCCCTCTCGATTAAACAAATATGGATATTATTATTATTATTACAAACATTTTAGTGCATGGCACTGCATGCAAAGTCACATAGAAATGTAGAAATAGTGTACTGGGAAAAATGGAGCAAACTTAAAAGCAGTCAATTTAATTTTCCTAACTTCTTATTAAGTTTAGATTAATTTGTGAAATAAATTTTTTTTGGCTTATTTGAAAAAAACTGCTTGAAATTTATGATTTCTAGAGCATTGAGAGGAAAGGTGACCAGCAATGGAGTGGAGAGTCGAATCTGAATGACCGAGGTGGCACTTCTAAAGTGGAAGAGGCATGCCGGCTGGAGAAGCTCAACGAGGTGGAAAAGCACCCCTTGGCGGTCCATGGGACAGATACGGAAGGAGGAAGTGAGCGTGGGAAGCAGTCTGCGTCTGACCCGGAGAAGCATGAAAAAAGTGGCATGAGGTGAGTTTTAATAGCACGAGGTTTAGGACCGCTTCTACGTTGCTTAGTCCCTAAAGTTTCCATCAGAGATTTCTGTTGTAATTTCTAAAGCGTTACATTAAAGCTACCGGTAAGCGCAGGGCACCAGCTTATTCATGAGCGCTGTGTCATGACAGAGGGGTTGTCTGGTGATACCAAGTGAAGAGCCAAATCCAATCATGGTTTCATTGTGTTTGGTCTGAGCACCTCGGACGATAAATCTTCAAACTACAATTAAAATTACAATAGCACTTTTTAAAATTTGTCAAAGTTTGTGTATGACTGTCATTATTGATCGAAACAACTGTGAATCTGAATACGATTTTAGCTTAAGTGGCAGCTGTTCCTCATCTAAAGGTGCTATATAAATGTTGGCTTAGACATGCTGACATTTACCTGTTTCTGCACTGAAACTTATGGTACTTTCTAACAGCGAAATGACTCGTTCGACAACTGGCAATGACTCCACGCAGGACTGGGTTTCGAATACGTCGTCTATGGTAAGTCACTTCATTCTCTTTTCAATCTCTTTCTCTTTGTTTTGCACCTATACAGATTTAACTTTTGTACAATTCTGCAAGTTTTGATTGCAACTCTACAATTGCCTTTCCTCTGGTAGTGCCAGTCCAAAGCCTGGATAAAGGAGAAGGGCGACGCTGATAATCTTTGTTATAGCATAACGTCGTCAGACAGTAACTACTACTGCTACAGGAATGCATGGAACCATGTGAAGAATGCACCATCTCTGGAGACATTTAAATCCCTGCTCAAGACGTATTTTTTTAAACAATCATATGACTGCCATTCACTTTTTTAACTCATGTATAGTGCCCTTTCCTTTGGCATAGGCTGAACTATGGCGATATACCAATTGTCTTATTATTATTATTATTATTATAATTATTACTCTTTGAAGTAATGGACTCTGTTTTGTCTCTGTAACTATCTATCTATCTATATCTATGGAATTTATATAGCGCCCCTTCAAGATAACTACTCAGAGGTGCTCGGTAACTGCATTTTGGTCTTCTCTCGTTTAGTTTTTGGTCATGTTTTTGTTGTTGCAGTTGGAGAATTTTCCAGTTGCCAGTCCACTGGACCGATCTGTTCTCGTTTTTGGCCAATCGTCTTCTAGTTCTTCGTCGTCATATCCATTTCGTATAAGAATTCCATGTTCTATTTTCCGCGGCTCGGGATTAAGTACATACGTCGAGTTTGAAGTGAAGGTACTCGTCAGTGTTACGGTTGAAACTACTGCCCTCTATGTTACTAACATAGTAGAAGTACTTTCCTCTTTTGTTAAGCCGACTAACTGTTGTTAACCACTGTGACTCGTTTTTAAAATGAACTAAAATAGCATATCAGGTTAATTAATCATGATGCGTATTGCTATCAAGACACAAGTATAAAACAATTCTGAATATTAGGAATCTATCTTAGGATTTTTAATTTTTATTATTTTTTTACTGTTATTGTTTTCATTATTATTATTAGTTGTTGTTGTAATTATATAGCACCAGTATGATCTGATGTGGGATAAGGTTGGGAGAACTGGTGAAATCTATGATTTGATGAATTGCACATTGTGATAGAAGTGTTTTTGAAGTCATTAGATTGGAATAGAATTTTAATAATAATAATAATAATATTAGAGATTTGAGAGCCGTAATTCGTAAGCAGTCGATGACTCGAAGCAACGATTCAGAATCACTTTGAGGAGCAGGGAGAGATCACTCAAGATGGGCCTCTGTGAAAAGTTCAGTTTTTAGATGTTGTTTAAAGTTAAGATATTTGCAGTTAAAAGAAATGTTGTTTTCTGTAGGTGGCTGTTCTGGACGAGGAATGGACCATTTTCAGACGCTATCGAAGATTTCACCAACTGCACAGCGATCTCCTGGCTCGATATTCTCAGGTCAGACTTTAACAGCGCTTTTTGACTTGTTCTCTATGCTGGAACTTCAGTATAATGCTACATTTGAGAGTGTGCATTTCTAATGTTGATTTATAACGAGGTTATGTCGTGTTGCGATCATACTCATAAGATTGTAAGGGCGGGGGAGATGGTTGAATGGTAACATGAAGGCATGAAGATCGGAAGGATGCCGGTTCGATACCCATACCCAACTAGTCCCATAAGGTTTACTCAGCCTTCCACTCCCCAGGGGCAATGGTAAAATGATCAGTAGGCATGATCGACGCCTTGCAGGCTGCCATACAGTTAACTTCGAGTCCTGTTGAACTGGTTATCATCTGTTACTACTATATCATGTAATCTTACTGTGTTCTTGTCAGTTTGAATTAATAAACAAATATTATTATTATTATAATAAATATTATTATTACTTTAAAGCCAGTTTGAATTTGGAATCCATGCTTTGACTAACAGTGAAGACTCTAAAAAATCTTTTCCTATTGAAATTAGTGCCATAAGATGTCATTAGACTAAAGGAAATCCATCTTAAACAGCCCACCTTTCTGGAATAAGCCGCCTTGAAACCTGCACCATGAGCTTCTGGGATTTTCTTTGCCTCATTTATGTAGCACTTGCAAGTCATTGTATTCTATCGTAGGTTTTTTTTTCTCTGGAAATGGTTCTATATAAATTTGCAGTTACAGTTATGTCAGAACTTGGTGCATGTTGAGGCCATTTTCTAAAGCCAAAATTAATTTGGGGTCAGTGTCTAAAATCAGGATTTCTGTAGTAATGGCACACATCTGATAAAGTTGTGATGGATAGATATTCAAGTGAAATCCAGCGAGATTCTGAACGCTGGATTCAATGCCAGTGAATTTGGTTTCTAAGTTTACACAGGAAATTGTTTCTGAAATCTTATTTTGGTCTTTTTCCTGTTTTTCAGGTTGCTTTGCTGGAATTCCCTCCTAAAAAACTGTTCACAACGGAGAAAGTTATTGCCTCACGAAAAACTCGGCTCGAAGTAAATCCAACTCATTTTCTTGTACTTCGCGTCAATTTGCTGAGAATGACCAGCAGTTGATATATTCCCAAATTAGATTTTGGTTTAATAACTTTCCTTAACCGTATGACGAAGCAGTTTTGTTGTTCCCTTCATCTAGACCTGAGAGGTATGACGTGCCTGCGACTTAGTTTTCTTAGCCTTGGCTTATGAGGGCAAGTCGGCTAAAGGGTGCAGGGAAGCAGAAATCTTGAAAGAAATTTCTGCTCAAACACTTTATGACAGTCCACCATGGTAACCTATCGTGAACACCTTTTGTCAACTAAATTAGAATTCAATAACCTTGAATGAAGTCACATCTGTTGTAGCTATGCTGAGCTGTTTTAAAACACTTAATTTTTGGCCTTACTAGTGATGCTGGAGCAGATTTTTATCAGAGCTTGGCTGTTGAAGGTCACCTTCTCAAATGGTTACAAGGGGCAAGGCTGGATTTTTCCAGAACTCACATTTCTTTCCAGACTTAATATTGTCATTTTTGAGATCATTCGTACCTCTGATGATAAATGCGGCGTAAATAACGATGGCTTGCTGTTTGGTTTGGACAATTTGTAGAATTATCTTCAGAATCTGCTTGAAGTTCTCTACAACACCGCCAGTTGTCCCCTTCATCCAAGTCATGCAAGTGTCTACTGCAAGCAACTCCTCACCAACTTTCACCCATTCTTCCAAAAGGGCATCTTTGAAACAACGAAATACAGTGCCTGCTGAAACACAAAATTCAGTCGTATGATTCGGTTGCTCAAACAACTGAAATGCACCACGAAATTAGTCAAGATTGTGATTAAGCCTTTCCAGTCCAGTTAGAGTACGACTGTGACAAACTGCTGTGATCTCCACAATAGATATAATTTTATTTTCATTGTTTTAAGCCTTGCTAAAAGTTGGCGTGACATATGAAATTATCACACTTTGCACTGACTGAGTTTTTTTAGTTGAATCAGTATTTACGGAAGTCAGATTTGACCCACATAGGTCGCGTATTTCAGCAAGTTCTCGTGCCATTGAGTTCAACATTCTATTCGTCAGAAGAACTTGCTGAAATACGCAACCAGTATTGTGAATTTTAAAAGTTAATCATTTGGAAAATGTAAGCTTTTAAAGTGCTACAAAATGAGTTACCCTGTCTCTTAACTGCAATTGAAACAATCTTAACTAGTTAAAAACAGAACAGACAGCCTGTAATACACGGCGCTAATAGCAGCCTACAAAGCAACTCGGTACCTCTGTCGCCAGATGTTTGACCCCCCCACCTGTCTCTTAATCTGTCAAGTTGTGAAAAAACAGAAATGTGTTGAGATTATCATATTGTTATTTAAGTAATTCTTAGCGAGATGTAACGGGGATTGCTGCAATTATGCAACATATCATTTTTCTGCAAAATGAGTTAAATTTATGCAGTTACCATTTTCTGTTAAAGGACTAAGATTTGTTGATGTAATTAATACAATTTGAAAATTACAATTGTTAATGTATGGTGGTGTGTAATTTGTTGCATTTAGTGTACAGTATATAAAGCAGCTTTTATTTTGTTATCCTTTTTTATATTTGATGGTAAAATGATTTTCTGAAAATATTTTAAAGAATTTTGCAAGGTGATTACTTATTTTCTGAAAGCTTTTTCCAGGTATAAAAAAATTAAACTTGACAATATTGGGACAAGTTGGAAACATGTATAAGCTGCAGTGGGATCTGTCAATAAACTAAAGACTCTCTTTCCAGAATCACTGTCCCGATTTTGCTCCCTCTTTACTGAGACTGTTGCCTATTTGACTTAAAGCATCAACAGTGGGTTGTGTATAAAGTCATGGCATTATAGCATGTATTTCAAATGTAACTTTTGCCATTTGCACTGACAGTTGACAGTGTATATAGCATCCTAGAAGTAGCTTGCTACTGATGATGCCATAGAAATTGTCGTAATTACAATTGCTTGTATGTATTATGAATGTTAAATGGCCATTGGCCATTGCTGTGAGCGGCGCTATATAAGTTACTAATTGCATTAATTACATTACAAGACAATGGTAAGAGTTTGTCAGAGTACAGAATTGGTTTCTGCTGGTTTCAGAGTACAGTACAGGGTTTGATAAATGTGGCTTCAGAACTGTGTACATTCTTCTGCAAGTGCCTTTGGTGTTTTACGAACGTTGTTATAATTGCAGTCATCATTGTAACTATTGTATTTTTATTTTTTGCACTAATGTGTTCCGCACCCTACGTAAAATCAGTCGAGAAAGGATTATTATTTCATTATGCCTAAGAATTATGAAAATTATCGACAGAATATTTCTGAAATGCTATTGTATTGCCATCATCATTGTTAAGGTTGGGATAACTGTTGAGCTTTAGTTTTTAATATTTGAGTCATTAAATGCAGTGCTACCCAAATGTGTCTGTTACATGATAAAACGTGAAAAATCAGTCATATGTATTCACGTGTGACCAGATTTGGCCTGCATGACTTTGCTTTGTAGTCACCACCGAATGATACATGAGCGTTTTGATGCAGTGGCGCTATAGAAGTTCAGATTATTATCTGGAGTAGGTGAAGACGGTTTCATGGTTCTAAGCAATTTTCGTTTTCGTGATTCTGACTTTTGTGCTTAGAATGCAGACTTTGATGTTTAGATGACATCTCGGTTAGGCAGGGTAAGCCTTGCAGTTTTCTTAAGAGTTGAAATAAATCTTCAAATATTCTTCAAATGTAAACTATGACAACGACGTATTGTGATAAGTTAAATTGAAGACATGTTGTGTTTCATAGATGAGCCAAAGAAATTACATCTGTGAAATGTAATGATTTTATTTGGTGCCCTGTTAGAAAAGGCCTTGCTATTTATTGTGTGACCAATTCTTCTAGAATCTACCGTAGATCTAAAACATGATTTAAAATGGTTTAAACTGTTAGAAGTTAGATCAGATACATATTAGTTTGAATATTTTATATTTCTTATGGGCAATTTGTTGATGAGTGTTTTAACTGTTGTTGAAACTACTGAAATGTGACTTTTACTTCATGTGATAGCATTTTGGTGATTTGGCAGAAGAAAATGTGTAAAAATGAAATTGTGTTATATATGAATAATTACCCATAATAATTACACTAACCTACCTAATGATCAGTCCCCAAAAAGATCGACATTTACAACGAATAACGATAACTGAAACCTGACACAAAGTTGAAAATGTTCTATAATTATTCCTCCTTAGAACCAATCTGTAACTCTGATTTCACCCCAACAGATTGAACAGCCCTGTAATTAAATAATTTAGAAGCTTAGAGCAAAGATCTAAAGATCTGTGCTTAAGGATTCAGCTTATTCACGAGCGCTGAGTTGTGCGGGTATGTCCAACGGAGATTTGAGAGAGAGAGAGAGAGAGAGAGAGAGAGAGAGAGAGGGAGAGAGAGAGAGAGAGAGAGAGAGAGAGAGGCAGAGAGAGAGAGAGAGGGAGGGAGGGAGGGAGGGAGGGAGGGAGGGAGAGACACACACACTAAGGGCGTATCTACTATAGGCGGTACGGGTTCAAGTTGGTTCAACCCACCCCTAATTAATAACTTTTCAAAACTTACTCCTTTAATAGTCCTTACTCTGCAACCATGTCCGATGGAAACATACAAATGGAAACCCTCTGGCAACCCCCTTAATTATTTTCTGGCTATGCCCTTGGAAATATGGTAAACTTCGTTTCTCTTTCCGTAATTTCGCAAGCAATTCAGGCCCCAAAATTGCTTTTGCAATTATTTTTATTTCCAATTTTTGAAGTTTGTTGCTTACATCTTGTTATTCTAGTTTAACATACGAGCAGAAAGTTACTGTTACACGCGCCAGAAGTGTTGAAATGTCACGTCCAAAGGCCAAAGGAACGCAGCATTATGTTCGCCGGTGGTTGAGGAGGAGAACAGCGATAGTTGATTCAAAATTTAACGTTTTTGTACTTTTTTAAAATAAATTTGGTTAAAATGTAAGCGAAACTAACTTTTTTAATACAGACTATATAAATCTTAAAGAGTCGTGTGGGATCTTCGGTGAAGGCCATTTCTGTATTTTATCTGTTTATTGCGACTATTATTGGTTATGCTACTGATTAAGAATGTTTCCCGGTTTGTTTTAGCGGCGGACGTACTACTAACTGTTGAAACTGTGAAGTCCGTTACGAATGATAATAGGGCAATGGCTTCCGAAGAGAAGTCTGACCTAGATTCAAATGTTACAACTCTAGGCAATGCATCTGCTCTAAGTTTGGCAGAACCCATCGCAGATGTTATGACTTCATTGGCAGTTGTTAGTGATTCTGGAGCAACACTTGTTACTGCCAAGTCTACGACAATACCAGTGACATCGCCTGTCACCAGGAGAAGAAAAATGGTCGATAATTCACCAACAACATCAAAAGTAGTTGTTGTCGGTGACCCAGATAGAAAAGAAGCAGTTGTTGCAAAGAATTCAAAAGCAGCAGACAGCAGTTTGACATCCACTGTGACCACTGCTAGTCCTGAAGATAATAATTGCTCAGAGGCTGTGATTGCAGTGAAGTCAGAAAGTGCTGAGATTGTTGAAACAGAAACTGTAGCACCACCTGAAACCCAGAATTCTGCATCCTCTCCTCGTAAGCGTCAGCTTAAAACTAAAGACTCATCAGACCCAGTACCAGACAAGAGGGCAAGATCTTCAAGATCAGAAGCAAAAGACAGTCCAGCTTCTACTCCGTCGAGTGCCGAGAAGTTTCAGAATATGCATTCATTTTCGAAAAAGCTGAGAAAGAAATCAAAGGAAGTTTCAGAATCTCCAGCACTTACTCTTAGCCCTGAACTTAAAGGGAATGAGGAGACCAGCATTCCTCACACATCCAGCGATGATATGACTCCCACAGAGAATTCTGGTTTCAATGACAGTAAGGAATCTGAGACCCTAGAAAGTCCAACAAAGGAAAATCATGATGAAGCAAAAGTTAAGAAAGTTCGAAATCCGTACGGTCGAAGGGGAAAACCAAGCAAACGCTCAACTACTGCCGTTAACAAGAGTTAGTATATTCATCGATCCGTTAATGTTTAACTAAATTTACGATTGGTTAAAACTTGTATTGTATTGTATTTTCGTTTGTTTCATAACTACGTGTCAAAATGCAGCAAGTAAGTCTGTGAAGAAGTAAATAAATTTTCATTTAGACCAGAAATAATGCGGTCCTTTGAGATCCATGTCGAGAACTGCTTTACAGTGAGGTTCTGTTACAATGAAGTTATTTTCTAAAGCTGAACCGACCTTGGGATTCATGTCCCTGACCTCGTTATGTCAGCATTTGTCTTATTAGCCGCAGGTTAAAGGTTAACGGTGCGTTAGTGGAGTCATGGGGTGGAAGTTGCAGTTGACAGTCTTCAATCAGTAGAGCATACAGGGTAAAAAATTTGTTAGTTTCTTGATGTCAATAGAAATTAGGTCACTTTCCTACTGGTGAGCTGAAAGATATCGTGACCTCGTGGGTGAAATGACTGGTTAGCTGACTTTGAATTACACCTAAGTGTGTTTAATGACTCACATTTATCATTACGCATTTATTAAGCTCCACTATTTTATTAGGCTCCACTATCTAATGACCAAGCGTCAATCGATGGTGCTGACTGCTGAGCAATTGTGAACAAAGGTCTTGCCCAAGGTCCCTACACAGTAACTGTATCGGGGAGGTTCGAACCCAGGCTTTCCATGTTACAAGGTGAGCGCTCTAACCACTGTGTTCACAAACAGCCGTTGGACAATTGATGCGTCATTCAGTGAAGGTATTCGGTACTCGCCTAAAGTTGACTCGGGTACCCAGGCCTTCGTTTGCAAACGTTTGACAAGTCCACCTTAAATTAATAGAATGAAGGGACTAATCCTCTCTTGTCTGCAGTGCTTTGAGGCTATGGCCCGTGAACTGCACGTTATTGTGACGTTAATAGCAAGCATTTCATTGTGTGATATGCAATGTTCACTGTTGTAGCCAAGAAACTGAAAGATTCTAAGGTATCGTCAGCTGTACCTCCAAAGATAAAAGTGGATCCGTCGGAACCAGAAGCCGTGAATCCCGAGTGGCTGAAACCGTTCGAAGAAGGTGATTACAACACGTCGACTTCATGACGTTCTTCTGCTTTTGTTTCTGCCTTTTTCTCTTCGTATGTTTGTAATTTTTGTTTTACTATTCTTAAGAGCATTTTCATGGCACCCCGCCTTATTTTTACTGTTTGGCCTATTCGGACACTTTGTGCACTTGTGAGAATGACAAGGACCATGCCATGGCCTTGCAAACAATGATTTCTGGTGCTCCGAGAGACTGAAGAAGACTATTTGGACGTCCTCGCCGCACTTGGACAATCTTGAGCAGTGGAAGCCCCTGAACTTCGTGTTGCACACGGCCTGGAGATGAGCCGAGAACAGAGATGGCTGGCTGAACATTGTTGAAACAGCAACGCTACAGAATGGAGCATGCCTCTGATCGCGCCTCTGAGTAGGTCTCTTGAAGAGGCGCTATATATGAATTCTCGGAGTGAATGATGATGAGACTTCAAAATGTAGAAGTTGGCCAAGGAATTCCGTTGGCAGCGCTTGTGATGTTGGTTTGCGTTTTTTTTAGGTTGGCGTCGTGAGATAGTCTTTCGAAATGCACCAGCTGACACGACCGGCGGCAGAAAGTGTGACATCTACTATTTCGGTCCAGACAATTGCAAACTGGTATGCACCCACTGCAATCAGTTCCTACTCTATATGTTGTGTGAAGATAAGATGGGTTCATCTGATTTTTTTGGCCGTGTTAAATGATTACAGATGGAAAATGATTACAAGACGTATTTAACTGTTGTTTGTCATTTGTATTGTACTGTATTGTATCTAATGCACAATACAATGGTACACCAATACACCAAACTAATCAAGTCAGTAGCCAGAACTTCTAGAGCATGAGCTAATGCACGACTATTGTTCCCCATCTTCCATGCCGTAACCAGTTGCGATGGTCAATGGATTGTGATTTTAAAATCATTTTAAATCAGTGGTGACTTCCAAGCAAGACTGCAGGAGTTTTTCTATCAGAAATTGCTTATGACACATGTCGCAACCTTTTTATAATTATTGTATCATATATGCTTATCCACTATAGACTGTCTCTCTGTTTCAATAGACTGATCTTCTGGATGTTGACCCAATTGCAGCTCGGCTTTGATGCACCATCGGTTGATGCCTTGTGCATTAGACACTGGCACCATAGAAGGTTCAAATTAATATTAATTATTATACAATTGCTAATTATGTTTATAGTTATATTCTGATGTTTACTTTTTCACAGAGGTCAACTCCTCAGATTGCTTCTTACCGTAAGTACTTCATTTTTTCTAATTCCCAGTAATCTATATTCAGTCAAGTAGATTTTTGTTTTTTAATTAAAACTGTTAATGCTTTGTTAAAATCAGATGATAGCATCACAAAATCGATAGAACTGTGGTTGTGTGATGTTTCGTGTACTCTGTTTTTCAGCCGGAGAGATTAAAAATGTCTAACTTTTATTTATTAATTATGTTGTTTTTGATTGTTAGAATTATTCAATGTTGTGTTAACATCGGAAGATGCTATATCAAATCCACGTTACTGTGGTTGCGTAATGTTGAATTTTCTCAATTTCTATTTTGAAGATTAAAATTTTGTCTAAACCATTGAGAAAACTGTTCCTTTTGTAGCCTGTATAGACATTCTTAGTGTTTCTGTGAACGATTAACACATTTCTGAATAATAGCTGCAACTATGGATGACTAAAAAGTGAAATCTATGAAAATCATAATGCTGGTTTTGTTTTTCTTGGCAGTGTCAAAGCAGAAAACCGATCTCACAAGTTCCTGTTTCACGTTTGTGAAACGACTGATTTATATGGAGCCAGCCGAGTTTGTTCGCAACGCTGGTCGACGCTCTGATATAACGCCCTCTGCCAAACAACCAAAACCTCAGAAACAAAAGAAACAGAAAACCGTGCCAGGCGATTCGGAAATTGCGCTGACAAAGCCAGCGTTAAAACTTAAACTGAAGCGAGAGAAATTCAAGAAGCCGTTAACCAAGGTCAAAATTGTGTTGTCTGGTGATGCAGTGAGCGACTTGTCCATACCGACGCTGGATGTGGATGTTTTGAAAGAAGAACCTGAATTCCATTCAACTCCAATCTCTGCCGAAACAGAGCCTTTGCCGGATTCGTCACCATCGTCGCTCGACACGGATGGTTCAAAGTGGAAGCTCATGAAACCGAAGAAGATCTTTAGTAAGAAGGAATCATCAGCGCTTCCAAAAAGCACTGAAAGCGAACAGGTTGCAGTGGCGGACGAAGCGTGCCTACCACCGGAAATTCCCGAGATGCCAACAGAAGCACTAGTGGCCTCAAGTGAGACGCAGTTACCAACAGTGGATACAAGCCAATCAGAGACAAATACGCCTCTGGTAACGGTTGAGAATAAAGACGAGAACTTTGAGAATAAAGTTGATGAGTTGAGAATAAGGATGATGGAGAATGAAGGCAATGAGAACATTGAGAATAAGGATGATGAGAGCGTTGAGAATAAAGATGATGAGAACGTGGAGAATAAAGATGAGAACGTTGAGAATAAGAACAATCAGAACGTTGAGAATAAAGATGATAAGAACGTTGAGAATAAAGACAATGGGAACGTTGAGAATAAAGATGATCAGAGCAATTTAAAGTTGTTACCAACTCCTGCATATGTCGCTGCAGTAAAAGTCGTTGATGCAGGACACACGCAAACATCGAAGAAAAAGAAGTCGACCGGGAAATCTGTGGCTAAGAAGAGCCTGGCTAAACGCGTGAAACTGGGGCCAAAGTTGGAGAGGATTAAGGTGAAAATGCTCTACACAGAAGGACTGCCAGGCAGGACGGATCGACAGACGAATATTCCACTCGGCCAAAATTTGAATGATGCTTCAGTCACAAGGTTGTATTATTTGAGCAATAATTTATTATTCTAACTGTTGTTATTATTTTTAATAATGTTATTATTTTTTAGCCCTGAGATACATATGATCGCTTAGGATTAAACAAATTATGTGGGGAATAAAAAAATTCTGGGGCGGCTTGAACTCATCAACATCCAAGTGCCTTGGAAGGCAATGTTGTTAAAGCGCTGGATTGAGGTGGTCTTGTTTGCACAACAGCTGAAGGGTCATTCAATCCCAGTACCATGCTTCCCAGGAGTCTTCATAATCACAGCATGTTGCTTTTTATCTTAGTCCTGTTGCTTCTTCTACCTTAGCCATTTTGCTGTTTTTACATTAGTCCTATTGTACATTTTACAGACACTTCCAGATCGTGACCTCGTTGCATAAACAGGTTTATGCTTTGTTTAATGATTTCTTAGAAACCCGGATTTAAAGATGTAATTTTTGTACGTTTGCTATCTTTAGGTCCAACGATATCCCAGTTAAACCGTCTGCTGGTAGCAACACATCTCCCACTTCAACTGCTAAACAGACAAAGCAACCTCAGGACAGAACATATTACGAGTATGTCGATTTTTTCCATTCTTGCACCTAGAAAATATTGACGATAGATTTCCCCATGTTTGCTATCGGAGAAAGCCTCCAGGTTCAGCTGCAGAAATATGGAATACATGGTTAAAATCAGGCTGAGAATTGTACTAATTTGGATGAGCAGTTGCTTGCAGTCAAAATGTTTGAATATTCTGATCGTTCATGGTTTGCTGTTCCCACCAGTTTCAGTAGATTTTTGATGCCTGGAGAACAGAAGGGTCTTGTGCTAATGCCAAAGCTGCAGCAAATACGACTGGTACCTCTGTTTACAAAGATATCTTCTGTTTACAAAGATATCTTCTCTTTACAAAGATATCTTCTGTTTACAAAGATATCTCTGTTCTGTTTACAAAGATATCTCTGTACTGTTGACAAAGATATCTCTGTACTGTACTCCTACTTCTATAGGACCACTGCTTCTCTAGCATTACTAAATGTCTAAAGAAGGCCACATTCTGAGGTCATAGTGCATTGGGCAGAGAGTAATGTCATAATGTACAAAGCATTGGTCAATGGTCACTTCAGGTGATAGGCCAGAAATCGCAGTCAACGGGTGCTCCATGTGAATGATTGTTTTGCAGCCCATTGTATAACCCCGTCTCCGACATCCGACGATGTGGCCTGCACTGTGCCGGACTCTACGGAATGGCACCATCCCTACATTGCGATATCTGCATGTGTATGTTTCATCCGGAATGCGTTGGCAGCATGCATGTTCCTCACCGAAAAAGCTTCACCTGTAAAGTAAGAATCCATCCGTATATGCAAAAGGCTTCTCAAGTTTAACTGCTATTCTTAAACTTAATATGAATAATAACGAAAGTAGTAAATAAGAAGGCTTGTAATTTATGAATGCAAGCTGTGCATGTATATGTGTGTATGTGTATTTATATAATTATGTATATATTTAGTTTTTATATATAAATTCTATATATACATGAAATATATATAGAAAAGTAAAAAGTAAATCTTCCATGTTTGTTTGTGTGTGTGTGTGTGTGTGTGTGTGTGTGTGTGTGTGTGTGTGTGTGTGTGTGTGTGTGTGTGTGTGTGTGTGTGTGTGCAGTGGCGTCTAAATTCTCTGAAAAGAGACGGCTGGAAATCTCATGTTGAGCTTTAGAGTCACTGGTTAAAAAGACTGTCCTTGGATTTTGCTGTGATATCTAAGTTTTGTTTTCTGTTGTTGTTTTGTGTTTGAAGGCATGCTACGTGTTGAATGCTGATTTCTCCGGATCAAATTCATTTTCTGAGAACACTGTGCCTAATTCAAACCCAATTCTGGCTCAGTCGCTAAGAACTGGTGCGAACACATTTGACCCTTGGACTTCGTCTTCAACTCTTCCTCTGCAGCTGTCCACTAGCCTTGGCGCTTTCTCATCATTCGCTATCCCTCAAGTTACGACCACAGTTTCTGGATCCAACGGTTCTGTGGGTGGTGTTCAGAAGGTCTCAGTTGCTGGCATTGATAGGGTTAACCCCAGCGGCCATGTTCTCTCTCTGCCTCTTAGCTTGGCGTCACTCTTAAATCTGTCTCGGCCAGTTACGCTGTCAATCAGTGGACAAAAGTACAGCATTCCTGGCAGTTGTTTCATGGTGACTGCAGATTGCATTAAGGTCGTCCTGCCGAATAACATCTTTACGAGTTCGTCCGCACCGAAAACGACAGTGTCACCAAATGTTCCGCTTTCTTCTAGTCAGCCGTTGTTTATTCCGGATCAGAGTTCTAGTATCTTACCTAGCAGAAATTTGGATGCTTTGCAGATGGCGCAGTCTGAAGTCTGTCCAAAGATGTGTCCGTCGGAGCGTTGCTGTGGAAAAGGCGGGCAGTGTGAGATGCAGTCAAGCAGAGAAGTGGTTCAGAGCAATGACTCGGGTGAGCGTTTGCAGGGAGTTGGGCAGCACGCGCACGACGATTCGAGACCGAGTGATGGTGAAACGTCGCAGCTGACCACAGAAACGAGTAATGGCCAAGACTTTGTGACGGATTCGAACGAGGCTGATGTTGGCTGTGGCGTGGAAGATGACAGCGACACGAAAGAAAGCTGTTTCTCAGGTGTTATGTCGAATGCGGAGTTGATGTTGAATATTTTCAAGTTACTGAATGTTGTCGATATGCTGAGGGCTTCGCGAGTCTGTGCAACATGGCTGAAGATTTCAGAGCATTCATCACTTGTAAGTTGTTACGATTGAGTTGATGTAACTCGGTAGCAATTCTGATTTATATTTGATGTTTTCAGTATTTCTTGTTTGTTACGTTGATATCTTTGCCAGTATAGTTAGAAATGTATTGAATTTTTAGGTTACTACTCATGAAAGTTATGGAATTGTAATGTTACAGATAGGTATCTTTGGCTAGACTTAACTTTTAATAAAATGTTACTGTGGTAAATGTTTAAGTTCTGATTTGGTATGTTTTTATCTGGAGTTGTGTGTCGGAAACTTAACTTTGATTTGTAGGCATTTATTGCTAGTTTCTCTCGTTCGGAAAAATGGCTGTCATGCTGCCTACGAATGACTTGAGCTTCATTTACTTTCTTTGCCTCTGTTTTATGAGCATTCAGTGAGGCCACTCTGTTGAATCATTCTCTTGGTGTGTCAGTTCAGGAGTTTTCTTGAAGAGTTGCAATGTAAATATCTGTTTAGAGATTTAGTTAAGGTAATTTTCTCATGTTCTGCATTTTATTCTTAGTGGAAGAGCGTGACCTTGAGTGGAGTCAAGGTTATCGACTGGGAGATGGCAGCTCAGCAGCTGACAAAACGTCAAACAAAATCTCTGGTAAAGTTTTTTAGTTCAGTTTTCTAGCATTTCAATCCATTTTGGGTGGGCTCAGAGTTTTCCAGCTTTTCAGTTCATTGGAGAATAGCACCTCTGATAAGTTTGTTGTGGAATACGTGCTATAAAAATTGACAAGTGCCAACTGGTATGATAATGGTAATTTGTGGTTGTTTAAGTAGGTCTCATGTTTGACTTCTTGTAGGTGATCATGATTGTGTGATTGAAATTTGAAAGCATTAAATCCTTTGCGATGTTCAATCTTTGTGTGTATGATGCTCGCTCAGTTTTCAATCCATCATGACTTGAGAATTTCACTTGGAAGTCTAATCTAATCCTGTGGACTTCATTGCTCCGCTATCTTCGATAGTGCCTTTTTTGACTCTTCTACCGAGATTGTCTTCCACTCTAAACGGAAAAGTTGTCTTTTCCAGTCTATATGCTGTTGTTAATGTTATTTATCTTTAAGTGTATACCAGTCGATAACATTTTTCGATTAGTATCTAAATATTAATCTAAATTGACACCTAATCCAAACTCCGACTGTAATCGTACTCGAATCCTTGTTAAACTAAGAATCAGCTCGCATTGTAGCAAGTTGCGTCTGTGACAACTCGGTTATTCAGAATAAATCTATTGATTGATTGATTGAATAGCAATTATTTGTGCTACTTTTATAATGCTTTAATAGCAGTTATTTGTGCTACTTTTAGAATTGGAATATTTAAGAATTTGAATTGTGGGTGATGCTTGACTGATTTGAATGTGTTTCAGGATCTAAGTCGACTGGTTCACTGTGGCAGTGAAAATCAGACGTGGCACCAGTTGACGGCTGCTTTCTCCAGCCTCACGACTGTGCGAGATCTGGTGTTTGGCCCTTGTCCGGCGAATCTCGTCTATTTTGCTGCGTCAAAGATGGTGGAGCTTGAGTCTCTGAAGGCTAAGGAGATAATGGATGTGGGCGGTGAGAATTCAGCAAACAGTCAGACCCCCAGGTGATTTCATATTCATTATGTGATTTCATATTCATTGAGTGATTACATATTCATTAGGTAATTTCATATTCAGGCAATTTCATATTCATTAGGTGATTTCATATTCATTAGGTTTATTTCATATTCATTAGGTGATTTCAAATTCCTTAGGTGATTTCTTATTCGTTAGGTGGTTTCATATTCATTAGGTGATTTCATATTCATTACATCAGTGCATAATTCTTGAGTTTTGTGCCTAATTACAAAGAAACAAGCATTGTAGTAATATTAACAATAATAATACAGTAGTTACTGAGTTGCTGATTGCTTGTACGTAGGTTACGAAGTACCAAGTTAGATGTTGGCAAGATGGCCGTCTTGAAGAATCTCGTTCATCTTGAACTGCCTAGTTCACATGGTCTGATTCTGCCAGCGTTCTCGTTCACCGGTGGATTAACTGAATGATAATACAGTAGTTACTGAGTTGCTGATTGCTTGTATGTAGGTTACGAAGTACCAAGTTGGATGTTGGCAAGATGGCCGTCTTGAAGAATCTCGTTCATCTTGAACTGCTAGGCATATGGTTCACATGGTCTGATTCTGCCAGCGTTCTCGTTCACCGGTGGATTGACTGAACTGACAGACATGCTGACACAACTGAGTATGCACGGTCATTTGTATTGCCTTGATGGAGCTCAGTTCCAAGGTAAAAATGAAGGTTAATTTATGCTATATGTCGTGTGAGGGAAGTGTTGTATAATGTTATTATGTTATGTGGAAAGGTGTTAATTATGTTATACCAATTTATTTTAGTACATTTGACCAGTATTTACAGTGTACAAATATATTTTGTTATGTTTTAACAAATGTTGCAGTCGATTACTAGTCTTCGGGATGTTCCAGGGAAGGAGTTCCATTTCCTCAGCCATCTGGAGAACCTGAAACTGCTGGAAATCGGAGATTGCAAGCTCTGGACAAAAGAGGTGAGGGATATGAAAAGAATACAATCAAGTCTTAAGCTGAGATTAAGATTACAACAATGAAGAGTGAATAGATTCGTATTACTCTTATTATGCATTTATGAAGTGCCACTATGTAATGACCAGGCGCTGAGCAATTGTGAGTGAAGGAATTGCTCAGGGACCCTCTCAGGGATGAGGAGGATTGATCCTGTACTCTGAAGCGTTATAAGAGGTGAGCGCTCTAACGAATTGGTTACCATGTCTTGCATATTTTATTGTGTTTATAACACATGGATGTATGTTTGCTAGAGGTCAAAACAGGGCCATGAGAAGGCCAGAGTAAAATAGCAAGTCTTGACTAGTGATTTAAATGATGGTTACGAGTTGGCAAGTCAGGCGTTTAGATAGACTTATTGTTGAAACTGTGCTAGCAAGGTTTACTTGTTTAGATGAAGCTTTTCTGTGTGATGCAGGATTACGAACATCTCGGTCAATTGACGCAGCTGAAACAACTGAAACTCGAGTGTGTTGTAGATTCACTGGAAACAGGTCTTGGTGTCGTACTGATGACCCTTTCACAGTGCGTTCTATTCATTCTTCATTTTATTCATCGTCTGAAATGCTAAACTAACTGTCACATAAAGTACAGTTTCACTTTACCTTCAATTATTATTTTTTTTAGCTGAGGTAAGTATAATCATCCCTCAGAAAGGAAACAATATTATTGTCAGTGTATTATTATTATTATTATGCATTTCTTAAGCACCACTATCTAGTGACGAAGCATCAATCGATGGCGCTGAGCAAATGTGAGTGAAGGACTTGCTCAAGGTCCCTACACAGTAACCATCTCAGGGCTTCAACCTGTACTCTCCACATCACAAGGTGAGTCCCTATAACCGGTCGGCTACCCCATGTCCCACTTAGATAGTGTTGAAAGCCTTTTCAATGTGTTGCTATGATAAACTTGTTAGAGGTCGTTGTCATGGCAATTTGTCATGGAATTTGTATGCCTATTCTTTCAAGTGACAAGCATTGCAGATCATCCTATATTCTTGATCTTAGTCCTTTTCTCTGTGACACTCGTACCTGATTCCCTTGTTCGGTGCTACATAAATCGACTGCTTTACTCGTCTTGTACTTGTAACTTGTTCGGTGCTACATAAATCGACTGCTTTACACGTCATACTGTATTTATTCTACTCTTTGTGTCTGTCTTGATCACTCTTTCTTACTATCTGTCTGTTTTTAGCGCAATCTCTAAGCAAGTTGTAAATCTGAGCTTGTTTAACCAGTTGCCAGCGTTTACGAATGATTGTGCTATTTCTTCTCCTTATCTCACTTAGAACTCTTTGTTTCTGTTGTGTTGTGTAGGTTGGAGCATCTGGAACTGTCCAGCTTCCGTATCTCCAAGAGTTCAGCAGATTCGCTTTCAACCATGTGCCAGCTGAAGACGCTACGTCTTTACTCAGATACATGTGAAGAGGTAGGTTTACTTAGGTATTCTTATGTTCCATTGAAAATGCAACGGGGGATCTGTTTGAAATGTAATAATTCTTTGTTGTATATATGAATGTATCTAGATTCACAAGACTTACATACTTAGTCCTTCGTCTGTCCTCTATCTGGTCTTAGTCCTTCGCCTGTCCTCTGTCTGGTCTTACATACTTAGTCCTTCGCCTGTCCTCTGTCTGGTCTTACATACTTAGTCCTTCGCCTGTCCTCTGTCTGGTCTCGTCCCAAGAGATCAAGCCCTCCGTCTCTGGTGGTCTCCACCCAATTCTTCCATGGTATCCTCTTCCCCTCAGAAATCCACATCATCACTTGGCTGGCTCTTCTATCTTCTACCATATCTTCTGTACTATGTCTTCCATCTTCTACCGTACACGCTAGCCATGGCACATCATAAGTATGTTGCATTGCTAACTTCGGATGTTAAATTTCAGGCCGCGAGCTCCAATTCCTATATGTTGACCGCTGTCAAGAGTATGAAGTTTCTGACCGAAATGACCTGGGGAATTCTCACTTCGGATATTCAGACTGGACCCTCCGATGATAGCAGCAATGCTGGGCAAAATCCACAGCCGGAAAAACTGCTTCCCTTTCTGGTGGAGACCGGGTCAGGCGCAGATGTAGAGAAGAGCTCGGCAGTTGACTGGAAGAGCATCGGTGAACTGGAGTCTATCTTAAAAGAAGAATTGGCATCCACAAGCGTATATGTTGTGGCTACTCAGGGAATGGATTCATCATCATGAAGAATTTCTTCAGAATTTCTGTACATGTCTAATTGTTTTGACTGTTTCGACAGGTATAATTAACAGTTGCATGATTTGTCTTACGTTTGTCACAAGTCATTCAGTTTGTTGATTTATGTTTCTACTCAACCTGATCAAACTTATGTAATGACATTTCTGTTGTCTGGTTTTCTAATTTACCGTTTCATTTTTAAGAAGATGCTTGTTCTATGAAAAGATTCTATTTATCGATGTCTGGACTTATAGCCGACATTCTAGAAATTCTACCACTTGGGGTGCGTTTGGTTTGGATGACCTTGCATTCCCTAAAACAGTAAATGGATCCTTCTACACTCGTTAATTGTAATCGTAAGCGCTTACTTTTATATAGCACCCTTTCGAGACCTCTCATCAGAGGTGCTCCCAACCTCATTAAACCAGACCACATTTAAACAGAACGGTTTTCAACCGCTTGTGAAATAGAGGCATAGAAAGTAGAAGAAGCTCATGTCACAGCAGATAACAAAGAAGCCTGTATGAGAATGAGGGTAAGCCTATTTCAGAATAATCTTCTTTTGAGTGCCTTGCAATTATGATTCCGTTGCAATCGGACATCTTCACAGATTGCAGTGGGGATGAGTTCTTCGTTCTGGATAATTTTCTTGCTCCTGTACAAAGTTTTAACAGTGGGAAAGTTTAAATCTATGATGCAGTGAAAACACGATTCACTCTCGTCTTGGAAATGCAATTCTTTTAATCTCCATGCAAGAACACCTGAACAGTAAAATAGAAGATTTCAGTTGTACAGCTCCATGTAACCGCAAATCAGCAGCGACCTGTCAAATTGACATCTTGGTAGCTGCTGCAGGCAGAATATTGCGGTAGATATGTGAATCTACTTCATAGCAAAAATTACATCCTACCATCAAAATACAGTTCAACGACCTCTTGAACACATGCTCTGTTATCTGAGCTCGGAAACAGGCCAAGCTATTTACAACACAGCAGAGCCATCCTGTGGTAACACCCAGTATAAACATCTCACATTTCTAGGAGTATGTTATGGGCTTGTGGTTGCAGAAGACAGAATTCAGTGAGTTCAAGTTGAGGAAATGTAGATTGAAGAAAATAAGAGGCGTATGATTTAACTGCAGGAATGTACCGTATTCAGTTCCTCAGTATCTTACCCAATGCAAGAGTGATATACCAACAGAGGAAAGTAGGTAGCAAGGTACGGTGCATATTTGTTTTGTTTTAGGAACAGTTCCCAGGTAAAAATTGAGATAAACGAAAGATGTAGGAACAGTTCCCAGGTATTGACTGTCGTGCAAATGTTTGGGCAGCTATCCCGCAAAAGGCCAACCCAAGAAATCACATAGGCGCAAGTGGAATGATCTCACAAACGACATCTCATAGGAACTCGGACATGTGCAAGCTTCACACAACGCACACATCTCTGAAATTGCAACTTGTTAACAAGAAATCGACGACGACAACAAGAAAAAGAAATGACTAAAATGAAAAGCTCCGACTACAACGAGACATCTAAATAATTGTAAAACACGACTCCAGGAGATATTTCCACTTATACATTTGTAGTCCATTAACACAAAATAGATGGGAATTTCAAGGACCAGAAACAAACAAGATGTTCTGAAGCAACATAAGACTTAGAAACACATTATTATTATGAGAGGAATGAACTGTAAGCTTCAGTTAGAAAATTCAGCAGTTTACACTGTTCAACTCGCTCCAGAAAGTTCTTTCCACCCAGATGTAAACCGATATTGAATGTTAAATTGTCCTCACCCGAAAACACTGTTGGCACAGTTTTTGAGCAGAACTTTACATCAACACAACAAAACGCTAAATGCATTGAGACATCTACCAAAATATTGTTCCCAAGTGATTGGTTGAACGGATTTACCAGGTTTTGGCAACATTTATGTTGGATTTCAGTTACAAGAGCCCTAAACACGATTACAATGACAATAACAAATTGGCAGAAACAGTAAGAAATTAATTAACTCAGGTTAATTAAGCAGAGTCAAATCAACAATTTCCACACATGACAGATGTTAAGGCAGTCAGGTGAAAAATCTGAAACTCAGAAAACAAGACACAGTTTTTGGACATCATGGCCAGATTTCCAGCTCACAACTGTTCTCAGGACATTGTACAGAAAATCTACAGACACATCTACAGACGAGAAAATGGGTAACAGGAAAAATCAGTTCATTACCGACTTATATATATATATATATATATATATCTCTAAACAAGTCCATCCTTGAAGGCATTAAGGAGCTTTATTGTATTGTAAATGCTTATTTATGTAGCACCTCTGCTAGAAAACTCATCAGATATGCTCCTAACTTCATTAATCAAGACTAATCTTATATAGCGCCATTATCATAATGTCAAAGACATCAGTCAATAGTCGCTTAAGTGAAGTCGCAGTCATAAATCATAATCCATTGGAAAAGTAAAGTCGAAGTCTAATAGATTAGGACCACTTCTGGCTCAACTTCAATCCAAAACCTGGTCACACTTTCTCTCCCGTAGTACATCAGGCACAATCCTCTGATTTAGCCATTTTATACATGAAAATATTCATTCCAGTGAAGTGAAATTTTAGATTAAAAGCAACTGCAATGACTGCTCAACGAAGGCAATCACAACAGCAGATTGACCTAACCATTCAATTAGACATAAACTCTTCATGAAGCAACACAAAAATTAATAATTAAGATCACAATCACAGTAGATGCAGAACAGTTAGATAAGATAAATGGAATCTGTTGACGATGAGGCAACGAAAGAAACCTGTGGAATGTGATATACGCACATATGTTCCCAATGCAGATGGTATGCAAAGTACAGATGGTTTACTTGAAACATAATTTGCTGATTTAGCTAAGGCTGCATCAATGACGTACTAAGACAACTTTGTGTGGAAATACCTGCATAAGAATTCTGGATGTGTTATTAAAATACAATCATGGAGCTGGAAATCACTAACCTATGCGAAGTGACTTGTCTAAATCCTGGTTCAAATGATCATGCCCCTATATTATTATGAATTAATTAATTATTATGTAGTAGCTTCTAAAGCGCCGGTGTCTAATGCACAAGGCATCAACCAATGGTGCACCAAACCCAAGTCATAATCAGGTCAACATCCAGAAGATCAGTCCATCAGACCAGTGGTGTAACGAAGGGGGCAGCCGCCCCCGGGCGCAGCACCAGAGGGGTGCAAAATTAGCTTTCAGTGGTACACAGTACTATGACAAGAACGATTAAAAGTCAACAAGAAAATTAAAAGGGGCGCAGTCATCAACCCTTGCCCCTGGGCGCTGAAACCCTTCGTTATGCCACTGATCAGGAATCATGCGAAAAGCGGATCAGATAACAATGATGCAGTTGATTCTGATAAACTTGAATTTCTATCACTGAAACCGAATAACCATGTTGAACATAGATTAATATTATGAATTTTAACCCCAAAGCCATCAAGTGAAATACTAGACCATGTTACTCTGACTCATGCAAGGGATTTGTTCACCAGGTCAGAATCCAGTGCAAGTGACTAGACCATGTGACTGTCGTGATATGAGTGTGCCAAACAATAAAACTATTCTTCGTGCATGCACTTTTCGTTTGCTGAACCTGATGATCTTCCTACATCTGTTAGTTCTGCTCAGTCTCTCCTTGTCTCATTTCAGTTCTGGCTTAGGACTCTCCTCTTCAGTTGGCTTGGCCACCATAAGACTACCTACCTCTCTGTTTCAGCATACAGACTTTCTACAGCTTTATTTTGGTGCACCATCAGTTGATGCCTTTTGCACGAGACACCGGCACCATAGTGGCCTCTTTCCTCCAACCGTATCTAGGCCTTATGCTCTGCACCCTAGGCCTCATGAATATGAACTGCCCAAAAACGTTGACCACAATTTCATCTCTAGGGTTCTATATCGGACCATTCGGGATGTTAAGATTTAACTCTCAATCTGACTATAGGCATAAACTTATAGTTTTTAATTTCATTACTTTCATTATCCCATGTAAACAAGTTGCGGTATGTCAACTTAGTATCTTAATAAACTAAATCTACTATAGAAGTTACCAATTACAATTTTATTTTCTAGAACCATTTATCTAAAGTGCTGCCTAAGTCACCAACCATCTTATACTAGAATTTGTGTTACGATGAAGTGTGTTGTAATGAGTTCCCGGTGTATTGCCAGTCACATGCCACACTCGGTTTAGAACGTCAAAGTCAGAGGCAAAGGCAGACACAACTGCCACTCTACCAAATCATCTGCATCCACTCATACATACAAAAGTATCTAAGACCAGCAGTCACTAATGCACACAAAAATACATGTTGTCTGGAGTATAAGTGGCCCACAGTTAGAAAAATACCATAGCCTGGCTATTTGATATGTTCTGCTGTTAACCCACAGCACGAACCTATCCGCCATGCATTTGTGAGGTACATTAAAGGTGCTATATAAAGAGTCCTGAACATACACTGAAAGATACTATACAAGTGTTGTTTACAATACATGACACACTAGCCATGCATGTCAATGACAATTCAGCCACATTTTTAATTATCAGAAAGTGTGTAGTCTCAGCCATCAAGTCAAGTGTAAGCACCCTCATTTTCTTGGTCACAGCATATGAGGGTAGTTAAGTTGACAATCCATCATATCCATTAACATCCAATAGAAAATACGATGCCTCCCCACCGCCAATTGTTGACTAGTGCCTCCAACAGCGACCTCATTCCACAGCCGAGTTCGCTATGGGAGGCACACGTCAAATGAAATACTCAATTATTTCTGTCCTGGAAGTGAACTCGTGCCCTTCTGATTGTTGGTTTGGTGCACTGATCACTTAGCACATACCCCAGTCCATACTTCACTTGCATCATTTAGCATTTTAACCATTCACTCTTTTAGATATTAATTCTGAAAAACTGTCATGTTTGCGTAGGAATATAAGTTTTCTGAGATCCACGTTACAAAAATCAGGAATTTACAAATACCTGCATCTGAACAAGCGGACAAAAAAGAAAGCAGCAAAAAAGCAAAGATACTGGCAAATTAGAGACCGAGTTGCCATACTAAAAAAATCAGTCAGAAGAAAAAAAGTTCGGTTAATCATCTGCCATATAAGCCAACTGACCGATATCGGTCTAAAATATTTGTTCCACAGCAAGGAATTTCAGTCAGAAACTAAAAAATTGCCATCTAAGCTATTCTTAGAAAACTAATAATTCAGGGTCCTTGCTTATTCGACAAACCTACTCCAGCAACTGGGAGTATTAAGTAAAATATAATCAACGTGCTATATATGATCAGACGACCCCGAACAATGGATGGTCCACCATTGACAATACGGATCAGTGATTATACATCTGAGTTTGCATTGAACATTAAATAGAAAAAAAACTGGAAAAACAATTTACAGACAGTTACTGGTTCTTCTGCTTGACGGCGCCGTTCGTCACCGTCGCGACGTCACCGTCCACGTCGTGTTTCGACGGCGCCCAGTGCAGTCGAAGGGTGTTCTTAATGACGACCTGCTCTCCGACGATGCCGCCAAGGAACCAGAGGGGCGCGTACTCGAGCGTGACTAGCCCCATGAAGTCGCCCTCGAAGGGGGTGTAATCCCACGGACAAGCGTCAAAGTGCTTAAGGATGTAGCCGGTGCTGAACTCCCAGCAGTATGTCCAGATCATGTAGATGATAGCTCGCCAGAACAACGACATGCGGTCCCTCAGGTGGATGTACATCTTTTCGATAATCAGGGTCGACAGGCCGTAGATGAAGAGCGACCAGACGCTCGTGTTGCCCGGAAACTTCCAGTTTAGGTTGACGACGAACTCCCAGGCGGCCGTGAACATGACTTCTGTAACGTATCCGTGAATCGCGTAGATGTAGAGGCGACCGAGGGTCGAGATCGGTTGCAGTTCCGTCATGTCCGCAGTTGATATGCAAAACGTTTTAACCTGAAAGTCGTGAAACATTCACATTACTTTATTTAAAATTTTGCCCTAAGGTAATTTTGCCCTAAGAGCATCTATCTAAAGGCCTAATATTGGCCTAATTTTTTAACGTCATTGGCCAAGACCTTGTGCATTTCACATCAGTGCCTATTAGTAACAAGCATAAAATTACAATAATAATTTTGGAAAACCATAACCATTACCATGCTACTGCATTTTCTATTTTTTCTATACGTTTACAAACTACATTAAAACACTTGCTTAGATCAGTCAAATAGTCATATAAACACCTTCATTAATCTTTCACTGGTTACCCGACTCATACCCGACCCGTACTCAACATCGGAAAACCCAAATAACTAAATGGTTCTACAATCTCTGTATTTGTCCTCCTCCAATTTGCCATGCAAAACTAGAAAGCAGCTAAGGTAAACATATAGAATCGGGTGCGTAGGTTTACGGGCATCCTCAGAGTCCTTAAGGAGGCGTCGTGACAGTCGGTTAGGGTAAGGTTAATCGTCGTGAGGGTCGGTTAGGGTCAGGGTTAGTGTCGTTAAAAGAAAACCTGGTACCCTCCGCGCAGCATGCCAAAAAATACCATCCGATGCCCGTAAACTTACGCACCCCGATATTAATTGTTCGTAGCAATTATTATACACGATAAGAAATCAATTACGAGTTTTCATCATTTATAATTTGGCTTTCTGATTTTGTATTTTTGAGTCGCCACTCTCCTGTCCATCATCCACCATAGCGCTACATAAGTTCCTTCAAAAGCAGTCACCGCTGCGACACACAAAGGATGAACCCATGAAACAACAGCTAGCGAATTGTCTACGTGAACGGACAGCAAAGAACAATAAATAAAACATCACACATACTAATTAAAAAAACAGAAAATCTTCATTAATTGTCTAGAATTGATTAGTTACGATCCTATTAACATCATCGCTTTAAATAGGTTGCCTAAGAATTTCGAGCGCTCGCCCGCCTTAATCGCTTAAGCAGAGCTTTCGTTTGCTTTGCATTGGCTGAAACGAGCGCTTTAAGTGAACGCTGAGTTCTTATAATGAATTCAATAGAAACGCCCAATGCATCACGGGATCGGTCACGTGCTACAAACAGCTGACGACTGAGGTCATTGGGAGCATCGTCACTAAAATTATATCTACAGCGCCAATGAAGATAAAGTTACTATTATTATTATAATTTATTCGTTTATTATACTTTGCACTCACTCAGACAGCTGATGCACCGCAACTGATTATGACGAGTTCAACGGAATAAAAAATAGATGGAGTCAAAAATATAAAACTATAGTTAAGTGGAAGGTTCAACAGATGGAATTAGGTAGGTAGCTGGCACATTTTGTCAGACTCTCAAATTAGGCTATGGCGTGATAAGCAGATTATCACAGACGCTCAGTTAAAATAAAATCGCTAGGAAGTTGAAAAATCAAATTTGGTTCCAGATCAGGATGTAAGAGGCAGACAGCTAGACTGCCTCAAAAGAATCCCATCATCCACTGTTGCGAGTGTGAATTCGTAACACATTAAATTTTATCGTAATTGTAATCCTAAACTTCAAATTTTAAAGCATCACTTTAAAGCTTAGCGCAGGGCACCAGACATTCACCAGCGCTACGTCTGGTCAGAGAGATAATTATCAAACGAAGTCAAAGTTTGGTTGCCAGAGCGTCTATAGAGGGAAGGTACAGAGCTGCTAAGACAAATTTTTGTCTAACGACAAAAATCATTGAAGATGAATCTAAGTAGGAATTCTTGAAGAGGCGAGACTGCAAGTTTGACTCTTTGAGTGAAAAGTATGAGAGGTGATACAAAAAGATGACCGAAGGCAGACTAAGCAGTTTAGTGTATCGTGAGTAATTAGACTAAGATGTAGCGCCATTTTCTATAATTACTTTACATCACACACAGAAACTGAAACTGACCCAACCGTAAACTTGAAATGTCTAAAATCTGCATTTTAACTAAAGGAGCCATTTACCTACTTATCTAGCTATTAAAATTGTCGTTGAATCGTGAGTAGGGTGCCAGCGTAGAAATTCAGTGCGCATGCTCGATATCAGGATTTCGCGAGCTATTCAAATAAAGTGTGAAAATATTTCTGAAAGATTTTGTGAAATATTCAAATACAGCAAACATAAAATTAAAAGAAAACATTGACGTGATATTTTGATTAATTGTTGACTTTAAGTAGTTGTAAATTTCCGCTGGCTTTTCAGTCGAAGGTGAAAAGTTACTTTAAAATTAAAGCGGCTTCGTACATCCACCCACTCCACCATATCTGTCTGTCTTAGGGTTGCCACGAACTAGGAAGTCGGGACGCAACTTTAACTTTTGTTAAGGAATTTTTAGAACTGCATAACCTCTTTAAAAACTTGACGACCAGTCTCGAAAAGTTGACGACCGGGGTCTGTCTGCTGCCTTATTAGAACCGGATCTGACGATAGATATATTACAGATTTCATTTTTGACTAAATGCATGTGAATAATCTGAGTCATAAGCCTTAAGCTTTTGGGCGGTGAAGAAGTAATTCCTTACTGTTGTACATGGCTACGGCCCTATCTGCTGGTGATGTAAATGTGAATTCAATCATTATTTTCTACCAGGACAGTGCACTGTCTTTCCTCGAATTGCTGAGCAATTCCAGGCAGCTTATAGTATCGGGGACTGAGGGATATAGTGCTTAAGTTTACTTGCGTCGTTTCCTATCCCCATATTTCTTTGTGTTTCCTATCTCCAGCTCACCATGGAGCCACAGTCGGGAGTCGAGAACGAATCAAGTTGGCTGCCAACAAAGACTAAAAACGGCAGAAAAAAGTCAAAATTTCAGAAAATAATTGAGAAGTCTTTGTCAGTGGACGATAGCTTCACTCGACAGATTTCCAACGAGAACTTTGCAGATGAAACTGCTTCAAGGGACTCTGTGCAAGACCAAACGAGTTCTGAAAGTCAGACGGCAGACGCAACTTTTAATTCTTGCTGTTCCAATGACAACGCTAATCTCACTCAAAGCACTTCTGGGTATTCTATCAATAGTATGATTTGCAGCGAAACTGGCAGTTGTTCATCGTTTGCAGTTAAAAGTCGTTCTGGTAAGAATCCGAAAAGGATGAGTGTCATTCGCAAGAAAAGGTACGAGAAGGTTATCTCACGAGCCCTTGCAGACAGTCTTAATCTGGGTGAGGATATTCCTGAGGAAGGTGAAACTGCCAAACAGCAACCTGCGGTTTCTGACCAAGAACTGACAAGAAATCCGGTGATATCAGAAAGCCAGACAGCAGACACAACTTTTAATTCTTGCTGTTCCAATGACAGCGCTAATCTCACTCAAAGCACTTCTAGGTATTCAGAAATCCGGAAAAAGTACGAGGAGGTTATCTCGCGAGCCCTTGCAGACCGTCTTAATCTGGGTGTGGATCTTCCTGAGGAGGATCAAACTGCCAAACTGCAACCTGCGGTTTCGGAGCAAGAACTGGCAAGAAATCCAGTGATATCGGAAAGCCAGACAGCAGACACAACTTTTCATTCTTGCTGTTCCAATGACAATGCTGATCTCACTCAAAGCAATTCTGGGTATTCAATCGATAGTATGATTAGCAGCGAAGCCAGCAGTTGTTCATCATTTGCGATTAAAAATCATTCTGGCAAGAATCCGAAAAGATTGAGTGCAATTTGCAAGAAAAAGTATGAGAAGGTTATCTCACGAGCCCTTGCAGACAGTCTGAATCTGAGTAAGGATATTCCTGAGGAGGATGAAACTGCCAAACAGCAACCTGCAGTTTTGGACCAAGAACCGACAAGAAATTCAAGGGAAACAAAAGCGGATGTGCTCGATTCATGGAGGAGGAAGAGTTGCATGTCTAAAGCAAGGTCGGTAATAAAAGAGAAGATAGTATCTTCTGAAGGTCAATCTGCCATGTGTTCTGAGGAAACAGGAAAGAAAATTTCTGTGTTCGGTTCGAAAAGTGATACGTCACTTAAGGCTACTGCAAAAGGAAATCTAGAGGCTTCCTTTAACAGCTTAAGAGAGCGAGATGTTTCAAAAGTTAAGACAACGTATCCTTTGGACAGTAAGACGTTACTGCTCGGTAAGAAAGAAGTCGCTAAGAAGTCTGTTACTGACTTAGGTGCTTCCTGTGGTTCTCCAGATGCAATACCTTCGAGTCAATATGTGATGGAAACTTCTTTGAAGAACCGACCATTTGCCTGTTTTGAGCATTTGAGTGAGAAGCACGTTTTATCAGCTTCAAAGGATGTTTCATCAGCTTCAAAGGATGTTCCACCGGCTTCAAAGGACGTTTCGTCGGCTTCAAAGAATGTTGCATCAGCTTCAAAGGATTTTTCATCTCCTTCAAAGGCAAATGAATTGGAGACGTTTCCTTCGAGTTGTGTAAAGCAAATTGTGAGATATGTCGTCATGCAAGATGTCTGTGTTCAAACAGATGTCTCGGATTGTTCGGATGGCAAGAATTTCACAGATGCTTCTGTTCAGGCTGACCGCTGTGACTGTCCAAGACTCGTCGGATTTGACTGTTCAGCAAATGTTAGCACCTTAAGTGAACAAAATCTCTCGCGATCCGAAAGGAACTGCGAAAACTTAAACTCAGGAAATTATCTCAGTAAGACCGGGTTCAGCAAGTGCATTGTCCCTATTTCACCTGGTATAATCTATAGTACGGCTGAGGCCAACAAGGTGGTTGCCTCAAATCCAAAAGATGTCGCTAGCAGCGGTGCCAAGGCCAACGATATCAGTATTAGTTCCACAGAAGAGGCATCTAGTGATATCCTGAGTCAGATGTTGTCCAGAATTGACCTTTCAGAGAGTTTGAAAAATCTTCCGGATAAGTTGGCCACACCTTCAAAAATAAACTCCTTACATGACACCATGGTATACGCTGTTCCTGAGAAACGCAAAGAATTGCTACAAACTAATGATTGTAATCCACACAGCGCTGATTCCGCAAATATAACAGACGAATCGTTGAATGATGACGAGAAAACAGATTCAAAGGCGTTGGACAGAAATGAATTGGCAGAGAATGACGTCTCTCCTGAGCGCTTGGACATCTCACTTCAGGTTTCCTTTGCATCTGATGGCATTGCAGATGAATCATTAAGTAGAGAAAATCTTGTAGATGAGATTGCTGCAACTGATACTGTGCAGAATCTCTGTAATGATTCCGATGCATCAGGACCAGCAAGTGGTTCAAATGATACCATCATATACGTCGTACATGATGTATCAGACTCAGAAACAACAGACGACTCGCTTTTTTGCGATGAAGCAGAAAAAATTGAATCGACCGATAGCGTGGACAGAGCACCAGTTCATTATATCAAAACTGAAGCAGAGGAATGGGAAGGAAGTGAATCGGGAACTCGTAGGAATGAGTCACTGGGCGGCGATCTCGAAACTAAAGCAGATGAACTGAATATGAGTGAGTTAGCAAATGAAGACTCGTTAATTCATGATCCTAAGACTGATTTTAGAAGTATCTCTCTTCAAGTTTCACTCTCATCTGATGACATTTCTGATGAATCGGATGCAACTGATCAACTGGAGAGTGTTCAGTTGGAGAAATTGGACAAACTACTTGAGGATGACAAAGACACATCTGTGATGATTACTGATGATGACAAAAACTTGTCTGATCTGAACGATCTTGACAAACACTTATCTGTTTTGACCGATCCTGATGACAAAAGCTCTTCTCTTCTGAGTGATGCTGATGATTTGATTGTTCCTGAATCTCCTCAGTTGTCGGCTGCTGCTCTCAGTCCATCCTTGGCTGCGGAGGATGGCGAACAGATGGAACAAGCGAGGAATGAAAGACAGATCACCATATCTACCGACACACCTTCAGAACCTTCATTTACTTGCAGCGTACATAACGTTTCATTACAGGTGTCACTGCCTTCAGATGACTTTAACGATCCTTCTGCAGATGACTTGACCGAGGATTATGATCGGAACGATCGCGATCAGAAACCTCTCGATCTCAAAGAGATCGTATCTCCTGAGGAACGATCTCTGCATCAGAATCTGTCTGCACCTCAGCTACCACGAAATTCAAACCGCACGAATTGTTTGTTCGAAATGAGCGATGACGAACAGTCGCTCGAGATTTTACCAGATGACGGCGATCTTACCGATCACTCAGATCGTCGCCTTTCAGAAGTTCCTGGAAGAGACTTGTGCTCCACGTTTCTTGGTCGTCCGAGCTTAGAGTCTGTGCGAAGGGCTGACGGAAGCAACTGGACGATGTCTCCAATCAAATCGGAGAATCTGTCGTCCGATCGACGCAAATCGAAAACCGTTAGAAGGGTTTCCGTACTCGTGAGTAATAAGGAGGAGAGCACCAGTGAGTCGTATATGAGCGCAAATGGGTCTGTGCTGATTGTGCCAGATACGAGTGAGAGTGACGATGAGCAAGGCGCATTTTACAAGACAGCTTGCGTTGAACACGATGTTCAGGAAGAGTTTGTGGCGGACTCGTCTGATTCTCAAGTCCATAAGAGCAGGGAAAAGAAAGGCCGCGCAACGTAAGTAGTCAAGCTGGTACTGGCATTGTCTTCTCTCTAACAATAATAATAATAATATTAATAGCAACTTCTATAGTGACAGTGTCTAATGCTTAAGGTATCAAACAATGCCATAATGGGTTCAATATCTGGAAGAGCAGCCAATCAGAGAGACAGCCTGTGGTGGATGAGCATTTGAAAAAGGTAAGTCGTCTTAAGTTGTGAATGAGATGACACATAAGCAACTGAGCAGAAGGAACAGATACAGGGAAGACTTCCAAAACCCTTGATTGCTACACTGCAGAGTTAGTCATTATGGTCGTGCTTTGATTTGGACAAGTCACTTTTCAAGTCCATTGACGATGCTTTGCCATTGAACTGTAATATACAAATCATCTTTATAAATTATGTTGCATTGCATTGTCTGTTATGACTGCAATATGTCTGCATATCCATCTGGAGAGATTCTTAGTTTGTTCCTTTTATTCTATTGTTCACCTTGAAAGCTGTGCCATTGGTTGGTGCCTTGTGCATTAGACACTGATCAATGCCATGGATTTTATTTTTTAAGAATTACAGAACATAGTTCAAGAAATCCATTCAAAGTCCAATAAGTGAGAGAAAGGTGTAAATCTCGGTAAGTGGCAGAAATTTCTGTAAGTATTAATCCAGTTAGATGGTTTGTGTTGAACTTTGATTTCTGAATATTGTCATTTGTAGCCAAGTGATCAACGTGTCAGATTCGCAGTCATCAGATGACGATGACTTTGAGAACTGTGAGTAAAGAAAAACATACATCTCTAGATTGTTGTTTCGTGTAAGAAGACGAGCGGTTTAACCTCAAGTGTGAAATGCTTGTGACTTTGTTTGCTGCCTTGGCGTACTGGAACAGACTTCCCTGTGATCTGTGACATGAACTTCTTAAATACAATACAATACAGCTAAGCCCAAGAGGCAGCTTAGGGTATGAACAGCTAGCATACTTGTAGTCACTAGCACATGAGAGTGTGTGGCCCGTCTTTTGCCAGGTTGCCGCCTCATTTTGCTACGGTCAGTGTACAGGTGATGTACCCATGTTACATCTGCGTTTGCTAGATGATGCTGGTCGAATGGATATCCTGGGATATCTTTCTGTACTGGTAGCCTTTCAAATTCCAACCTATCTCAGTTGACAGTTCATGTGCTAATCAGTGCACTACCAAGCACCCCATATAATTAATTTTAATTATAATTAATTAATCAACTAATTAGCTTAATTTGTCAGTTAATATATGAACTTTGTTCTTAAAGTTTTGGGTGTGGTTTGTGGTTTTCCAGTTCTCGAAAGGGTGAAAACTACCGAAAAAATAGCAAAGTTTTCTCCTCCATCACTTGATAACTTCGTCGTGGATGATAGCGAGGCGGAGGAAGAAGGGAACAATGATGAAGAGGATGAGCAAAAGGAAGCCTATGATGATGATGACGATGATGTCATAATCGATGATGACGAGGACGATGATGACAGAGTCTTCTACTATCAAGTGGACAACGAGAGAGAGCAGGAGAACATTGACGCTCTATCGAGTAGACTTGGGAAAGCGCTCAACTTCAGTCTGACGAGCGACTCGAGCGATGATGATTTTCAGAAGGTTGTCCCAAAACGAAAAGTTGTTACGAAGAAGTCGAGCAAAGCGACGTTCCATTTGGAAGAAGGTATTTGTCTAGAACTGGTTTAAGATAACTCAATTCACACAGAGGCAGTTTGTAATTATGGAGAGGGGGTGATTGATAGTGTAGTGGTTAGCATGCTGGACTGTCAATCGAGAGTCGAGGGTTCAAATCCCTGCCAGGGCAGAAATATGGTTTATGATTTTGTCCCCCACCTGTGCCCCTAGCCAATTCAGCTATAATGAGTACACTGACCGTACTTTGTTGATTGGAAGATGAGACAGTGAAAGAGAGGACTGGCCACCCACCCTCATATGCCAAGGCTAAGAAAATGAAGTTGCTAACACTTCATACCCATGGCTGCCTCAGGGCAAGCTTAAGGGACTGCTCTTCTTCTAAGTTAATGTTAGATGTGTTGATAGTATTTTCTAATATATAGAAGGTTGGAAGGCCGTAGGTTGAGGGAGAGTTGGGAAATTAAAAAAACCGAGATTTCTGTAAAGTGTTCAACCGTCGATATCTTTGTTGTGACACATGTTAACACATGACATTACTTGACACATTTAACAATACATACCCAGACATTAAGACACCTAAAAGAGCACCTTTTCAATACCCATGTCAAGTGTGTAGTTACTTTAAATTAAATATTTTGTAATTTGTAACTTGCCTTTCCAGATGATGACAAGGCGACGGCAGCAGCTGGAGACAGAGAGGATGCAGGCATCTTCCGTACCCCAGCTCCAGAGGACACAGGCCTCTTCCGTACCCCTGCTCCAGTCATCTCCAAGAGGCGCATCCTGTCCGTCATCACTCCGAAGGCTTCAGCCAATTCTGTGTTTTGTGATAAGAGACAGGCTCCATACACGGTTGGGCATGCTGCTCCTCCGAGGTACAGCTTCCTCAAGTCACTGTCAGCTGATGTCAAAGAATTCCTACGTGACGCTAAGGCAGCAAGGTTTGTGTGTACTAGATAATTGTGGTAGTTGTGGGTGGTGGTTGAGGTGGTGGTTGGTGTTGGTTGCAGTGGTGGTGATGTTTGGGGTGGTGATTGAGGTGGTGTTGGTTGTGGTAGTTGTTGTGGCGGTAGTGGTTGAGAACGGCTTAGCAATAACTGAAGGTGACTAAATTCACAGACGATGGATCTGGACAGTGAATTGACATCTACCACGTAACAATAGCACCACAATGGGGTGTCATTCTAAATTCTCCTCAACCGTCAGTACTTGGTGGTGGTAGAGGTGATGATGATGCTGATAACAATGAGGATGATGACAATGATGATGTATTACTGATTAAGTAATTGACCTTTCTGCACTTTGTTTCCTTTAGATACGTGAAGAACTTCAAATCACTCCGAAATGAACTTACTGCCGAACTTTTCACTCTTTTCAACCGAGAAGTCTTTGACTCAAAAGTAAATCCGTCTCTCGTAATCATAACCTCAAAATTTCTAAAGCGCTACTTAAAAGCTAAACACAAGGCACGAGCTTATTCATGGGCACTGCGTCAAATCAGGGGGGTTGTGAGACGCTGAGCAAAGAACAAAAATCCAGTTGACCAGGAAGAAGTGGACACAGAGGTGATGGCTATTACTATTACTATTACTTCGTCTTTTGTGCAGTAAAAGTAATTGTAACATTCAGAGAGACATTAAGTTTGTGAACTGTGCCATAAATATTTCACGTTCCAATCAGATTCGTTATACAGAAGTTTCTTTGTATTTAAAAATCATTTTACTTAGTCAAATCTCAAATTCCTTCCAACACAGATCTTACCTGGATGATCACCTTATTGTTGCATGTTGCTAAAACTCAAATTGCTTCCAATGTTTTGTACTCAGATTCCTTCCGATGTTTTAAACTCTGATCCTTCTGTTGTTTTGTACTCAGATTCCTTCCGATATGAACGTAATCTGGAATGATCGTCTGCGAAGGACGGCCGGTTTCTGTAGGAGCCGACTGACGAAAGACAATCCACCGAAGAGACTGGCTCAGATAGAGCTATCGGTCAAAGTCTGCGATTCAACTGGTTAGTCAACTACTCTGTTGCAAGCGCTTACGATGCTGATATGGCTTGTAGGCATACAGTGGGCTAGAACTGATATTTGAGAATTGTTATTATGAACGTCTCTTGCAACAGCTCAGAGGTGCACCAGGAACTTAAGAATATACCAGTCAATGCCCCTGCTGAAATTCTGGGTTAGGATGGTCCTTGTGATAATGCTGACACGCTCCTCTTTGGGGCTGTCCTGACAGACCTGGGCCACGTCCTGCACTAACTACTACCCCAACCTGAGTATTTGACAGCTGGCATTATATAAGCCATTTGACTGATTTCTGGATGAGTGACATTTGATTGACAGCTGAGTGACATTTGATTGACAGCTGAGTGACATTTGATTGCCAGCTGAGTGATTGTTGTAGATCGGTTGAGGGACACGCTGGTTCATGAAATGTGTCACGCTGTCGTCTGGCTCGAGCACGGATCGCGAGAAGTTCATGGACCAATCTGGAAGTTCTGGTAAGACAACCTCCATGTAATTGTAATTGTAATTACGACAATTTCTAGAGCATCGTCAGTAGCAAGCTACTTCTAGGATGCTTTACACACATACACAATGTCAACTGTACAAATGCTAAGCTTGATGGCAAGTATAGTTTTAACTGTTTTTTGAAAACATAGTAGTGTGATTTAGGATCCTGTTTGCATTGGTTGCAAGTCGAGAAAGTTTTCTGCTGTGATGTGCTTCTGTTGAATTTAGGAAACTTTACCAAGGGAAATGTTTGTAAGGAAATATAACTGATAATAACTGAGAAAAGTGACACACGCAGACTTCTGTCACAGTTGTGTGACAGAAGTCTCCGGTGCCATCTGCACTTTCAAGGTGACACATTAAGTATCATTATGTGACAGAAGTCTCAAATGTCATCTGCACTTTCAGAGAGTCATTGCTGTCCACTTGAAGCGGACAGTTTTTGGCTATGTTTTGTAACTCTATCTCCATCTAGATGTTGACTATGGCTAGAGCTTCGAATATAATTGCAGTAATTTAGTACATTACAAGACGTTACGTTTGTCTCTGATGTAGGGCGGTGAAGGCAAATCGTGCGCTGCCGGATCTTCCTCTGATCACCAGATGTCACTCGTACGACATCAACACCAAGTTCATCTACAAGTGCACAAAGTGTGGCTATGAGTAAGTTCTCATCTCCTATGATACCAGAATTTCTATTGTTCAATTTCTATTGTCAAGTTACTGGTAGTCTAGTCAGTTAAGGAAAGGGGTCTCCCACACTCCGTAGTGGAACGTAGCAGAGGTAGGTGCTGAATTAAAAGTAGGCCATGATAAAGGTCATTGAAGGTATCGGTATGTATGTATGTGTGAAAGGAAGGTTTGCTAAGAAATTCTTTGGCTTTGTGCTGGAAACAAGTATAAAGAACCGATTTTCTTACTTGAAGACATTGTATTGCATACATGTTACCTGATTTACGGCTTGGTTTTCCTGATTTACGGCTTGGTTTACATGATTTACGGCTTAGATTACCTGATTTACGGCTTAGTTAACCTGTGCCGTTGGTTGGTTGATGTCATGTGCGTTAAAAACTGATACAAAAGGATTTACCAATTAATAATAAATATTAATAACATTACTCGTAACTGGTTACTTTGAATGTTTCAAGCACGTAATACGGTGCTTACAAGAAGTTTGTGCTAAGATTTGCTTTGAACTTCTTTCAGAATTGGTCGACATTCAAAGTCTCTCGACACTGACAAGAAGATCTGTGGTCACTGTCATGGTCAGTTTGAGCTTCTCGTGCGCCCGCGAAATGGGTCCCGGCCAGACAGTGTCCCTACGACGCCTCGCACTCCAAACAAGTTTGCTCTGTTTGTGAAGGAAAACTATGGAGATATAAAGAAAACACAGCCGGGTGTTACTCACAAGGAGATCATGGCGATGATCGGAGCACGGTATTCGGCCAAGAAGACGACGCTGGGTGAAGACTGAAGGGTGGGGTTGATCGAATGAGTGATCTCGGGGAGCTGATCGATCTCTTTGGGCGTTGTGGATCATCTTTTTTGTGTTAGTTGTAACGTTTATCGAAGGGTGACGTTGATCGAGTAACTGTTTGGGGATCTGATCGATGTCTTTGGGCATTGTCAATTGTCTTTTTTTCATGTTTCAATTGTAACGTTTATTTTGCTGCACCTTTGAGAATGGCTAACTGATTAATGGAGGTGTGGTATTAACTGTCTTGTTATGTTTGCATGCTCTGTCATTAGGTTAGACACTTGCATGTGCACATACCTGCCTTACATACCTGGCCTTTGACCTGGCCTAGTTTATGCTTGATCTGTGACCTGGCCTACTTGTTTGCCCTTCACTCCTGGAAGCGTTTTGGTTATTATTTCTCTTGAATCAGGTGTTAAGTAATATATTTGTGTTTAAATAATTAATGCTCTGGGTTTCTGTAAAGACAATATCAATGGACTTCATTTACAAGGAACCGCGTTACACATACTTGTATACTTGTTTAGTTATTAAACCTCTGATTTTGCACGCAAATAATTTCACGAATTTATTGATTGTGTGAAATTGTGAATGTGGTGTATTTGTCGAAAAGCAAAATTTATTTATTGTTGCTTGAGATGAGAGGGGTTATCCCAGAAGTGTAGTTGGAAAATTTGGGGTGTTCCATTGGACATAGTGGCAGAGTATGAGGTCCGTTTTGAAAAGTAAAGTTTTTTGTATGTAATTTTTTTGACAATTTATTTGTGGGGTTTGAATCTGTAAACCCCCTAAATACACCCATGGGTTATCCAGAGAGAGAGATATGGTAGAAAGAGAAATCCTGTATTGTCAGGTGACCAGAGAGGGTACAGTATAATGTTCATTTGTGACAATATGCAGAATATGGCACGTTTTAAATAATTCACAGAAGCGCTAAATTAGGCGTTGTGACCATGTCTCCAAGGATATCTTGGACAAATGTCTTGGTTCCAGTCACCTAGATTACTGTAACTTGCTTGCATGGAATGCCGTCCAGAATGCTCTTGCTCGTGCTGTCACTAAAACCCCAAACACTTCCCTGTGGTTGATCAAGTCAAGTGCTACAATTGACTTGGCTAGGCAGATGATCGACTCGATCAACTTTGTTGACTAGTTGACCCCTTGTCGACTCAGTCGACTTGGCAAATAAATAGTCGACTTCTGCTGACTTGGACTGTAGTCTTCTGGCAAAAATTGTTAAAGACTGTTGCATTCTTACATTCCAGTACCTAAATTACTCATGAATTTCAATTGCGCACTCTTCCTCAAACTGTCGAACTGTGGTAAGAGAAATGGGTCCTCTTTGGAATAGCCTCCCTCTGACCTGCGTTCTCTCCCGCGAGACCTCTCTGGCTCTAAACTACTTAAGACTTTTCTTTTTGACCGGGCATGGGTCGGGAGCGCCTCTGAGTGGTTATCTTGAAGGGGCGCTATATAAATTTCATAGATATTTGTACCTAACACAAATCTTTAATAGGCCTAACGACAGTTAAACACAAAAATTACTCGGTCGCATGACTTGCGCGGCCGCCCCACGTGATCGTAACTCGTTAGGTGTTTTACAAGAAAATTGCGTCCCGACTTCCTAGTTGGAACAGGTGGCAACCCTATTAAACCACAATACTCTGGAGCAGACTTGCATATTAGTTTCTCCATTCTACTCAACACATTGTATTTCGCCAGTGGCTGAAAACCCTTCTATTCGATCGTGGTCTTGTTTAGTCCCGTCGGGAGCACCCAACCCAACGACGGGAGCACCTCTGTGAGGAGCATTATAAAAAAAGGACATACGGATTAGGCTACTAATAATAAATTTGGATGGAGATGGGTAGCCTGAGCGGTAGGTGTAGGCCTATTTGCGCCGAGCATACTCCTATGTTACGCCTTGCTGTTCAAATACACTCGCTGAATGGTTGTCGCTCGGAGCGATGCTCGGAGCATACTCCGATCGAATATGGAAGGCAGGTGCTTTGGGTGGTCACGTGACGACGTAGGGCTCGAATCGTTAAATGTCAATTTAAAGATTTAAAAATTTACAAACTACAGTTAAAGAAATCTAAAAAATGAACGCCCGATTTTAATAACTCCAAGGCGACAAAGCGATGCTATAAAGTACATGGGTATCTGGATCGTGTTTGATTAAAAAAACTAAGAAATCCGGCGGTTAAGAGTTTTCTAATAATTATAAAAATTATGTCATCTCTAGATTTCTTCGGCTCTGAAGAAATATATGAGACACCGCAAACTTTTTGTCACAGGTGCTCAGTAGAACCCCGTCGGTGAAGGAGGGTCGATTTTAAGTCGGAATTCCGAAGTCAGACTAATAGAAAGACAGATGGTTGGAGTGGATGGTGTGCGACAGGTTATAAAACTCGGGTCGTCATTCTACCTGGGACTAATATTACAGTAATATTTGTAATAGTAGTCCCAGATTCTACTGACTACTGTTGGAAGGTGTTGTCTTGACCTCATATGATGGTCTCCACGGAACCCCCGGGCTACCAGGATGTGGAACGGACCATTGATGGTGCAGCTGATGAAGAGAATGAAGACTCTTCCCTCAACCGAACTGGCAAGTAGGTTTAATGGTGGTGAATATATTTTCTAATTGTCTTCTTTAGACTGCACTAGATAACTAAAAGCACCAACGTTGGTCTTGTATAAGCAGATCCCTAAGGGGTTAGGCGCTTCCAAATTTTTATATTCATCGACCAACCAGGGTTATATCTTGCAATTTGGAGGTGGATTGATTGCCCAAAAGCGATATAGGGCCTACTGTGAAAATACAAAGCCCCATAGAAGTTGCAAGCTTTAGGCTAAGTGGGCCATGGCTGACTCTTCATACTGGGTCTGCATTTGAAGCTTTGCCTGGCCAGTGTATCTATGGAGACTGAAACTTTAACATGAATGCAGACCTTCTAAATGCTGTATGATCTAATCTAATCTAATAACATCCAGAACAGACTGCAGAGTGAACTTTTTGCTGGAAGAGGGTTCCAGAGTCTAGGGCCAGTCACAGAAATAGTAAAGCCAAAGCAGGCCATGAAAAGTAGACCAAACTCAACAAAGAGAAGCTTTGACCTACATGCTTTTGGCTTCTTCACTGTCGTGTTTTTTGCAGATTGTTTGGTGGATTGGTCGCCGACATAAAGCGTAAAGCTCCGTGGTACCTGAGCGATTTTAAGGATGGAATACACATTCAGTGTTTGGCTTCGGCATTCTTCATGTACTTTGGATGTCTCGTGCCTATGGTCATGTTTGGTGGCTTACTGGGAATAGTCACAGATAATAACATTGTAAGTTTATTGTTCATAATCATAATCATAATCTCCCTAAATTTCTAAATTACTACTCTAAAGCTAAATCACCAGCTTATTCATGAGCGCTTCGTTGGGTCCAAAGACGTCGAGGACTCGAAGGAAGATTCGAGTCCAGTTGCCATAGAGATCAGAGAGAGGAGATAAAAGTGCTGCTAGAGTGGGTTTTGTTGAGAATGTGAAATCCTCCACTTGGAAAGTGGAGGATTAGATGGATAAAGGAAGGAATTCTTAAGAATTGGGACTTCAATTTGGAGTGGAAAGCCTGTGGAGTGACACTACGTGCTTGGATGCTTGCACTGCTTGGGGTGATAGGGTTTACTTGGGTGATAGGGTTTTCTTGGGTGATAAGGGTGCTTGGGTGATAGGGTTTTCTTGGGTGATAGGGTTTCCTTGGGTGATAGGGTTTTCTTGGGTGATAAGGGTGCTTGGGTGATAGGGTTTTCTTTGGTGATAAGGGTGCTTGGGTTATAGGGTTTTCTTGGGTGATAAGGGTGTTTTGACGATAAAGGTGATTTCAGAGCTTTCCATAACGTTACCTAACAATTTAATTGTTATTGTAGGCTGCTTTTGAATGTCTCGTTGGTGGAGCGGTCTGTGGAGTGACGTACCATTTATTTTCCGGTCAACCTCTGACGATTATAAGTTCAACCGGTCCTGTTCTGGTCTTTGAAACTGTTGTCTACAAATTCTGCATGTGGGTTTTGGCACTGAATTTTATGAAAATTGTTGGTTTGCTGTACAGTGTAGTGGTTAGCGTGCTGGACTGTCAATTGAGAGGCCACCAGGGCAGAATTTTTTTCAGATTTGTGCTCCATTCGCACCCCTAGCCAACTCAGCTGTAAGTACACTGACCATACAATAGCATGGAGTGAAAAAAACGAAAATTAGAAATTTGAAAAGTAATAGCAACGAAAAGTTGCCTAGTGGCATGGGGTCAAAAACTGTTAAATAAAAAATATTAATGTTTTCCGCCCCACCAGAGGGCCAAAATTCCGAAAAATAGCGTCAAAATTGCAGGTTTTCTTGAAAAATATTCTAATTGAAAACTAATTAACTCTCATCCAATATACCGTTGGAAATAGCTTTTCAAACTGCCTAAAATGATATATTAGTTTTCAGAATATGCCCAGATTTCGTTTTTTCACTCCATCCTACCATACAACATGTCAGTGGGAAGATGAGACGGCGAGGGAGAGGTCTGGCCACCCGCCCTCTTTTGCCGACGCTAAGAAAATGAAGTCGCTAACAATCATACCCATGGCGGCCTTAGGGTCTTGTGATCATCACTTGTATTCAAATGTTGTAGTGAATTGTGTTGTATTGTGTCAATTTATATAGCGCATTTTCAGGAACAGAATATGAGGATATAGTGAGTGGATGGCAACAAGGGCTATGGTCCTACCTGTTTTACAACTACCTGGGCATGAGTAGATGAAAAAAATTCCATTTCATAGCGACTTTTGATGCTTTAAACTAATGGACCCATCATCATTGCCATGCACTGAAATGATTTTGATTCATTATACATGCAGTGCATTTATTTTGTTTTAGTCGTTACATTTCATTACTGAACGACTTTAATAACCTGAAGTTGGTGTCCTGATGAAATAAGTGCACTTTGAACTTAATTTTATGTGTTTAAAAATCATATTTTTTTAATTTACAAGGCAGTTTGGCTGGTACTATCTGGGATTTCGGTTTTGGATTGGCATCTGGATCTCGGTGATTTTCCTCATCTTTGTCGCCTTCGATCTCAGCTTTCTCGTTCGCTACATCACTCGTTTCACAGAGGAGGGCTTTGCTGCACTGATAGCGGTCATTTTCATCTGTGAAGCATTCTTTAAACAGTTTCAGCAGTCGGGCTTCGGACATCACTGTGCTTGTCTACTCGGACCAGAATCTGAAGTTGAGAGCAGCTTAGAATTCAACTCTGAAGGTTAATTGTTTTGTATTTAGTGGTTAAAGTGGTTTGGGTGAGCAGTAGGAACTCCGAAGAAGAGTTTTATTGGAATGTATGCATTACCAGGGTCTCATTGCATGGTGAGCAGTGGGAACGCACGCAAAGGATTTCGACAGCAGTGGGAACGCCGCATTCCAACGTGTTCCCACCAACTTTAAACGCTGATTGTACTGTTTCTATAAATTTATATGGCGCCTCTCGCAGTGCACACCAATCAGAGGCGCTCCCAGTGTGAAAGACCCAGAGAAAAGAATGAAGTCTTGAGACAACAAAAAGAGGCACTGGGGCCCACCAGTTAATTAGGAGGAACATGTCAAAGGAGGGAGCTTGTTCCATAGTGCAGAGCCAATGAAGGCAAAGGTTCATGTTTTAGCCATGGCAGTCCTCGCTCGCGGGACAAATAGTGCAGAAATGAATGCATGAATGAATGAGACAACGCATGAGAGCTGAACATTGTATTCTTTATGGTTTTTGAACAGAACCTTACGAGGATCTGCTTGTGATGCCTTTTTTGATTTGTTTACTTACTAATTTTCAAATTGTTACAATCTGCTAATTTATATTCTTATAAAATTTTCTTTAGATTTTCAATATGTATGGGAGACTTTCGATATGTGTTACTTGTTTTTCATTTTGTGATTATTTTCTTACTTCCTTTGTTTTCTTCGTCACTTTCCAGATGTGACAAGAACCTATAATCAGACTGGTGAGGAGCAGGAGCTGTTTTTCGCCGGTGCAGACTGTCTTAGGAATGGTGGACGATTAGTTGGAAATAGTTGCCTGGATCATGAAGATTCAAAGCTCTACTCTAATTTCTTTTTCCTTGGAACTTTTCTGCTTTCGCTTTTGCTGAAGCGGTTCAAGAAGGCGCATTTCCTTCCGTTTTTGGTGAGATCAGTTTAGGTTATCTCACTGCTGAGACTTCTCAACATGTCTGTTTTATCTGATTTTGTCATATGTTATGATTTCTGCACCGCTTGCGCCCTGAGTGAACTGTGCTATGGAACGATTGCACTGATATTAGACTGTTGTTGGTGGGAAGTACAGGCAGTGAGGTAGAAGACTGGCCATCTGCCCTCTTGTGCTGAGTCTAAGACAGTTATGGGGTTGTTAACACTTCATACTGAGGACTGCCTCTGTTAAGGTGTTTTGCTCTTCTTTGTTATTGCTGAAATTTTTATGTGCTTCATGATAATAATTGGGTCCTCACTGGTTCATCGAAGAACTAACTTTCAAACTGCATCGCTAACCCACAACCGACTTAAAGACAAATAGAAACAAAATGTAGCAGTCTGAGAAGACAGTTTATGTAGCCATGGTGCTCGATGCCGTGTTTACTGATGCTGGTTACTGGTGCAGTTGTATCTGTTGTGGTAAGCCATACGCTTACTCGCTGTTTCCTGACATCAGGTTTTCCTGACCTTTAAATTTTTAACCAGGCAACTCCGACGAATTATCATTCTTGACTACGGTTTACTTAATATATCTAACTTAATCCAATGACTGATGTAGCGTGTAAATCCTCAACTGTTGAGGCCTGATTGTTGATTGTAGGCCTTGTATTTGCACTATGTCAGTCCTTGGATTAAGTTACACTTAGATATTGCTAGAGTTGATCACATATAGAAGAAGTTGTCGTATTCTTGCTCGTATGTCTTGTGCTCATCAGGACTTTTCCTTCTTGCAGGTTCGTTCATGTATAAGTGACTTTGCTGTCGTTGCCTCTGTTTTCCTCATGGTCATCATAGATGCCGTGGTTGGACTGAGAACGGAAAAGCTTCAAGTACCGGACACCTTTCGGGTACTGCCCTACGAGTATAATTATTTACCAGTTCAGCCTAGAAGTCAGTATGACATTTTAACTTCAACGAAGCAATATAGACTGACGCATTGTTTTAAAATTGGTTATAAGATTAAAACTTATTCCTAAAAAGTAGTTCTAAAACTGGGAAATATTAGCGTGTTTATCATAGAAAGAGGATTTTGACTTGTTTCGTTAAAGCGATGCTCGAGTAAGTTTCAGAATTGAAGTCAAAAAGGAACCTTTGGCTATTGGCATGACTTGCCATCGCCTAAAATAGCAATTATTTCACTGCTTTGGTTGTTTTAAATTCGTACAGACATCAATTGTCAATTTCTTGTTTCAGCCAACGCGACCTGATCGCGGTTGGATTATCGATCCCTTTGGGGGCGACCGTAATCCATGGTTCACAGTCTTCGCTGCTTTTCCCGCAGGTGTATTTGCAGCCATTCTGATGTTTATGGACCAACACATTCCCACTGTCATCATCACTCGCAAGGACAAGAAACTCAAGGTAATTTCTGAACTTAATACCTAATGGCTCTTTTATACTGAAAATTGTTTGATAATTCGTAACGTAATGGCTAAATGGGTATTTTATACTAAAATTGTTGCATGAATTTTAAATCAGTGGCTAATTCACGACCAAGCAAGTCCAATTCAAAGCCGAGTTTAAAATAGTTTTGGTTTTTATTCAATTTAATACTTAATAGTTGTTATATATTTTTGAACGATTGTTATTTCCGTCATCTCTAAAATTGGTAGTACTTGTAAAACTGGTAGTACTAGTAAAACTGGTAGTACTGGTAGTACTAGTAAAACTGGTAGTACTAGTAAAACTGGTAGTACTAGTAAAACTGGTAGTACTTATAGGAATGAATATAAATGTTAAATTCGTATTTAATTCTTACCTGACTGCTCATTGAATCGTCTCTAAACAGATGGTTCTGCGATTTCTGTTGGTCTGTAGAAAGGCAGTGGGTTCCATTTGGACCTGTTGGTCGTCGCTATCCAGGTTGCTGTCTGTTCTGCTTTTGGGGTACCATGGTTTGTTGGAGCAACCATTCTTTCCATCAACCACGTCAACAGTCTGACTGTTGAGAGTGAAACGTCGACTCCTGGAGAACGACCCACCTTTCTCGGAATAAGGTAGTTTCTTGGAAGAGTCATCTGCTTCGAATTATTACATCCGTGGCATTTAGTATGTTATGCTTCTCTTAATTGTAAAGATAAGTGAACAGAGTTTTTTTAAGCTACTTAGCTAATCATGGACAGTTTAGGAAATACAGATGATCACGTCTGTACACGAACAACTGAAAAAGAGCCAACATCGACTTCCTGCTAAGGGTCTGAGATTACTTGGCATTTTTAGGAGAGTCTGGTCTACTTGGGGGGCAGGTGCTGCACTCTTTCTTTAAATATCAATACAATTTATACGGTTTTGATGTGATTTTAAGTGGTGCGCTTTGATGATTCATTAGAACATTGACTTGCTATGGGTCTCAGAGTTGGCATTTTAAGGAGGTTCTGGTGTATGAGTGCTTCTGAGTAGATTCTGCAAGGGGCGCTATATAAATGCTCTGAATGAATGATTCTGGTCTACTTAAAGAACATTTTAGTATTTGTAATTTATTTCAAGCCACACATTATGAGTCTACTGTCGTTCATGTTTCAGTGCCTCTGAGGGAACTGCAGACATCCTGTATAAATTGGATTCTTACACAGATTTTGATTTTTAATAGATTCACTATATCTTTGGCACCCATCGGAAGACGGGCTGTATTTTATTTATTCCAGTGTATATATATGAGCAGCCCTTAGGGTTCACAACTGGGTTGAACGTTCGATGTGGCATGGTAGCTATGATTGGTTTGAGCGTTCGGCCTGTAACACAGAGAGTACGGGTTCGAGGTTCCCTTGAGGATGAGGCTAACCATATAGTTTTATGTCTATTTCCATCAGCATCATGATTAATTTTTAAGTAATTCTTTGTTACTCATGCAGGGAGCAAAGAGTTACAGGAATACTGGTGTTTGTACTGGTCGGATTGTCCGTATTCATCGCGCAAGTTCTTAAGGTTAACATTGTTTATAAATATTATTCTACAATGGCTAGTCTTTGTTTTATGTTGATAACAATTATATTAATGATAATAAAATTTATAATTTTGATAATGCTTATATTTTGGAATCCTAATGGGTGATTGGTATGGTAAAAATAGTGGTAATATATAATAATTATTGCATTGTCCTGTTCATAATGTTTGTACCTTGAGAACAAGGAATACGTTTAATAAAATATGATGACTATATCTTATTTATTTTTATGTCATGTTAATGTATTCGTCTATAAAAATTTAGATAAAATGGCAATAATTTGGTATTTGATTTACAACTTAAATCCATATTTTATTTCCTTCTGATACTAATTAACTATGGTAATTATTTGACTCTGATGCATGAATTTCATTCACGAGAAACCAAGCATTGTATAGGCCTAGTGTATACTCAAGTAATGTAACTTCAAACAAAATCTTAAGTAATTTCGATTTCTTTCTGGCTAACATGAAGTAGCCTACCATGTTTATGCAGTTAGTTATCTGAGCCTGTAAACGTTTTATCAACGTCATCATCTGAAGTTCCTTACTCAAGCAGCCTGCAGGGATTTCGCATAAATGACCGTTTAAAAAGTCTGCATGTGTTCTGTGTATTTCTTAGTTTGTTCCTATGTCCGTTTTATACGGGGTCTTTCTCTACATGGGTGTCGCTTCTTTCAAGGGTAGTCAGGTTAGTGCATCTATGATCTACAACTACTGTAATCTGTAATTCATATTCATTCATTCAATATATATATAGCGCCCCTTCAAGGTAATATATATATATATATATATATATATATATATATATATATATATATATATATATGCATCCATGTGAGAGCGTTTTTTTCATTGGCCATTGCTCTTCTTGCTTCTTCACTGATTTGTTTAAGAGGGAAACCCTTTGGTAAACAAGTATGTTTCTTTCTTATCATTGTTGGGTTTGGAAATTGGCTATTTCAGCATTTTCTTCTTTTCTTTAACATTGTAGCGTTTAGAAAATTCATAAGCACATGTGAAAATTACTTGTTAATAATTCATAAACACAATTGAGATATTTTAGTTTCCCAACCCCCAATCTTTTCAGTTAGCTGAGGAAGTAAGTAGTATATGTTGAAAAACAACTCTAACATTTTGGTGTACTGAAGATCATCAAATATAAAAAAATTAAGTATAAAGCATCCGTGTGACAAATGTTTTACGAGATCTTTTGCCTTAGGTATTATTCTATTGTGGGTTAAGAGAAGAATAAGAGTTAGGGAGGGTCGACCTCAATCCCAACAACTAAAACACTGCATGTATGTATATAAGTATGTATGTGTATGTATGTGCATGATGTATGTGTATTATGTAATGTACAGTACCTTTTAGTTGCCTTTCTAAGGTGTTGCAAAATGAAACGATTTGGTTAGGTGAGCACTGAGACTGTTTTCATGTTTGCGATTCAGTTTGTCGCGAGACTGAGGATGCGTTTGCTGCCAAGGAAGTGCTGGGGGAAGGACTGCAATGGCTACGCATTCGTACAAAAGGTCCCGATGAGGCGCATTACTCTCTTCACCTTCATTCAGTTCCTGTGCGTCTTAGTCTTATTTGTCATCAAGGAGATTCCGCTCGTCTCCATTCTCTTCCCACTCTTGGTGAGTTCTTAAATGTCAACTGAGCATTTGCATGACACTGTAGCTGATCGGTTTGAGCGTTCGCCTTGATATGACGAGCATGTGGGTTCGAGCCTCCTCCAAGACGGTTACTGTTTGGGGACTGTGAGCCAATCCTTCGTGTGCAGTTGCTTGGCAACATCGATTAATGCTTGAAATTTAGATAGTGGCGCCATATAAATGCTGAAATAATAATAACAATAGCACTGGACATGTCTTTGTTTTTTATAGGAATCAAATCTATGCCCACTTGTTGATCCAGGGCTCTTTTTTCTAGGCATGGGGCTGGTTGAGCATCTGTAGGCAAGGGTGCTGTTCGGGGTACCGTTTGAGGTCATCTTAATTTCTGTCAAAGTTCTTGAGAACAGTATTTCAGAGCCTATGTTTTAGTGAAATTGCAAGAGGTGCTATGGTGCATTTGTGACATGTATTATAGTGATGGGTAACTAATCGATTAGACAAACAGCTAATTATAATCGATTAGCTTCAAGATTTTACTAATTCTAATTCTAATCGATTAGCTTCAAGATTTTACTAATTCTAATTCTAATCGATTAGCTAAATTTCAGTAGCTAATTTTATTTCTAATCGATTAGCAATTTAACTAATTGATTAGCTAATCGATTAGACATTTTTGGACACACAGCTAATTGTAGTTCTATTTTGATTAGCTACAATAAGCAGGTCATTACTTTGTGACTTGTTGCACGTACTGATCTATTTTAATAGCAAATAGCAATAAGATGTGTTGTTTCTGTTCGTCAAGGTTGCAGCAATGTGTGTAGTTCGCAAGGCACTTGACAGGGTTTTCACCTACGAGGAGCTTCTCCATCTAGACGACATCCTGCCCGGGTCAAAGCGGAACCACATAGAAAACAACACAAGAATGGAGAACAGGGCGGACTGGAGCTACAGGTTTGGAAAAGCTTTAAATACATTGACTTAGAAAGTAGCCTCATCTTCTTTTCACTTGACATAATAGCACTTGTGTATTATGGTCTTGTTTGGTCTTGTCTTCAACCGTTCTCAATCGAGGATTGGACGCACTACAGGGAATTTTGTTCTATTCTCTTCTTCTTGTCTCCATCAATAACCAGTCGATTGGATAATGTACATAAATACTGCATAATATGTAATAAATATACACTTAATAGCATTTGACCGGGTTTTCACCTATGAGGAGCTTCTCCATCTAGACGACATCCATGCCCGGGTCATAAAGATATAACCACACAGAAAACAACACAAGATACCGAGAACACGGGCGGACTGGAGCTACAGGTAAATACATATAAAAGCTATTAAATATATTACACTTAGAAAATATATATATATATACATACTCATCTTCTTTTCACTTGACATAATAAAATACATTGTGTATTATATATAATTGTTTGGTCTTGTCTTCAACCGTACATCTCATATCCGATACATACATACGCACTACAGGGAATATTTGTTCATATTATATAATTATACCTACACATGTATATCAATAACACATCGATGTATTGTATAATACATATATATACGGATAATACATATATTTGTATATATATATACATATATATATATATATGTAAAATACATGTATTTGCATATATACATATGTATATATGTAAATGTATGCATATATGGCTATGCATGTTTACATATACACATATATACCTACACATGTATATACATGCATACGTAAAACAATGCAACGTTTTTTGCTCGTTTTTCTGGGAGAAAATGAAACGCTAAGGAGGTTAATAGAATATGTGTATGTATAGTTATTCGGAAAAGTTTGAGTGTATGTATGTAATTGTAACTGATGTTGTTGGGCCAAGTCTGAGGTGGCTGTTCATCAGAAGCTTTTTTGATTCCATTGTACTTAAGATTTACCGACTGTGGACATTGTTAATTACTTAAATTGAGAACTGAGCAGGGTCAAGGTCATATGGTTGCCACAGAAAACTTTTACATTTCTAGTATGAATGAACAATAGGCTAGCCTACTTAGCAAATTCAATTTCCTGTTGTTGCTGTTTTATGGTTGTTGTCTGAATGTTGTTAGGCAGAGGCAGCTTGCATGATACGCGAGGAGCCCAATGACGTCATGCTATCGGAAGGTGTCACTGAAGACATCATGCCAGATGCAATGCCACCTGCTTATGAGTCGGTTGTATGTCATGCAAATGGTATGGTAGACCTGTTGCCAGATGCAAGGCCACCTGCTTACGATGCCGTTGTACACCTTTCAGACGGAGCGAAAGACAATACGCAGTCCGTGTGAGTGAAGTTACCAGGACTGTTCTATTACCAATGACTTCTATATTGCTCTTCCACAGTTTCGCAAGTGCCTGAAGTCTGTATTATTCATCAGTAATTTCACTGGTTTTTCTTGATGTGGCCATTATTATAGACGTAAGATTACAATCAAAATTGTGACTGTTACAAGCATCTGATTGCCCTATCTAGGTAAAATGAGTGGTTCGACATTTAATTTAGCGAGGAACTGTGTGGATAAGAGCGGGTCACAGAATACAGGAATAAACATTTCGTGATGAGTAGCCTAGAAGTTCTACTACTTTATTTCACACTGAAGCGGTTGAAGACCATTCTAGCTGTTTGATTGTTGTCTTTTGTAGTCAGGTCAGGAGCATCTGTGTTGAATTTTCTTTAAGAAAAGCTATATAAATAAGCACTGAGCGAATGAACTTGAAACGAAAGTTTAAATTTCAAATTTGTCTGCACTGATGTTACAGATGACCGCGCAGGAAAGAAGGAAATGACGGACTGTTCACTGATCCTTCTGTTAGGTGCAGTCGAGTCGGAAATTGTCATTGAGTTGCCAACACCTTCAAAGAATTCTCATCACTGAATTTCTAGTCTTTGTTTTTATAGGGACATTTAATGCCTCGAATGCACTTGAGCAATTTTTTATGCTTTTACGTACATGTATACTCCTAAATATAGGCATATAATTTTATTTGTTTCATAGTCAGGTTTATGGAGTACAATTCCCATATCATTTAGGAATTTTATTTGTAACAATTACTTCTAGGAAATCTGTAGTGATACTTGTTGTATGGTGTTTTTAGCTGTATTAACTTGAGGAACAAATATGATTTTTTAAACAAGACCAAGAATCTGATTGGATCTACTGGATTATTGACCATTAACGTTCTACGTTTAGTGCTGTGTTGTGAAGAGACATCTAGGACTAGGTTCAATTGGTGCATTCGTGTTGGACGTTTTGGTGTTGCTTTTCCATTCCGCCTTTATATATGCCGATTGGTATTATTATTATGCATTTATTTAGCACCACTATCTAATGGACAAGCATCAATCGATGGCACAGAGCAATTGTGAGTGAAGGACTTGCTCAAGGTCCCTACGCACTAACCGTCTCGGTGGAGGAGGTTCGAACCCGTACACTCGACTGCCGCGTCTTGTTACTGGTTGGTAGTCTTTTCATAATGCAAGTGAGCATGACCTTTTTGGAATCTCATTTTAAAAACTGTTCATGTCAAGTGGTCAAGACAGTGTGTTCGATGGGTCTCGTAAATTCTAGTCTTTAGCATTCATTAAGATCAGTTTGTACAGACTTCGTTTGCAGCAGGTATTATTTGATTTTCAACAAGTAAACTTTTAAAAGCATTAATAATATGTTTTAAATAATGACGTCCAGATGGCGTGACTCTCACCACACGAAAGAGGAGAAAATGGGCGCCTATTGCAATCACCTGAACCACTGTATATCCAGCAATATTGTTTTTTACCAGAACCAATCAATCAATCAATAATCAATCAATCAAATGAACCTGATATTGCGCCCCTTCAAGATATTTAGGCCTACTCAGAGTTAAACCGTATACAGGGGCCCTCCACTCCTGCATGGCATTAAAGGGTTATGTCACTAAATATACTGAGCGTCGAGATTACCGAGAAGTTCGGTTTTCCTCTGTGTTCAAAGAGTCTATGGGCCAAGCACGCCCATGTATCGACGCCATGCATCGTATTTTGATGTCGCAATAGGGCTCCAGTATATAAAAAAAACAAGAGGAGGGTCATCGTGGCTTCATGATGTATGGTCCGGGCCACCACTGTCAACCGCTGTTGCACCTCTTTGGAACAAACTGGCTGGTATTACGACAATTTAATATCTGATCCATCCTACGAACTCACCAAATACTCCCATCTTGCAATCTCTCCACAGGTCTTTCACTCAGAACTAAACACTGCTCTTTCAGAAATCCTATCCCGATTCCTCCTCTTCTACTTACCTCACGAACCACTTCAGTAATCTAAACACCATCCATCTTAGTCTTCTGGCGGTCTGCCAACCCGGCCCCTCTGGATCTTGACCTAGAACCGATTTTGACCCTACCTGCCTATCGATTTTATTTTGACTAAGCACCTGTGAGTAAGCTATAGTTCTTGCAACTCTGCTAATTAGGCGCTGTAGAAATCTCGAGATTACAGTTACGATGGAAGGAAGCGTTACACAGTCTAGCAGGCTTCCATAGCCTATGTAATGTAATGTAAATATTATATCTGAGCGCCACACAAAAGCCGCGTGAGGGAGGAGAGCAGCCTATTCACCGTCGCTAATCTGCTATATGCAACATGAGTTTCTCCATTCTATGCAACACATTGTATGTCGCCACTGGTTGAAGACCCTTCTATTTGATCGTGGTCTTGCTTAGTCCGGTCGGAAGCACCTCTGAGAGGCGCTATATAAATAAGGACATACGGATTACTAATAATAAATTTGGGCTGAGATGGGTAGCCCGTTATATATAAGAGGTCGTTGGGGTAGCCTGTGCGGTAGATGAATTTGTGCCGAGCGCACTCCGATGTTACTCCTCGCTGTTCACTCGCTGAATGTATGTCGCTCGGAGCATACTCGGATCGAATATGGAGAGCAGGCGTTGTTTTGATCACGTCTAAATATAGATATCGATGAGCTCGAATCGAGGACATGATACAAAATATGAAGAAATCTGAAAATGAAGCGTTGTAGTGTAATAACGCCAAAGCAACAAAGCGATGGTGCATTCAAGAAGAATCTGGATCGTCATGGATTAAAAAACGAAGACACCCAGGAAGGAGTTTCCTAATTTTAAAAATGTCGTCTCCAGATTTCTTCGGCGCTGAAGAAATTTATGAGACGTCGCAACTGTTTTGTCAGAGGTGCTCAGAAAAACACCGTCTGTGAGAGAGGACATTCTACTGACTATTGGAAGCTGTTGTCTTAACTTCATAAGATGGTCCCGACGGAACCCCCGGACTACCAGGATGGGGACCGGACCATTGATGGTGCAGCTGATGAAGAGAATGAAGACTCTTCCCTCAATCGAACTGGCAGGTAGGCTATACGTTTAATGGTGGTGAACAGGGACGTAGCGAGACTTAAATTCAAGAGGAGGAAACTTCACAGAGCATTGGCAAAATGCTGGTCATTGGGGTCCCGGGTCATTAGTCAATCGAAGTACCAGTATATAAAAAAAACAAGAGGAGGCAACTGCCTCCTCTTGTTTTTTTTATGGTCTTGTTTTTTTGGTCTACACCTCCATGTAGCTACGCCTATGGTGGTGAATATATTTGCTAATATTCTCTTCTTTAGATAGCATTAGATAACTTAAAAGCATCAACATTGTTCTTGGGGCCGTCCATAAATGACGTCACGCACCTAGGGGAAGGGGTCGGAAATTTGTGACGATGTGTGACATGGGGGTGGGGTCTGAGAAGTGTGACGTCACACCAGGGCTATGTTATTAAATTTAACAATTAACAACAATTTAGTTTTAATAATAACAGCACTAATTTTGAGGATTAAATTTTCATTATTTTTTATATTATTTTAATGTATACGGGCACCATTATTAATTTTTTTTAATTATTTAAATATTTGGTCACCGTTAGATTTTAAAATATTCATGCTTTCCCTATTTCTTCCATGAAGGAGCATTTTGCTTCGCCATGGAAATTTGGTTTTAGGGGGTCAGAACTTTGTGACGTCATTTTCAGAGGGGTGTTCCTTTTTGTGACGAAGTGTGACGAGGGGGGCTACAAATCGGCCAAAAATTGCGTGACGTCATTTATGGACGGCCCCTTGCATAAGCAGACCTCTTAGGGTTTAGGCACTTCCAAATTTTTAGATTCCTCAGCCAGCCAGGGTTAATTATGTCTTGAAATATGGAGGTTGCTTGATTGCCCATAAGTGGTATACAGTGAAAATACAGAGCCCCATAGAAGTTGAGCTTTAGGGCCTTAGTTTGAAGCTTTTCTTGACCAGTGTATCTGTGCAGACTGACTATTTGACAAGAAGATATATATATATATATATATATATATATATATATCAGTGATGTGGTCTCGAGACTTGCGGTCTTGGTCTCGAGACCGTCTCGAGACCGAAAAAATGCGGTCTTGGTCTTGGTCTCGGTCTTGAATGTACCGGTCTTGATCTTGGTCTTGGTCTTGAAAGGTGCGGTCTTGGTCTTGGTCTTGGTCTTAAAGGTGTGGTCTTGGTCTTGGGAGTCTGGTTTCGGTCATTCGCCTTTGGTCTTGGCCTTGCGCCTTTGGTGGGAACGAGAGTGGAGTATTTGTTAACTGTTGTCGATATTTCCGGTTATTCAGGGATTTCGTAGATAGCTTCGAATTCATTCGACGATCCGCCAAGGACAAAGCGAGAGAGGACCTGGTTGTTTGCTTCTGACTTCTGGTGCTTTAGTGACTAGTTAGATTTACAATGATGCTGTGTCTTGAAGCAAAATCAGTAGCAGGGCAAGCGTTGCAGATCAGGTATTTGGTGGGGAGTTTTTCTCTACTGGCAAACGTCTTCTTTTAATTCCGCAACACCTGCGCCTGTTGAGAGTATACTTAACTATAGTGTGCTCTCATTAGACCTCACAGACTTGGGGACAAGAACTATAACTATAAATATCATAAGCATCTGATATGAATTATGGGAATATGTAACACTACAACTGAGAATTGCGTTTACGGTCTTGGTCTTGAACCACGCGGTCTTGGTCTCGGTCTTGGTCTTAGACCACGCGGTCTTGGTCTCGGTCTTGGTCTTGAACCACGCGGTCTTGGTCTCGGTCTTGGTCTTAGACCACGCGGTCTTGGTCTCGGTCTTGGTCTTGGACCACGCGGTCTTGGTCTCGGTCTTGGTCTTGGACCACGCGGTCTTGGTCTCGGTCTTGGTCTTGAATTTTGGTCTCGTGCACAACACTGATATATATATATATATCAACCGCTATCTCTGGTAAACTGTTTGTTACCTTTCTCTCTCTCTCTCTCTCTCTCTCTCTCTCTCTGTCTCTCTCTCTCTCTCTGTCTCTCTCTCTCTCTCTGTCTGTCTGTCTGTTGTCTGTCTGTCTGTCTGTCTGTCTCTCTCTCTGTTACGTCACTCTCTCTCTTTCTCTCTCTCTCTCTCCTGTTTGTTACGTCACTCACTGCTCTCATTTTGGTAACCGCTATCTCTCTTTCTGTTTGTTAAGTCACTGCTCTCTCTTTCGTAAACCGTTATCTCTCCAGACTCTCCTGTTTGTTACGTCACTGCACTCTCTTTGGTAACCCGTATCTCTCCTTCTGTTTGTGGTCTCTTTGGTAACCCGTATCTCTCCTTCTGTTTGTTACGTCACTGCACTCTCTTTGGTAACCCGTATCTCTCCTTCTGTTTGTTACGTCACTGCACTCTCTTTGGTAACCCGTATCTCTCCTTCTGTTTGTTACGTCACTGCACTCTCTTTGGTAACCCGTATCTCTCCTTCTGTTTGTTACGTCACTGCACTCTCTTTGGTAACCCGTATCTCTCCTTCTGTTTGTTACGTCACTGATCTCTCTCTTGGTGACCCGCTATCTCTCCTTCTGTTTGTTACGTCACTGCTCTCTCTTTGGTAACCGCTATCTCTCCTTCTGTTTGTTACGTCACTGATCTCTCTTTGGTAACCGCTATCTCTCCTTCTGTTTGTTACGTCACTGATCTCTCTTTGGTGACCGCTATCTCTCCTTCTGTTTGTTACGTCACTGCTCTCTCTCTCTTTGGTAACCGCTATCTCTCTTCTGTTTGTTACGTCACTGGTCTCTCTTTTGGTAACTCGCTATCTCTCTTTCTGTTTGTTACGTCACTGATCTCTCTTTGGTAACTCCTATCTCTCCTTCTGTTTGTTACGTCACTGATCTCTCTTTGGGAACTCTATCTCTCCTTCTGTTTGTTACGTCACTGATCTCTCTTTGGTAACCGCTATCTCTCCTTCTGTTTGTTACGTCACTGCTCTCTTTCTGGTAACCGCTATCTCTCTTTCTGTTTGTTACGTCACTGGTCTCTCTTTTTTTTATTATCCATCTAGTTTAACTTACGGAAATCTTGAATATATGTATGTATGTATGTTTTAGCCACAGGCTAAAAAGTCAAATCTTGCGACGACTCATTCGATCACTTACAATCATTCAATCGTCCTGAAACTTGTCAGATAGACTCGCCCTCGCAGACACTTCATTCTATAAAAATTTCAGCTCCCCAAAAAGGCTAGCTTATAGAATCGGGGACTCAACTTTTCGAATCGGGGACTCAACTTTTCCGATACGCAGCGTTGCCATTTGCCGCAACAAAAACGGGCGCGCTGCCTGATTAAACGCACGCTATGACGTAAAATGAACGCGGACTATATATTTGTAGAGGTAACTGCTTCATAAGACGCATTATAGGATACTAGATGGATATAGTAAAAAACTTGTTTTTACGAGCTGTATTTTATTAACTCCTATCTCTTTTTTTGTTTGTTACGTCACTGATCTCTCTTTTTAACTCCTATCTCTCCTTTTGTTTGTTACGTCACTGATATCTCTTTGGAAAGCCCTTATCTCTCCTTCTGTTTGTTACGTCACTGATCTCTCTTTTTAACTACTATCTCTCCTTTTGTTTGTTACGTCACTGATCTCTCTTTGGAAAGCCCTTATCTCTCCTTCTGTTTGTTACGTCACTGATCTCTCTTTTTAACTCCTATCTCTCCTTTTGTTTGTTACGTCACTGATCTCTCTTTGGGAAGCCCTATCTCTCCTTCTGTCTGTTACGTCACTGATCTCTCTTTTGTAAACCGCTATCTCTCTCCTTCTGTTTGTTAGGTCACTGCCCTCTCTCTTTCTCTTTGTCACCGTCTGTCGATTGCTTCGTTTCTGGACCATCGACTTGTTATTTGGCTTAATAGATATAAACAGAAGTGCAGGCACAGATTATAAATTATAGAAAAGCGCCGGCATGGAAAGATTAGGCTGTATAAACTAATTAGTAAACTGAAATTAAACTAAATAACAAGTTAATATTATTAATCCAGTTAATACTAATTATTTTATTTGCATAGTATCAGGCTGGCTTGGTGCTTCAAGCTACTGGCCCAAAATTTAATTTAAGTGTAGGCCTATTTATTTGTGCTACTTAGAGTGATATAAACAGAAGTGCAGGCACACTAGATACAAGATAACAAATATATTAATTATTATAAATAAATAATAAATATAATACATGTAATATAATTATTTGTACATGTATATTGTATATAACATTATATGTATAGACTATATATTAAATGCCGGGGTTATGGCAGGGGGCCAGAGGGGAAACATCCTACGGGGGTTATTGCAGGAGTACTGGCAGAGGTAATGGCAGGGGGTAATGTCCGGGAGGGGGTAATGTCCTGCTCCCGTGAACGTATTTACCACCTACAGGCTGCTTACATCGGCTGGCAGTACTGATGGTCTGGCTGCCCGGCTACTCAGTCAGAGCTCACATGCTAGCTCAACCAATCACAAAGCTTTTTAAATTAATAATCTCTATCCTCTTCTCCTATGTTCCGCCTCAGTGGAAATGAAACATTATAACGACGGTGCCAAAGGTACCCAACCCCGTGGAGGTTGCGGACTTCCGCCCAATATCGGTTACGTCTATTCTCTGCCGTCTCGTGGAGAAAATCATAGCGCACCGCTTTTTTCATCCCTTTTTGACATAACCACACACAAATCAACAATTTTCGGATCAATATGCCTTCCGTCCAACTGGATCCACCACCGCAGCTCTTATTGCCCTAACAAACAACCTCGTGGAGCTCCTCAAAGATAATCAGTACATCCACATGATTGCCCTGGACATTACGAAAACTTTCGATACGATCAGACACGCCTATCTCGCAGAGCAGTTGGCCGAGTTGCCCATACCGGACCGCGTCTGCAACTGGGTAGTGGTTTTCCTGTGTAATCGAACCCATGTAACTAAATATTATATTGGAGTAGTCTCAACAATCGCTTACATATACGCCAGCATTATCCAGGGCTCAGGCCTAGAGCCCCTGAATTTTATCACGGCCATATCTAAACTAAAAACTGTCTAACCTCACAATCAAAAGGCTAAGTACGCTGACGATACCTATTTGTTAATACCATCATCAAGAAGCGACACGATCAGTGCAGAACTGGACTATTTAACGGAGTGGGCTGCTAGATGTAACCTGAGCCTGAATTACAAGAAAACTCAGGAGATGTTGATCCGCCGCCCACGCCAGCGGGGGTGGGGGTGGGCTGGGAGGGACAGGAGGCAATCCCTAGGGAAGTGCCAGGACTCCCGAGGGTCCAGAGCATGGTAATCCTTGGGGTGGTCATGATTGAACATATCGGCTTTGAACAGCATATAAAACGCATAGGGCCTATGTGTCCAAGCTGTACAGTCGATTTATGCGCTGCACATCATAACGACACGTGGCCTTGCTGAACTATACATGTTACATGATGTTGTGCGAATGACCACTGTGGCCCGCTTGTTATACGCATCACCGGCATGATGGGGCAGCAGGAGCGCAATAGACTTCAGTCCGTGATGGACCACCTGGTTCGACTACGCTACCTACCAGAGGAATCTGAGAGGATAACCCAAGATTAGAACAGCTGTGTAGAACGGCAGATGGGAACCTCTTTACTGCTGCCTTGACAGACCCGGGGCATGTTCTGAACCCACTCATCCCTCCTGTAAACACACTGCCCTATTCCCTGCGTCCCAGACCGCATGACCGAATTGAATTGTCCCACGGGCTGACAACAGTGGCGTAACAACCTAGCCGGGGGCCCTTGGACACTCTAAGCTCGGGGCCCTTAAAATTATTATGTATCTATGTACGTATATAATTGAACATTTATAATTATAGCGCCATTTTCAAGATATATACTCAGCAGAGGTGCAAAAAAAACAAGTTTTTCAAAGTGTAGGCCTAAAGTTGTTTTTTGGGCTTTCTTGTTTTTTTTAAAGATTTTCTTTTGGATCATAAAACTCATAAAAGCTGATAATACCGTTCAAATTAATCAGATGCATATAAATGAAATTCGCTAGAACAGTAGAACCGTAGAATATCATAAAACGAAATTAACAACGACCATACAACAATTGCCAAGAGAGTTGAAGAGACGCAAATTTTCTCATTTCTCATTTCAAATTTGTTAAAAACCAAACAACCAAAATTTGCGTTTTTTGTTTTTGTTTGTTAAAAAAACGAAACAAAAACAAAAAACAAAGCCTTTAACAGCCCTGACTCAGCCTCTGATGTTATATGTCATTACGAACGAATATATTACGTAAGTGAGCAAAACAGTGCACAGTAAGCTGAAAGAGTCACCAGTGACGCTACTGTAGCACTGGCTAAACAATAATGTAGTGAACATGTGGACTGTATAGTCTGTAGTTGCTCACGAATATGGCCATTCTAGCTTTCTGTTCGCAATTTCGGCATTTAAGGAGCATTAGAACAGAAATTCGTCAAGAGCTGTCGACTTGAGGAATGGTTTGGATGATTGTTGGCTATTGTCTCGGTGGGCACAATCACAGCTTTTAAAAGGAAGATATATAAAAATTGGGCTAAAATGGAAAATTCAGTATGTTTCAAGTTAAATTTCAGTTGTTTTAAAACAGACTAAACGTCTTCTAAAACACTTAAAACTCTTGTTGTGTTAAGTCATCAATATTTAAATTATGAAATTCGCTAGAATTCGTTTTTTTACATAATCTAACTGAAAAGAATTATTAACATAATGTGACATTTTTTCTAATAATTATTGTCACAGAAAAAACGACAAAAAGTGCATGAATTTTTTCAGTTTTAAATGCTTGGGGCCCTTTGGACTTCGGGTGCCCCTGGACTTTGTCCACCCTCGTTATATGGCTGTTACGCCACTGGCTGACAATTTAATGAGAAAAACGTTTTTAACAAGAATGCTTTCTAATGTTTAATTTCATGTAAACCAAAGTGCGGCTATGCAGTTCGATAAATAAATAATATACTTACTTACTTACGTCACTGTCCTCCCTTTGGTAAACCGGTCTCTTTCTGTTTGTTACGTCACTCCTCTCTCTTTGGTGACCACAATCTCTCCTTCTGTTTGTTACGTCACTGATCTCTCTTTGGTGACCACAATCTCTCCTTCTGTTTGTTACGTCGCTGATCTCTCTGTGGTAATCCCTATCTCTCTTTCTGTTTGTTGCGTCACTGCAGCTCTCTCTTTGGTAACCGCTATCTCTCCTGTTTGTTACGTTGCTGCTTTCGCTATCTCACCTTCTGTTTGTTACGTCACCTCTCTCTCTCTCCTTGGTAACCGCTATTTTGCTTTCTGTTTGTTACGTCACTGCTCTCTCTCTCTCTTTTTTAACCGCTATCTCTCTTTCTGTTTGTTACGTCACTGCTCTCTCTTTGCTAACCGATATCTCTCCTTCTGTTTGTTACGTCACCTCTCTCTCTCTCTCTCTCTCTCTTTGGTTACTGCTATCCCTCCTTCTGTCTGTTACGTCACCTCTCTCTCTCTTTGGTGACCACAATCTCTCCTTCTGTTTGTTACGTCACCTCTCTCTCTCTCTTTGGTTACTGCTATCTCTCTTTCTGTTTGTTGCGTCACTGCTCTCTCTTTGGTAACCGCTATCTCTCCTGTTTGTTACGTTACTGCTTTCGCTATCTCACCTTCTGTTTGTTACGTCACCTCTCTCTCTCTCCTTGGTAACCGCTATTTCTCTTTCTGTTTGTTACGTCACTCTCTCTTTGGTAACCGCTATCTCTCTTTCTGTTTGTTACGTCACTGCTCTCTCTTTGCTAACCGATATCTCTCCTTCTGTTTGTTACGTCACCTCTCTCTCTCTCTTTGTTTACTGCTATCCCTCCTTCTGTTTGTTACGTCACTCCTCTCTCTTTGGTTACTGCTATCCCTCCTTCTGTCTGTTACGTCACTGATCTCTCTCTCTCTCTTTGGTTTCTGCTATCCCTCCTTCTGTTTGTTACGTCACCTCTCTTTCTCTTTTTGGTGACCACAATCTCTCCTTCTGTTTGTTACGTCACCTCTCTCTCTCTCTTTGGTTTCTGCTATCCCTCCTTCTGTTTGTTACGTCACCTCTCTTTCTCTTTTTGGTGACCACAATCTCTCCTTCTGTTTGTTACGTCACCTCTCTCTCTCTCTTTGGTTACCACTATCCCTACTTCTGTTTGTTACGTCACTGATCTCTCTCTCTTTGGTGACCACAATCTCTCCTTCTGTTTGTGACGTCACCTCTCTCTCTCTCCTTTGGTTACTGCTATCCCTCCTTCTGTTTGTTACGTCACTGATCTCTCTCTCTCTTTGGTGACCACAATCTCGCCTTCTGTTTGTTACGTCACCTCTCTCTCTTTGGTAACCGATATCTCTCTTTCTGTTTGTTGCGTCACTGCTCTCTCTTTGGTAACCGCTATCTCTCCTGTTTGTTACGTTACTGCTTTCGCTATCTCACCTTCTGTTTGTTACGTCACCACTCTCTCTCTCTTTGGTAACCGCTATCTCTCTTTCTGTTTGTTACGTCACTGCTCTCTCTTTGCTAACCGATATCTCTCCTTCTGTTTGTTACGTCACCTCTCTCTCTCTCTTTGGTTACTGCTATCCCTCCTTCTGTTTGTTACGTCACTGCTCTCTCTCTCTCTTTGGTTACTGCTATCCCTCCTTCTGTTTGTTACGTCACTCCTCTGTCTTTGGTTACTGCTATCCCTCCTTCTGTTTGTTACGTCACTCCTCTGTCTTTGGTTACTGCTATCCCTCCTTCTGTTTGTTACGTCACCTCTCTCTCTCTCTTTGGTGACCACAATCTCTCCTTCTGTTTGTGACGTCACCTCTCTCTCTCTCTCTTTGGTTACTGCTATCCCTCCTTCTGTTTGTTACGTCACCTCTCTCTCTTTGGTAACCGATATCTTTCTTTCTGTTTGTTACGTCACCTCTCTCTCTCTCTCTCTCTCTCTCTCTCTCTCTCTCTCTCTCTCTCTCTCTCTCTCTCTCTCTCTCTCTCTCTCTCTCTCTCTCTCAGGGAGGGAGACAGAGAGACAGAAAAGAGGAGGACAGACAGAGACATACAGAGACAGAGACAACGTCGTTTGTCAATCATAATGTATGCCTCACCTGTCGAGTGGGGCTATACAAATGCTGAAGATACTCTCTGATTGGGAAAAATAATAACCCAGATGAAGCGTAGGGGGCCTAATTGGTCAGGACGCTCCAGAAGCTGTAGCGCTTACGGAACCGGACGACTCTCGACTTTTCAAATTTATTAGGTCACACTGGGCATGTTTTGCTTATAGACTATTCGCGCCTTATTGTTCTCAGACGCAGTACGAGCTCCGAACACGGGCGCATGAGTATCAGTTTCCTGCTAAAGACGATTGGAACTTTATTTGACGAGTCCTATTTGAAACATAGGCTATCTAATGAATATCATTCTACTGAATATCATTCTCTCTTAAGTCACCTTCCTTACTACTGTCTGTACTGCTGTTGCAACATGCTGCAATATTGTCAACTTGATTTCGAATAAACGAATTTCAATCAATCAATCAATCAATCAATCAATCAATCAATCAATCATCAATCAATCAATCAATCAATCAATCTTAGGAATAATCAATCAATCAATCAATCAATCAATCAATCAATCAATCAATCAATCAATCTCAATCAATGTTGTAATCAATTAATCTGCAATCAAACTTGATCATACTTGCCCCTTCAAGATATCTACTCAGAGGCGCTTAATTTGATTGACTGATTAATTAACTCAACAAAGAGAAGCAAGTCTTCTTTTACCTGTATGCCTATATATAGGCGTGGCTTTTGGCTTCTTCACTGTCGTGTTTTTTGCAGGTTATTTGGTGGATTGGTCGCGGACATAAAGCGTAAAGCTCCATGGTACCTGAGCGATTTTAAGGATGGACTTCACATTCAGTGTTTGGCTTCGGCATTCTTCATGTACTTTGGATGTCTCGTGCCTATGGTCATGTTTGGTCGCTTAATGGGAATGATCACAGATGATAACATTGTAAGTTTATTGATCGTAATCGTAACTGTAAACGCCAAATTTCTAAAGCACTAGGCTACTACTCGTAAGCTAATCGCAGAGCACCAGCTTATTCACGAGCGCTTTGCGTAATGTTGTAATTGTGCGTAGTTTTGTATAATGCTGTTGTAATGGTAGGTAGTTTTGCGTAGTATAGTAATTGTAAGTAGTTTTGTGTAATTTTGTAATATTATTGTGTCCAAAGATGTCAAGGTAAGATTGGAGTCCGGTGGTCAGAGAGACCTAAGAGAGAAGCTGGAGCGGCTTTTTAAGTGGGTTTTGCGGACGACGAGAAAAGTGGAGGATTGAATGAATAAGGGAAGGTATTCTTGAAGATGTGGGACTTCAATTTGGAGTAGAAAGCCCGTGGAGTGATAAAAGTGTTTGGGTGATAAGGGTGCTTGGGTGATAAGGCTGATAGGTGTTTTGGCGATAAAGGTGATTTCAGAGCTTTCCATAACGTTACCGAACAGTTTAATTTTTATTTTAGGATGCGTTTGAATGTCTCGTTGGTGGAGCGGTCTGTGGAGTGACGTACCATTTGTTTTCTGGTCAACCTCTGACGATTCTAAGTCCAAGTGGTTCTGTTCTTATCTTCGAGACCATTGTCTTCAGATTCTGCATGTGGGTTTTGGCACTGAATTCTATGAAGTTTGTTGGGTTTATTAACTTTATTTACATGATGAATTAGGAAAGTTTTACTGTGAGCGAGGAATCGAGAGATTGCCACCATCAATTTAATTATATATATGCAGTGCATTTATTTGATTTTAACCGTTATATTTCATTACTGAACGACTTTTAATCACCTGAAGTTGGTGTCCTGATAAAATATGTGCACTTAGAGCTTAATTTGATGTGTTTGAACATCTGATTTTTCATTTACAAGGCAGTTCGGTTGGTACTATCTGGGATTTCGGTTTTGGATTGGTATCTGGATCTCGGTGATTTTCCTCATCTTTGTCGCCTTCGATCTCAGCTTTCTCGTTCGCTACATCACTCGTTTCACGGAGGAGGGCTTTGCTGCAGCTATAGCGTTTGTCTTCATCCACGGAGCATTCTTGAAACAGTTTAAGGAGTCGGACATCAGCTATGAAGGTTAGCAGTAGGTACATGAACAAAGACGCGAATGAACAAGACAACGAGTGCAGTCAGAACCATTGCATTCTCTGTGGTTTTTAATCAGCACCATAAGCTTATTGTTCCTTTTTTATTTGCATAGGTCCTAGGCCCTACTTAACTTATTTTCAAATTGTTACAACCTACTGGTTAATATTGTCATTTAATTTTTTTAGATTTTAAATTTGTGTTGGGGATTTTCGATATAATAATGTTGTTTATTTTCTAACTTGCTGTGTTTTCTTCTAGATGCGACAGGAACCTATAACCTGACGGGTGAGCTGCCGGCGACTTATAACACTCGAGAATGTCTTTTGAGTGGTGGACAATTGATCACAGATGGTTGCCAAGGTCAAATTTTGGATCAGGATTCAAAGCTGTGCTCCATATTCGTTTTCCTCGGAACGTTTCTGCTTTCGCTTTTGCTGAAGCTGTTCAAGGAGGCTCGTTTTCTTCCGTTTTTGGTGAGAGCAGTTTAGGTTCTCTTTGTGCGGAGACTTCTGACGTCTGTTTTATCTGATTTTGTGATGACATGTGTTATGATTTCTGCACCGCTTGTGCCCTGAGTGAACATTTCTATAGAACGATTGCACTGATATTATGCTGTTTGTCGGGAAGGTCCGGCAGTGAGGGAGAGGACTGGCCATCTGCCGTCTTGTGCTGAGGCTAAGACAGTTATTGGGTTGCATACACTTCATACCGAGGTTAGCTTTGCATAATTATTGCTTCATATCCGGGTTAGCTTAGTATATGTCTCGTCTTTAGTCTTTTTGTCATATCTGGTCTTATGTTATTCATGCTGACATTGTTATGTGCTTCATGATAATAATTGGGTCCTCACTGGTTCATCGAAGAACTAACTTTGAAAGTGCATTGCTAACCCTCATCCGACTTAAAGAAAAGTAAAATGAAACTAGTAGGATAAGAAGACAGTTTATGTGGCCATGGTGCTAGATGCCGGGGTTACTGCAACATTGTTACTAGTGCAGTGGTATCAGTGATGGTATGCAATACGCTTAGTCGCTGTTTCCTGACATCAGATTTCCCCGACCTTTAATATTGTAACCAGGCAACTCCAGAAATTTTAATTCTTGACTATGGTTTACTTATTATGTAACTTAATCCTAGGAGTAATGTAGAATAGCTGTATAGTGTAGCCTATACTTAGACCGAGGACTGATGTAGCGTGCAAGGCCTGAATCAACAGTGGAGGCTTTGTACACTACAACAGTCCTTGGTAAGTTAGATATTGTTAGAGATAATCAGATAATTATGGAAGAAGGAATGTCCTATTCTCGCTCATATATCTTGTGCTCATAAGGACTTTTCCTTGTTGTAGGTTCGTTCGTGTATAAGTGACTTTGCTGTTGTTGCCTCTGTCCTCCCCATGGTCCTCATAGATGCTGCGTTTGGACTGAGAACGGCAAAGCTTAAAGTACCGCAAAACTTTCAGGTACTTATATACCATATGAGTATAGTTTACCAGTTCAGCCTAGAAGTCAGTATATAAAGTTGGTTTTAAGATTAAGAATTATTCCTGAAACACATGGTTTTAAAGCTAGAAAATATTAGGATGTTTATCGTAATAAAGAGGAGTTTGACTTGCGATGTTCCACAAAGTTGCAGAATTGAAATCGAAAAGCAACCTCTATCGACTTGCCATCATCTAAAACAGGAATTATTTCACTGCTTTGGTTGTTTCAAATTCGTAGAGGCATTGGCAATTTCTTGTTTTAGCCAACGCGACCTGATCGCGGTTGGATTATCGATCCATTTGGGGGCGACCGTAATCCATGGTTCACAGTCTTTGCTGCATTTCCTCCAGGTGTATTTGCAGCCATTCTGATGCTTATGGACCAACACATTTCAACCGTCATCGTCACTCGCAAGGACAAGAAACTCAAAGTAATTTCTTAACTTTAACACCTAATGGCTCTTTTACATGTATGCTAAAAATTGTTTGATGAATATTGAGTCTGTGGAAACTTCATGGCTACGTGAATAAGTCCACTTCAAAGCTGAGTTTTTAATAGTTTAACTTTTGAAACAATTTAGAAGTTTATATTGTTTCCGAGTAGTTTTTCTTAGCTAATGTTATTTCCGTCGTCTCTAAGACTAAGTAGGCTTACTAGTAAAACTAGTAGTAGGCCTATTTAACGCTTTAATGACGAGCTACATTGGTTTTCCAGTCACGTGTACGCTGTCGTCGTTACGGTGCTAAAGGAATGAATATAAGTAAAAGTTGTATTTAATACTTGATGTAGTTGCAGTGGCGTCGCCAGAGCTTCAAGGTTGGGGGGCAAGGCATAGGAGGACAGAGAAATGAGCGTCCGAAGGACGATCGCTGAGGCGCGGAGCGCCGAGCAGGGGAGGGGTTTGGGGAGGGGGATGTGCCCCCTCCCACTTTAAATTTTTTTGAATTTTCATACTGTAATGGTGGCATTTTAAGCTGTCATAGGAACAAAATTGTTCTATTATTTCAGCGCTGATAGGAGCCAACTGTGACTCGTAGCTAAATGTTAAATGTTCGCGTTTTCGTATAGTGTCCGTATACGGCCTCGACCCTGCTCATTTTTCAATGAATTGATTGGCTTACATCCTTCATCACTGCTCGCCCGTTCGAATGTACGCCACACCATTTAAGGTCCCCGTGCAAGGACCGTGCTACCCCGAGGTTTAAGATGTAGGCCTAGTTTGAACCGTATTTGAGTTTGACTACAGATAATATTAGCAAACCCGACATTTATTGAAATTAATATAAAAACTAGAAAACAAATTAAATATCAAAGAACGCCACAAGCCTTAGGGTAAACAGATTGCTGACCAGAAACAATTAGCATACATAGTTTACAAATGGTATACAAACCAAGCAAGAAGGATTCAACTACCGAATCGGGAAGCCAAGCAGTGTTGATGCAGTTTTACTGGTGAACAATCGACAATAGAAACAGAACGCCGACTGCTTTAAACGACTGTACTCGGGGTTAAAGTGGGTGGGAATGCGCGGGAACGGCCTCCCACTGCTCTCGAGAATTGGCGGGCGAAGGAGTATTAATTCATAGATATTTTTGTTCCCTTGTCTTAAAACCAAGATAGTGTGAATCAGTTTGCTATGTTTTGTCTCTGTATAATTATATGTATCTATTTCACAACAAGTATTATACCCACACACACGCCACATACATATACATACACATACACACACAAACACATGTACACACTGATGCCTGCTTTTGCGTGCACCCGTTGAGCGAGAATTGGCGGGCGAAGATGTCGCTCAAAGGCAGGCATACTAATAATTTCCACATGTTGTCTTGGACATCCTGTTGGAATGCGGCTGTGTGACTGGTGTAAATAGGTCACCCCATCATGACTCATCACTGCGAATAGGAGAGATAAACAACATTGGACTTTTCCCTATTCTTCTGTATATTTAGTGTAAAGCACAATCCGTCACCAGGTTGATTAGTGATTAGTCTTTGAAAAGAAAACAAACTGTGGAAGAGGAGAAGAGGACCTTCAATGTAAAATGTCAAACCACACACCACATAGGGTACCCCCCCAGTCACGTGTACGCTGTCGTCGTTACGGTGCTAAAGGAATGAATATAAGTAAAAGTTGTATTTAATACTTGATGTACGGTAGTTGATATATTTTCAGAGTACTTTTTTGAACGAATGTTATTTCCATCGCCTCTAAAACTAGTTCTAGTAAAACTAGTCATACTTAAAGGAATGACTATAATACGACTACAAATAAAAATCCTATCTAATACATAATAGTAGATAGGCCTATTTTACGTGGCTGCTACTTCAGTCAATCGTCTCTAAGCAGATGGTTCTATAATAGAATAGAATCTTCGTTTATTCATAACACATTGTCAGAACGCAATGCGATTAACTTACAAGAAAAACAAAAAACAAAAATGTGTGGGCGTTGGTTCTGCGATTTCTGTTGTCTGTAGAAAGGCAGTGGGTTCCATTTGGACCTGTTGGTCATCGCTGTTCAGATTGCTGTCTGTTCTGCTTTTGGGATACCATGGTTTGTCGGAGCAACCATTCTTTCCATCAACCACGTCAACAGTCTGACCTTGGAGACTGAAACGTCTGCTGCAGCCGAACGATCCGCCTTTCTCGGAATAAGGTTACTTGGAAGAATCGTCTGCGTCTGCTTTGAATTATTACAGCTGCGGCATTTTGTATGTTGTAAAGATCAGTGTAATAACCATCAACAGTTTAGGAGATACTGATAACCACATCTGTACATAATTAAGTGTCAAAGGGAGAACTTGAAAGGGATCAATTGGGTCCTGCTATGCAGAATCGCCTGATTACAGCAAAGGAAGTCTACGAGGCGGGAGCTGGAAGTGGGAAGGGCGTAGATTTAGATTTTTAATAGATTCACTATTATTATAGTGACTCTATTAATATATGCAAATCTGTGTAAGAATCCAATTTATACAGAATGTTTGTAGGTCTGTCTGTCAAAGGTAGGTCTCTCAAGATATTATCTTTGGAGCCCATTGGAAACAGGCTGTAGGCCTACAGTATGGTTTACTTTTTCTTCCAGTTTTCTTCCCCAAAATACCATTTCGCTTTATGGTTCGATCACTCTCTTCAATCTTGCTTGAACGGTGTGTGGCACACGGTAGCCGAGTGGTTGAAGCGTTCGGCCTGTAACACAGAGAATACGGGTTCGAGCCAAGCTCCCATGCAGTTAGCGACTTTGAGCAAGTCCTTCACTCACAATTGCTCAGCGCCATCGATGTTCTTTCGTATGGTCATGTTTACTTCTGAACTTTGGAACGAGGTCAGTATAAAAGATAGAGTCGTATAAAATTGCAAACAGGATGTAGGATAAGGCTAACCATGCATTTTAATGTCTATTTCCGTCGGCATAATGATTAATTTTAATTAATTCTTTGTTACTCATGCAGGGAGCAAAGAGTTACCGGAATACTGGTCTTTGTAATGGTCGGTCTGTCCGTGTTCGTTGCACAAGTTCTTAAGGTTAGCATTTTTTATAAATAATAATAATATAATAATAATAGGGGAATTAACCTATAATTATTATTATTATTATAATATCAATCAGGGATAGTATTTTTCTATAATGGCTAGTCTTCGTTTCATGTTGATAACAATAATATTAATAATAATAAAAATTTTAATAGGCTATCGATAAATAAATGCTAATAATTAAAATCCCAATGGTGATTGGTTGTGTAAAAATGGTGGAAATGTATAATAATTACTGCTTTGTCCTGTACACAATATTTGAACCCTGGGAACAAGGAATACGTTTAATAAAATATGACAAATTGACAACTATTTCTATCTATATTCGAATTTTCTGTTATTGTATCAGTCTAGAAGAGAAGAAGAATAGCAGTCCTGTAAAAGCTATCCCTCAGGCAGCCGTGGATATGAAGTGTTAGCAACTTCATTTTCTTAGCCTTGGCATTTGAGGAATTGAGGGCGGTTGGTCAGTCCTCTCCCTCGCCGTCTCATCCTGCCACTGATTGTGTAGTTCAGTGTACTCATTATAGCTGAGTTGGCTAGGGGAAACATCGAACCTTATTTCTGCCCTGCTGGCGATTTGAACCCCGACCTCTCGATTGGCAGTCCAGCACGCTAACCACTACACTATCGGCACCCCAGTATCGGTCTAGATTTAGCTAAAATAACAATAATTTGGTATCTAATTTCCAGCTTCAGTCCATATTTTATTTCATCGTAATACTAATTAACTATAGTAATTGATTTGATACCGAGTAACCATGCAAGCATTGTTACAGTACTGAAGTAATGTTTCTCCAAACAAAAGCTTAAGTAACTTGGATTCTTTCTGGCTAACATGAAGTAGAGTTATGCATTTATTTAGCCTATCTAAGCCTCCTAAAGCTTCTGACACGAGCCCTTGGAAGCAGGGATTTTGAATAAACAGCGTCCGTTTAAAAAGTCTTGATGTTGTTCTGTTTATTTCTTAGTTTGTTCCTCTGCCGGTTCTACACGGGGTCTTTGTCTACATGGGTATCGTTTGTTTCAAGGATATGCAGGTCAGTACATCTATTATCTACAGCTTCTGTAATCTGTATTGCATATTTGCATGCTGTGTACATGAACACCTTCTGGAATCTGTGAGAAGGAATTTTGTATGCATCTCAGTATTTTTTCAGTGTATTCTAAGTATCTGCCACACAGGTTTTGACCAAGATTGAGGTATGTACAAGCAGTTTTATGTATGTATCAGTGGAGGCGCCAGGATTTCAGGTTTGGGGGGGGGGCTAAAGCTCCAAACCCTTCCCTTTTGTCCCCTCCTCCCTGTGATTTGCAGTGATTTCTCAGTTTTTTGGGGGCTGAGCCGCAGTTACGGGGGCTAAGCCCCCTCTCACCCCTCTGGCGCCGCCACTGGTAATTATGTATGTATGTATGTATGTATGTATGTATGTATGTATGTATGTATGTATGTATGTATGTATGTGTGAGAGCAGGTATCGCTCTTGAAGTATCTCACAAGGGCGCCCCGCCACGACCCTCAAGGAATCATAAAGCAAAATTGCTACACTCGCAGAAAGAAACGAATTGATTCATGAGATTGTTTTTGTGTTTGTGCTTCAGTTTATCGATAGATTGAGGCTGCTTTTCCTGTCGAAGATGTGCTGGGGGAAGAACTACGCATTCATGCAAAAGGTCGAGATGAAACGCGTTCATCTCTTCACTTTCTATCAGATGTTGCTTGTCATTGCGTTACTTTTCATCAAAGAGATTCAGCTCATCACCATGCTCTTCCCACTCTCGGTGAGTCCTAAAATGTCCGCTTCGCGTTTGCTGGACACTGTAGCTGATCAGTTTGAGCGCTGGGTTCGAGTCTTCCCCCAAGACGGTTAGGCCTACTGTTTGTAGACTGTGCGCTAATCCTTCGTGCACAGTTGCTCAGCGATGTCGGGTAATGCTTTATTAGATAGTGGCGCCTAATAATGTATACAGAAATAATAATAATAATAGCATTTACATGCCTTTGTCTTTCAAAGGAACAACATCTGTGCCCACTCGTTCACCCCTTTCTCTTTTCTAGGTGTGGGGATTAGAAAAACTTTATTCACACTGGCACTGCATGCCTCAGATTCACATAGTAGGCCTATTGTGACTTTTTGCATGTTCAGATTTATATATTAGCAAAAGAGTAAGCTATGTAATTTCTGTCTCTCTTTCTGTCAAGGTTGTAGCAATGTGTGCAATTCGTAAGAAACTTGGCAGCAAATTCACCTACGAGGATCTTCTCTATCTGGACTGTAGCGAAATATAACTTATCAAATCTATTGTTAGTTTACTTAATTAATTAATTAATTTCTAAGGTTAAGATAAGATAGTCAATTACGGGTGGCATTAGTTAATTCATGAGTGGCTTTCATTAATACGTAATTAACTGCCTAGCGAACCGTTAAAACAGCGTTAACGGCTCCATGACGTAATACGATTGATCCAAGCGTTACCGTGACGACGTAATGAAGGAACGAATAGAAATGCGTTGAGAGAGGACTTGAAATTTGGAGTTCAAGCGAGTTGGACGATTAGAGACGTTCCTGCGATTGGAAGGACGTTTTCGGTGAATGAATCGTCAGTTTTGAGGTTCTAGATGACTATGCATCTTGCGATGGATGATAGCATCGTTGTGGCGGACTTTTAATCGAATTTAGGAGTAACCGTTGAGCATAAAAGGGCCGACGAGTGATCCTTTCGATAAGTCTACTTGGAAGCGTAGAACGGTTGAGTTGTCGTCGTTTCTGCGTGTGGATGATTTGAACTGCGGATGTTTACGAAGGATTGATTAGTCTTCGTACAGCAACTTTAAAGCAAGCGATACGGATTTATCTAATTCCGGTTTGTCTGTTGTTGTGACGATCCTTTTCAACAACTACTTCGACGTTGGAAGAACTGATTGGAAGACGAAGCATCGTTACGATTACATGTCTTCGCCGCGACGCTTCAGAAGAAGATTCACCTCCGTTGAAATACATATCCTTCGACGAAACCTACTCCTACATTGAAACAGTTTCTACGGACTCTACTGCGATGTCATCGAAGCGAGACTGAAGTTGTCTGAAGGATCAGATAAGCTCATAAAACATAATTATATTATTTAATAAATAATGCCACTCATAGGTAGATAGGTATTTATTTGAATTGTATGTCAATTGATTGTCTTTCTAATTAACACAATACAAGACTTTTCTACAAAAGATGCCTAGTGTTTCCTATAACCTTATTTGAAGTAATGTAATGTTCTACTCTGCCATTACGGACGCAGCAAAAAGGCGACTAATTCACATTAGGGCTACATTATGGGTGCTCAGCGTCCGGGATTTTGAGAGACTTTGCTAACTCAAGTAAACTATTAGTTAACTTGCACTAGCGTTGTAGATTTGTGCTTTCTGTAAAAATTAGAGACGATTTATTTGAATTTTAACGGCACGCACACTTAACATTTGAAACGGTGCAATAAGCCATTGAACATTTAACGTTACGTCACAACGTTACGTCATAGACATAGATTATATATTGTAACTAAGAGGTTGCATACAGATCTTAGGTAGGATTTGAGAATTTTATAAAGCGCAAGGCTTTTGATTAATTACTTAGTTGAAATAAAGTAAACAAGTAAGATGTCGGCTACCGATTATCAGCAGTTAATTCAGGTAGGTCGAGACTTGGGGATGGAAGGAGACGAGTTGAAAAGCTTCGTGACAGAACGACAAGCTGAACTGAGAGAAGAGAGAGCCAAAGAAAGAGAAGATAAAAAGGCGAGAGAATTATTGGAAGAGGAACGATCTAAGCGTCAATTAGAAGAAGAGAGAGCTAAGCGGCAAGCAGAGGATGAACGGGCTAAGAGGCAAGCAGAGGATGAGCGTGCTAAGCGCCAAATGGAAATAGAAGAAGACAGAGCTAAGCGCCAGATGGATTTTGAGTTAAAGAAGCTTGAGGCAGAGATTAAAGTCAAAGAGATTGAAGCAGGGCGGTTTCTGATCGTAGGAAGACGGAGAACATAACGGTATGTTTGTAACTGATAGGGAAGAGGGAAACAGTGGAAATCACGGAAGAGAATAAGAGATATTAAGTTTCCCAATTTTAACGAAAATAAAGATTGCCTCGACGCGTATTTGCTAAGATTCGAGAGGACAGTTGAAGCATATGAGATACCACAAGAAATTTGGGCTTTGACACTAGCTAGACATCTCGAGGGAAAAGCTTTGGAAGTATACCAGAGGTTAACTTCTAGAGAAGCACAAGATTATAACTGTCTAAAAGAGCAATTATTAAAGAGATTCAGATTAACTGAGGGTGGCTATAGGCAGAGGTTCAAGGACAGTCGTATCGAGGTCGGAGAATCTTGTTCCCAGTTCTTAGAGCGTCTCAGGAGGTATATCCAACAGTGGTTATCCATGGCAGGATTCGAGAAGGATTACGAAGGATTGGAGAATTTGATTTTAAGGGATCAGTTCTTCTCAACGTGTTCCATGGAATTGAAGACATTCCTCACGGAGAAAGGAAAGATCAGCCTTAAGGAAATGTTAAATGCTGAATCTTACATGAAGCTCATGGTTACAAACATGGAGACATGACAATGAAATCCATAGTAAGATTTTCTCAGGACAGGAATCAAAATCGAGGATACGAAGAAGAGACTAAAGACAAAGTTGTTAACACAACAAATAGAAGTAGAACTGAAACTAGATTTGATGAGGAGACCAATTGCAATAAGTCTAGAAACAGAACATATAGCAGAGAAAGAGGACAATCTGTTGAAGATAAGATTGTTTGCTATTTGTGTGGAGGTCAAGGTCATAAGGCAAGTCATTGCCCGAATAAGCTTAAAGGTGTTGTCAAACACACGACAGCAGCCATACAAGTCTTTACAGAATAGCGCGTATAAAGTGAAAAATGGAATACTTAAACAAGATACAAGACAGAGACTAAAATGAGTGATATACAAACGACTCCGATATGGGATGAGGTACCGGTATCGATTAACAGGGTGGCGAGTGCTATTGTAGCAATTGATGGCAATCCATTGAACCTGAACGAAGAAGAAAAATCAGTTAGAGTTAACGGAAAGGAAGTTGAGTGTATTTATGATTCAGGAGCAACATGCTGTGTTGTGAAGAGGACACTTATAGACGAATCAGATTTGACAGGAAAGGAAGCAATGTGTACATTGATAGATGGGAGTACACGGTACTTTCCTACAGCTAATGTTGATTTAGAAAGTGAATATTATGCTGGGAAGGTGGAAGCCTTAGTAATGGATAATCCAGTGAAACCTATGATTATTGGGAAAATCAATGGAATCAGATACATGTTAAGTAAAGACAAGAAAAGTGATACATTGCCTAGCATTTGCAATGAAACGAAGAATATAAAAAGAGACAGGGGTGAAATATACACGGACTTAGAAACACAGAGGCATAGATCAACGGGTGTAGATGACGTCACAGATAAGCCGATTATAAGAAATGACGTACATTCAACGGTCGTTACTGGAATACGGTCATCGAGGAAGAGGAATAAAAAGCGTAAGGTTACTAAATCAGCTGAGACGATAGACGTCAAAGAAACTTCTAGTGATATTGAGATATTGCGAGAGGAAATAAAGAATGCATATAATTGCATATTGAAATTAAAAGAACGCATTGATCAAACGTGTGCCAAGGAACCGAAGGTGACGAACAAAGTGAATGTCAAAAATAAAAAGAATCATGACAGAGGAGATGAAGTTGATAAGAAGTCAAGTGTCAATCATAAAGAAATACATGATACAGAGACTGTTGCCTTTGTATCAGCTGTAATACATGATGGAGAGTTAGGACTGAATAAAGAGGAAGAAATTCTAGAGCTCTACAATAGTGAGCAAACAAAAGATTACAGGGATGTAGACAAAAATCCTAATCTGTATGAGAAAATAGATTTTAGTGGACACACACTTAGAGACGACAATATAAGTCCTAAGGTGGAATTGGTTGACAAGATTGTGGACAGACCGAGGCCGCAAACTAAGAAGCAAGTGAGAAGCTTTCTGGGGGCAGTAAATTACTACCGAAAGTTTATTCCACACTGTGCTGAACTTATGGCGCCTTTGTCTGATCTTACTAAGAAGTTGTCACCGAATGTAGTAGAGTGGAATCCAGAATTGGATAAGGCCTTTAAAGAGTTAAAGGGAGTATTAGCTAAGGCACCAATTTTGAAGCTACCTGATTTGAACAAGGAGTTTGTTATTCAGACAGATGCTTCAGGGGTAGGACTTGGGTGTGTTCTGATGCAGAACTATGATGGTATTAACCACCCAGTCGCTTATGCAAGCAGGAAGTTGTTGGAAAGAGAAAGGCGATACTCTGTGGAGGAAAGAGAGTGTCTGGCTATTATGTGGGGAATTGAGAAATTCGACAGGTATTTGTTTGGAAAGCAGTTTGTGATCGAAACGGACCACTGCGGACTGCAGTACATGAGAGAAGGAAGAATGAAGAATGCAAGGGTGATGAGATGGAGTCTTGCCCTGCAGAATTATAGCTTTAAGGTGAATTACATTAAAGGATGTAATAATGTAATATCCGACTATCTCAGTAGGGGTCTGATATAGGAAGTAGATAATTTAATAGAAACCTGTAAGAATGTAAATATTTATATAGAATAGGTATGTAGCATTGTTGTTGTTGTTTTATACATGTAGTTTAGATAATAATATAAGTAATTAACAAGTAGTTTGATAAGAAGGTTAGGTAGATAAAGCCTGTAGACAGTCTTTAAAAGAGGGGCCTTATTGTAGCGAAATATAACTTATCAAATCTATTGTTAGTTTACTTAATTAATTAATTAATTTCTAAGGTTAAGATAAGATAGTCAATTACGGGTGGCATTAGTTAATTCATGAGTGGCTTTCATTAATACGTAATTAACTGCCTAGCGAACCGTTAAAACAGCGTTAACGGCTCCATGACGTAATACGATTTATCCAAGCGTTACCGTGACGACGTAATGAAGGAACGAATAGAAATGCGTTGAGAGAAGGACTTGAAATTTGGAGTTCAAGCGAGTTGGACGATTAGAGACGTTCCTGCGATTGGAAGGACGTTTTCGGTGAATGAATCGTCAGTTTCGAGGTTCTAGATGACTATGCATCTTGCGATGGATGATAGCATCGTTGTGGCGGACTTTTAATCGAATTTAGGAGTAACCGTTGAGCATAAAAGGGCCAACGAGTGATCCTTTCGATAAGTCTACTTGGAAGCGTAGAACGGTTGAGTTGTCGTCGTTTCTGCGTGTGGATGATTTGAACTGCGGATGTTTACGAAGGATTGATTAGTCTTCGTACAGCAACTTTAAAGCAAGCGATACGGATTTATCTAATTCCGGTTTGTCTGTTGTTGTGACGATCCTTTTCAACCACTACTTCGACGTTGGAAGAACTGATTGGAAGACGAAGCATCGTTACGATTACATGTCTTCGCCGCGACGCTTCAGAAGAAGATTCACCTCCGTTGAAATACATATCCTTCGACGAAACCTACTCCTACATTGAAACAGTTTCTACGGACTCTACTGCGATGTCATCGAAGCGAGACTGAAGTTGTCTGAAGGATCAGATAAGCTCATAAAACATAATTATATTATTTAATAAATAATGCCACTCATAGGTAGATAGGTATTTATTTGAATTGTATGTCAATTGATTGTCTTTCTAATTAACACAATACAAGACTTTTCTACAAAAGATGCCTAGTGTTTCCTATAACCTTATTTGAAGTAATGTAATGTTCTACTCTGCCATTACGGACGCAGCAAAAAGGCGACTAATTCACATTAGGGCTACATGGACGATATTTTGCCCGGGTCAAAGAGGAGCCGCACGGAAAACAGCACAGGAACGGAGAATACGGGAGGACTGGAGCTACAGGTTTGGAAAAAGCTTTAAATATATTGACTTAGAAAAATAGCCTCATCTTCTTTCCACTTGGCATAACATTATGGTCTGGGTTGGTCTTGTCTTCAACCGTTCTCAATCCGAGAATTGGACGCACCACAGGGAATTTTGTTCCCTCAATTAACCAGTCTATTGCTAATCCTGATAATGTGCATAATATACTGTAAATACGCACACTGTGTCACACAAACAAACAAACAAACACACACACACACGCACGTACACACGCATACACCCATAATGGTATGTAGAGAATTTAATGCACATGTATTGTTATTCCGAAGAGTTTGCATGTATGCGTGTAGTTGAAACTGATGCTGTTGATGAGAAACTTTTGTTCATTCCTTTGTACTTTACCGACTTTGAGAAATGAGCAGCGTCAAGGCCATTATAATTATGGTTGCCACAGAAGTCCATTTACATGTTTAGAATAAACTAACAGTATTTATCAAATGCAGTTTCCTATTGTTTTTGCAATTGTTGTCTGAATATTGTTAGACAGAGGCAGCTTGCATGATATCCGAGGCACCCAATGACGTCATGCTATCAGAATCAACAGGTGTCGCTGAAGACCTCGTGCCAGATGCATTACCACCTGCCTACAATACAGTCGTGCACCATTCAGACGGAATGGAACACCTGTTGCCAGATGCAATGCCACCTTCTTACAATACGATTGTACACCTTTCAGACATGAAAGATGAGGCCCAACAACGAGAAGAGTGGCGACGTCGGACATTTGAGCCTGCCTAAGAGGCAGAGAACCAAAAGAAAGATGGAGTGAAAGACAAATACGCAGTCCGGGTGAGTGAAGTTACCAGGGCGGTTCTATTACCAGTTACTTCTATAGCGTCTATTTCCAGTGACTTCTTTAGCTTCGTTATCATAATATAGAACAATTCAATTGGTGGATTCTTGAGGTGAATCGTAGCATTTGTTTATCCTTGAAGAAGACCAGTCAGGCAAACCATAAGTTGGGTATTGAGTTATTGACCCTCCTCGTTCCTGGGGCATGGAACCCTTCGGTCGGCTGCCCATGGACGCCTGACTGTCCCTCGAATGCATACTGCTACAGCTCAGTCCAGAAACTTTGCCAATGTTGGACCGGACCCACCAGCTGGAATTGCTTCTCTTGAGAACTGTGATTTCAGCTCCTCAGTTTGTCCCTTTCATAGTTTCAAAAGCGTCTGTATTATTTTACAGTGGTTTGGTTCAGAAGCGCAACTGATGAGTTTTTCTTGAAAAGGCGCTTTATAAATGTCAGATTACAATTACGACTGTACGTGTAAGCATTTGATTGGTCTATCTAGATAAACTGTTACTGTATTTCACAAGTGGTTGAAGACCATTCCGTTCGATCGTTAACTTGTGCAGTCGGGTTGGGAGCAACTCCAGTTAGTCTTCTTCAACTGGTGCTATATAAATAAGCAATTATAATTGCAAACAAGTTTGAAGGAAAACGTGTACTTAATTGTAACCTAAGCGAATGAACTTTAAACGAAAGTCTAAATTTCAAGTTTGCCTGCATTGACTTTACAGATGATTGCGCAGGAAACAAGGAAATGACGGACTGTTCACAGATCCTTCTCTAAGTGCAGTCGAGTCAGAAATTGTCATTGAGTTGCCAACAAAGCATTCCGACCATTGAATTTCTAGTCGTCGTTGTTGTCATAGGAACAGTTAATTCTGCACTGGAGCCATTTTTATGCTTTTACGTTTGTATGCTCCTAAATGTAGGCTAATTGTTTCATAGGCCCTATAGTCAAGATTATGGAGTGCAATTCCTATGTCATTTAGATATTTTATTTGTGCCAATTAGTTATAGGAAATCTGTTGTGATACTTGTTTTATGGTGTTTTTAGCTGTAGCCTACTTTGAGGAGCAAAACTGATTTTTTAAACTGTAGCGAGTATGTGCGACCAAGAACTTATATAATTATAGTCTTTCGCAGCACGTCAACCTGATCACACGAAGCTGTTACTACCTGCTCCGTCAGTTGCGTGTTGTCCTGAGGTCCCTCTCCCATGATGCTGCTGTGGTACTTGTCCACGCCTTCATCACCAGCAGAATTGATCATTGTTGCTCGGTTCTTGCTGGTCACCCAGCTGGCTTAATAGGGCTTCTTTACCAGGTCCTTCGTTCTGCTGCTCGGCTTATTGGTCATATTCCTAAATATGCCCCATTAATCCTGAAAAGTTGTCCCCCTCCCCTTCCTGTACGCTCGTGCACTTTTTCACATACCCCAACCGCGTACATACGCTTGACGCACCCTCCCCCGAATCGTATAGAACGGTCTATATAGGTTCCGCGACAACTCGTCTACAGACTTTTCGTCTACGACACTTCGTCTACAGACATTTCACCTACGAGTGTATCTGTATCCATTAGGGCTAATCAACAGAGGCCGCTTTCGTATAGTTTCGCTAAAACGTGTTAAATATTCTCAGGAATCCAGCTAGCTTGTATTACTGAAAAGATTATTTTCATCAATCCAACTTCTATTGAATGGAAACTTAGTTTCATCCATGCATCCAGCTTGGTATCCAGCTTCTATCTACGGGAAAAATTATTTCGATCAATACAGCTTCTATTTCAACACAGGAATGTTTTCATCAATCCAACTTCCACTTAGTAAAACAGTTTCTTTCATCAATCCAGCTTCCATTTTAAAGTGACAATATCAAATAGCTTCGTAGACGAAATGTCTTTCGGCGAAATGTCTGTAGACGATCGAAGTGTCGAAGACGAAAAGTCTGTAGACGAATTGTTGTGACACCGTCTATATATAATCCACGTGTTACGCTGTTTTCGCCTTCATTGCCAGAGACAATCTTGCTTACGTCATTACATGTCATCGCAATAACCAATAACAAACGTTGTCATAGCAACGCGAGATCATGCACATGGGTCCTAGTTTCTACAGTTCTATAATGGGATGGGGAGGGGAAGCGGCGGATCAGCCACACACGGTCGCTGCGAAGGACGTACGGGGAGGGTGGGACGAGCGTAGAAGGGAGGGAAGGAGGTACGGACGGCAGGGAAGTACGGGGAGGGAGGGAGGGAGGGAGGAATACAGTGGAGAAGGAGAAGACTTTTGTCAATCATAGCACGTGACGACGCATCTCTTGACATTTTAAAATTGTTTTTAACCGTCTTAGGACGGGCAAACATCTAGTCAAGGGTTAATAATATTAACGTGTTTAGCAGCTAGTTAATAGCAGTCAGAGCCTCAGAGGTAATGTACGTGTGTCAAACTAGTTACACGTCTCCCATGGTTTTACTTCTCTCCTTCTCAGTGGCTCATTTGAAGTAGGCCAACAATTAATAAATTATTATCGAGCTTACTCCCCACCCTCCTCCGTTTCGTATGCGTAGCCTACTTATATTACCAGTAGACCCATGCGCAAGCATAAGCATTAAAATTGGTTAAATCCCTCCTCCTCCATGCGAGCATAGGCCTTATAAATGGATGGGTCCTAAGATGAGTGGATTGGCAGTATTGATGAGCAGATGACGGTGGCCGTTTCTGTTTAATAAGTAAACAAAGATGATTAGCGTCGCCCTCCTCCTTTATCCAGACATGGGAGTGGCACCACCCGCGATTAGAGCGCTGTTGGCGGAGGTACAGGAAAATGTCATGTTTACATTAGTTCCAGCCTAGTCTGTTTAATGAGATTCGGCTGTGGAAAAGGCTGCTCATCGGCCTTGCCAATATTAATAATGACTTGTCCTGAATCTAACCGAACCAGAGAGTGTTTACATGACCTCGCCCCGAATGTGCGGCAAGTTGTGGTGTTGTGGGGGGGGCCGTGGCGCTTTGGATAACAGCTGGCACAGAGACCGAGAGGTAGGCTACCGAGTTCGAGCCCCCGTTGGGCGGATTTGCTTTGTAGGCTGCTATTAGCGCCGTTGTATTACATGGCTGTCTGTTCTGTTAGTAGTTAAGATTTAAATTGCATAACATGTAAATGTACAGCGCAGTGCGTTTGTCAGGCGCTTAATAAAGAAAAGATTATTATTATTATTATTACTGCAGTTGCTCGGCGTCGTCGCTCGGAGCCGTCGCTCGGAGCATAACGGGGACGATATGGAGAGCGCCCGTTGGCAGATGCGGCTGGTCACGTGACTGGGTTGTTCGAATGCGTTTAAAAAGCATCAAAAATAAGTTTAAATGTCGCTTAAATAGTTGCAATAAAAGAAACAAGAAAAGACAAGTGTAAAAACAGATGGTAGAAATCGATGTTACAGAGTAGAAACTGAATTGGATCCACACACGAAGTAAACAAGCGAGGACTATAATATTTACACACTATACTAGTCGTAGAGTGTAGGGCGCCTATATCTACTTAACTCTTCAAGTGTTTCCTTGACGTCATCAGATGGACGTTAGGGATCCGGACAACCAGGACGGGGCCAGTGATGGCCCACCGAATCAAGGAAATGAAGACTCTTCCCTCAACCGAACTGGCAAGTAGGTCCCTTTAAGATCATCGCTGAGGGGCACACACGCACACTGCATGCATTGATATATAAGTGTAGATATATATAATTATATATATATCCAGCTGGAGCCCAGTGTAGACAGGTCCGTCAGCAGTTTTGGATGTGAATTGATTGTCGAAGGTAAAACTGCACAAATAGAGCAAAAACAGAGGCTTAATTTTTGACAAATCAACCTCTGACTGTGTCTCCTAGTATCTTAGTGGGCCAGATTCGTTGGGCCCACATTGAGCCAATAGCAGGGCACCAACTGTTGCCACTGACACACTAAGTGGGTCCACTGTGGGCCTAATGTGGCTGTAATGAAAACTTTACTGTGTATCTCTGTCTAGCGGACGTTAAGGTAAGTAGTCTCTGGAGGTCTTTCTCAATGGACCAGAGTAGGAAATATGGCTGCCCAATGTGTGGACGTGCAGAGTGAATATTAGATCATAATTGTATCGAATCGTAATTTTGAGATTTATACCGTGTCCAAAAGAGCAAAGACACCTGTAGGAACCAGCGTATACCAAGGCACAGCTTATTCACAGAGTAGAATGCAGACCTTCTAAGGGGCAATTAGTAAAGCCAATTGAGTATTAAAGAGAAACAAGTCTGATGTAAATGCTATAAATATGTTTTTGCTTCTCTGCTATTGTGTTTATTCTAGAATATTTGGTGGATTGGTCGCGGATATAAAGCGTAAAGCTCCGTGGTACCTGAGCGATTTTAAGGATGGTCTACATGTTCAGTGTTTGGCTTCTGCATTCTTCATGTACTTTGGATGTCTAGCGACGATAATAACGTTTGGCGGCTTACTGGGATCGACCACCAATAATAACATTGTAAGTTTATCATTATCACTTACAGGCTTACATTTACACTACACCTGCATTTATGTTGCACTTGCATTTACATTATACTACCTTGACATTGTGCTAACATTTACATTTGTATTACATTTACACTACTCTTGCATTAACTTTACATTTAAATTGCATTTAAACTACATTTCGTTTACTCTATGCTGCCCCGGCATGGTGGGGGGTTTGCGGGACAACAGGATAGATGCCAATTTCAGTCAGTAATAAGCAAGCTAATCCGCCTCCAGTACCTTCCTGAAGAGTGAAGACTACCCAAAATTTGAGCGACTTTGTCTTGAAGCTGACACCCGTCTTTTCTCTGCAGTCCTGATGAACCAGGGCCACTTACTGCATAGTTTACTTCCACCAAAAAAGCCCCAACACCAGAGTGCAGATATGCAATTGGTTTTAATAAAGAATATACTTACTTACTTACTTATTTTCATTACATTGGATTGCAACACATCTATAGCAAATTTTGTTTCATTTTAGGGAGTAATTGAGTGTCTTATAAGTGGTGCTATCTGTGGCGTGACATACCACCTGTTTTGCGGTCAGCCTCTGACGATTCTCAGTTCAACCGGATCAATTCTCGTCTTCGAGGGCATAGTCTACCGATTCTGCGAGTGAGTTGTCAATCAAAAAGAAGTATTTTAGAAGAATTGTTATAAGTAAGTAATTAAGTAAGTATATTCTTTATTACTCCACTTGCAAACGCTCAATGGGACATTCAGCATAAACAGTTATTATAATATGTATAATATGTACAATATGTATAGTAATAATTAGCAATTAAAGATGTAAATGAAATGTTATGGCATTTTCATTCATTCTAGTCATCTGTTATTTGAGCTGTGTTCATTTTCGACTGACTCATATTGACTCTAACATCATTTAAAATAGCACAGGGAGTGCCTCTGAGTAGGAATCTTGAAGGGGCGCTATATAAATTTTTGGAATGAATGAAAACACATCATATGCTGTGGTAACAATTGATGTTTTCGGCTTCGTCGTGGTTTTCATGCATACACCAAGCAGAATGTCTTTGTCTCAGTGTAAGCGCACGTCACCAATCGCAAATGGTGACGTGCGCACGCACACCTGTTTGTGATATGTCATACCTAATGCTGCTTTTAGTTAAGTTTAGTACCAGTTTTACTGCTGAACAAATTGATCGTCCAAAGCCCAGTGTACCGCAATGAAATATGTAAACTGGGAATCTAATTTCACATGTTTCAACAAGATATTTGCTGTGGTTTCCAAGGCAGTTCGGCTGGTACTACCTGGGATTTCGGTTTTGGATTGGCTTCTGGATCAGCATCATTTTCCTCATCGTTGTCGCATTCGACCTGAGTTTTCTCGTACGCTACATAACTCGTTTCACCCAGGAATGCTTTGCGACGCTGTTGGCATTCATCTTCATCTACGAGGCCTTCTCAAAACAGTTTCGGCAGCGAAACTTCTGGCAGAGTCTGAGACCACTGGACAAAGACTGTGCCTGTAACTTTTTGATGGGGTTTGAGGATGTTCACAGCGGTGCCAGAGAAAATACCTTTGACTCAGGTTTTGGAGGTTAGTAATGCAGGAATAAGTGTAGAAGTGGTTGTGGTCAAACTAGTGCATGTAACACGCTTCAGTAAAACATGTATTCTGACAACACAATTAGGGATATGGATCAGTTGAGCTTTACAAATGGATCCAAACTTTAGTTGAGCTTTAGAAATCGATCCCAACATTTAGTTAAGCTTTAGATATGGATCCCAACATTTAGTTCAGCTTTAGATATGGATCCCAACATTTAGTTCAGCTTTAGATATGGATCCCAACATTTAGTTCAGCTTTAGATATGGATCCCAACATTTAGTTCAGCTTTAGATATGGATCCCAACATTTAGTTCAGCTTTAGAAATCGATCCCAACATTTAGTTGAGCTTTAGAAATCGATCCCAACATTTAGTTCGGCTTTAGATATGGATCCCAACATTTAGTTCAGCTGTAGAAATTGATCCCAACATTTGATGATGATGATGAATACAACAATTTCTACAGCGCCGTAACACGGCACATGCCGTTACAAGGGCGCTTTGACACGATAACATTTACTTGAGCTTTAGAAATCGATCCCTACATTTAGTTCAGCTTTAGATATGGATCCCAACATTTTGTTGAGCTTTAGAAATGGATCCCAACATTTAATTGAGCTTTAGAAATGGATCCCGATATTAGTTGAGCTTTTGAAATGGATCCCAACATTTAATCGAGCTTTAGAAATGGATCCCGATATTAGTAGAGCTTTAGAAATAGATCCCAACATTTAATTGAGCTTTAGAAATGGATCCCGATATTAGTTGAGCTTTAGAAATGGATCCCAACATTTAATCGAGCTTTAGAAATGGATCCCGATATTAGTTGAGGTTTAGAAATGGATCCCAACATTTAATCGAGCTTTAGAAATTGATCCCGATATTAGTTGAGCTTTAGAAATGGATCCCAACATTAGTTGAGGAGATGTATGGCAACTGTTGCATTTTTTTTATTATTCTTATTGTTTTAATTTTGTATTTAAAGTATTTTTGCTTATTTTATTGTGATTATTTTGTAGTTATGTAGATGGTTATTTTCTTGCTTTCCAGACACAGATACAGCCTTTAACGGGACGAGGGAATCGGATTTGGTTACCATTGGAGACTGTCGTAGGAGGGGCGGACATTTAGTTGGATCTGGATGCCAGGTGCAAGCTTATCCACCGGAGTTTCTGTTCTCGCTTTTCCTGTTCCTTGGAACCTTTCTGCTGTTGCTTTTGCTGAAGATGTTGAAGAAGATGCGTTGCCTTCCATTTAGGGTGAGAGCAGGTTTTTGAGGCGCAGTGCAGTTGTGACTTTGTAATTTTATTTTGATTTTATTAATGTTCACCTTAATGTTAGCAAGTGCAAGGCGTCAATCGATGTCTTGGGCATTATAATGGCACTACAGAAGTAATTAATTTGGTTAGATTATAATTAGTGGTATTTGGATGAAATCATAATTTGGATCAGTGCTAACTTTCTCACCGCTCTTTTAAAACATGGATGACCAAAGAAACAAAAAAAAATGTATACTGAGCAAATAAATTGGTGCTATGGAGATGTGAATAGTGCCGTGGAGAATGGTATCTTGGTGAATAGTGTGGTGGTGAATGGTGGCTGATGCCATGGTTACTGGTGAAGTTACTAATTATGTAATAATAACAATAAAGATGAATTGAAGTTATTCGATATAGCGAGAGTTAATAACATACTGCTGGTACAAAGCATTTCTTTTATGTTGCTATATCTTTGTGTTTGTTCATAAGAAGGTTTTCTTTCTGTAGGTTCGTGCATGTATCAGCGACCTCGCCATCTTTGCCGTTGTCTGCCTCATGGTCCTTATAGATGCTGCAGTCGGTCTGAGTACGGTGAAGCTTCGAATGCCATATGACTTGGAGGTACTGCCCCTTATGAATCTATAACAACTGAGTTTAGCATAGAACATTGGGAGGTAAATTTAACGAAGCATCTACCACAGGAAACAACTTTAATTTAAAAGTGTAAAGCCTCAAGTCACAGGAAAGGTTGAAGTCTCTTATTTAAAAACAAAGGGACTTCAACCCTTTCCTGTGACTTGAGTTTCCTGTTTCGATGGGAGTCCGTTGTTTCTCTGCTGTCAATGTGAGTCATGTAGAACAGTGCTTCCCAAACTTTTCAGTGTCACGGACCGGCAGGAATTAACTTTCAGGATCACGGACCGGCAGGAATTTTCCCACTGCAGGAGGACCGGTGCCAAATTTATTAATTGTTTCTTATTTTCGCTTTGGATCATCTAAATTCCTCAAAATGTATTAAAATTGATTTAAATACATTTTTAGCCAAATATATGACTCTATTGCCCTTTAAATGCTAGCCTAACAAGTCTGTTTTGTAATGACTTTAAAAAATATAATAGTCATTTCCTGATTCTGAGACTATTTGACTAGTTTCTTGACTCACTTTGCGGACCGGCAACTGAGGGCTCGCGGACCGGAACCGGTCCGCGGACCACCACTTTGGGAAGCACTGATGTAGAATATATTAAAATCCAATACAATAACTGTCACTTTGTCGTGAGTCGTTAATTTATGCTTGTGTTTTGCATATTGTTTAATAATAAATAATTATTACTATTGTTAGTTATTAGAAGAATTCACTAATAGTGAACATGCAAGATTTTAAGGAAAAAGAAACAAAGCATACCGAGACTATGCTGGATCTATGTAGTATAAATGAGGACATAACATCACTTGGACTAACTTTAAGGGTACACTCTCCGCAAATGACCTCAAAGGGTACAACAAGCGTGACACACACAGCGGTGCACGACTAACTCCCTAACTAAAACCGGTCTCCCTTTCGACAGAAGAATCCTGCTATATATAGTCAACGAGACAATCCTTCCTTAAATGATATTTTTAAAAGTATTTATTAATAGAAACAATTTTCCAAAATTGAAAATTGCAGGTTTCTTTATAGATGCAAGAAGATTTTTCGACTTTCAGTGTGAGAGGAATTTTATTTTGTAATGTTCAGATTCTGTTATGTAAATTCTGTAATTGCAGACCAGATTTTGTCAGATTTGGCTTCACATTCAACTGCATTTATTTCGCTGCTGTGGCCTCGGTCTTTCTTAGCAATCTTGACAATTTTCTGTTGCAGCCTACTAGAGAGGGCCGTGGTTGGATCATTACCGGTAATCTGTTTCATAATCCATGGTTTTCTATCGTGTTTGCACTTTTTCCGGCGATTCTTGCGTCGATTCTGATCTTTATCGATCAGCACATTCCAACTGTCATCATCACTCGCAAGGAAAGGAAACTCAAGGTAGTTACTTAGTAATAATAATAATAATAATCTTTTCTTTATTGAAGCGTCTGACAAACGCACTGTGCTGTACATTTACATGTTATGCAATTGAAACAACAAATGACAGAAGACATAAATCTTAACAGCTAACAGAACAGACAGCCTGCAATACACGGCACTATTAAATAGCAGCCTACAAAGCATGTCCGCTCTACGGGGCTTGAACTCAGTACCTCTCGCTCTCTATGCCAATGTGTTATCCAATGCGCTATCGGCCCCACCCCCCGACTTAACGCAACCACTAATGGCTATTCATACACTGGAGACTTGCTTAGACGCAGTCTTTGGCTGAATAAACTGAGCGCTCAATCCCGCTCATCATCCTATACTGTGGAGAGTATACAATACAACTGTATTTTGATACTACCCTTCTTTTAAAGTTCAGAAGTGCACACGACCATACGACAGAACATTGATGGTGCAGAGCAATTATGAGTGAAGGACTTGCTCAAGCTCCCTACACACTAATTATCCACCCAGTGGAGGCTCGAAGGTCTGTATTGTCCACGTTACAGTACAGGCCGAGCGCTCTAACCAATCGTCCACCGTGCTCCATAAGTATGGGTTTGGGGAACTTTGAGCCTCTGCTGATGTGAGCTGTATTTAAGGACCTTGAGCAAGTCCTTCACTCGCAGTTGCTCAGTGTCATCTGTCGTATATATGCACTTCGGAACTTTAGTGAAAGGGCAATATCAAATACTGTTGTGTTGTACTGAGAGCTGTATGAAGAGCCACCGTATGACGCGTTACTTATACGGGGTCTTGCTCTATATGGGTGTTGCTTCTTTCAAGGGAATGCAGGTTAGTACATCTATTATATATGACTATAGTAAATCATCAATGCACTTTAATGTATTGTTTCTATGTATGTATGAAGTATGCTATATGTTGTATGAATGTATGTCTGTATGTGTGTGTATATATGAATGTATATATGTAGGAATGTATGCATCTTTGTAGGTGAGTATGTAAGGCATCACAATAAAAAATTTAAACTGAGCTTATTTTCTGTATTCTAATTGGTTTTGCGATCCACGTTCCATTTGTGTTCTACAAGAGAGCTTGTTATAGCAAGTTTTCAATGTATTTTGAAGCATTGCTTGAATTTTGAGTCGATGGCAAATGCATGAGTAAATTCATCCAAATTAAAAGTGAATGTATAACATTTGTTTTAAACTAGCAATGCATAAAGGAATGAATTTTTAATCATTTGCAGATACATAAGTAGAAACCTCCAATTTAAAACTTAAATTTGTTTTATTTTTCAAGGTATTTTTATTACTGTCTGCATTGTTTTTAAACATATGGTTTCTAAACGTATAAAAATTAATTATTAATTTGAAACTGGTTGAACATTCTTGATTTTCTAGAAAGGCAGTGGATTCCACTTGGATCTGTTGATCATTGCTATCCAGATTCTCCTCTGTTCTACATTTGGAAGTCCTTGGTTTGTTGGTGCTACTATTCTATCCATCAACCACATCCACAGTCTGACCATGGAGGCGGAACCATCTGCTCCGGGACAACCGTCCACGTTTCTTGGCGTAAGGTAATTTACTGCTGCTATCAGCATTCGAAGAATCTGCAGCGTCAAATTATCACAGTTATGCTACGCTGATGTTTTTGGTCGCCAGGTTGATAACGGCAAGCCTGGAACCACTAGCTTTGTCAATAGATCAATTTCGAATAGGGCTTGAAATAGAAGTTTTCCTTTGAAATGTACCCACATGACTGCCCAGGCTGTGAAATTAAAACACGTGTGTAATGCTTCTGTTACTATGACTACTTCTGCTGCTAGTACTACTAATGAAAAAAAATAATACTGTAATTACGACATAATTATTTATAAGCAGAACCTCAATGGAGACTAGCGATCCCAGAAAACTATCTCCAACGATTATGATAATGAGTTTACAATATGTGGTATTGTCATCTAACCTTATTTTGTGGGGTGAATCTAAGAACGATTTTATTTGTGTTATAACAGGGAGCAAAGAGTTACGGGAATATTGGTTTTTCTGCTGATTGGAGGCTCAGTGTTCGGTGCACAGGTTCTTAAGGTCAGGTCAATATTACTAAATAATATTATTTCTGATAAAGACGATGATGCCGATGAGCAGTTTAAATCTTGTGTGATAATTTCTGCCTTTCATAAACGTGCAACAATAATAATTACTAGTAAATAATTGTACTGTTTATATTTCAATATTTATAATAAAAACTGTGATAAAGGAGAGAGAAAAGGGACATTTCTACCAAACTAATATGCAGGTGACCAGCGTGAGTAGGCCTAAGCTGCTGAGGAATCACAGTTGTTCTGGTGTCTGTGATGATCGAAAGCTGCAACAATTCATTGTGATTCGTTCCTTGTGCAATCATGCGATCTCCATTTCAGTCACATGATCTCCATTTAAAGCACGTGGTCTTCATTTCATTTACATGATCTTGTCCATTTCTAACGATTCTGGATGTGTTCTGTGTTTTACTTAGTTTGTTCCTGTGTCCGTTTTATACGGGGTCTTGCTCTACATGGGTGTTGCTGCTTTCAAGGGAATGCAGGTTAGTACATCTATTATATATGACTATAGTAAATCATCAGAGCACTTTAATGTAAGGTTTCTATGTATGAAGTATCTATATGTTGTATGAATGTATGTCTGTATGTGTGTGTATATATGAATGTATGTATGTAGGAATGTATGCATCTTTGTAGGTGAGTATGTAAGGCATCACAATAAAAAATTTACTGTTTAGTTATTGCTTGGAGATTTTTCAAGTGGCTTTAAATAATACCATGGTAGGCAAATTGGATGTTTGAAACTAAGAAATGTTCACTTTTCTGATTTTTTCATTTAAATAGTTACATGTATTGGATCTATTTTGTATTTTGAGTTGAATTACAAAGGTATTGTAATAATATATGTATTGGTTAGAGTGGTAGCTGATTGGTTAGAGCACTTACCATTACAACGCGGAGAATACGGGTTCGATCCTCCTCCTCTCCAAGACGGTTCCTGTGTAGACACCTTGAAGAAGGCTTAACTCACAACTGCTTAGCACCATCGATTGTGGCTTGGTAATTATTAGATAGCGGCTCTTAATAAATGCATAATAATAATAATAATAATAATATTAAAAATATGTATAATGATACAAATAATTATAATAATAATAGTAATAATACATGTATTGTGTGTATTAGGACACTGTTTATTGTTGCACTTTTATTTACTGTTGAAGACTGCTGCACCTTCAGAAAGAAATGATTTGATTAAATTAGCTGAGCTGTTTGTTGTTTGTTATCCAGTTTGTCAAGAGAGTGTTATTCTGTTTCAAACGGAGGGGATGCATGCAAACCCCAACGTTCCTGCAGAAGGTTTCGAATGTCCGAGTCTGTCTCTTCACTTTTGTTCAGATCATGTGCTTTGCTGTTTCCTGTGTTGTCAAACAAATCCAGTTTATCGCCATTGTCTTTCCACTCACGGTTAGTTCTCAGTTTTACATCACCAAAATCATCATCTTCACCATCGCCATAACATGATCAGCATTTTCATCGCCATAATCACCGTCGTCATCATCATTGCCAGCATCATCAATCATAATCATTATAATGATAATAATAATAATAATCGTTTATTCAATTCAAACTGACAAACCACACGATTACATGAAATAGTAGGAACACTTGATAACAAGTTCAACAAGAGTCAATTTTATAACTTCTTGCTAGCCTGTTAGGTGCCGATCCATCCTGCTGCTCCTTTTATGTCGCCCCCCTAGGAAGTGGTAGGCTGAGTCAGCCTTATCATCGTCATCATAAACACTACCATAACCATGATCATCATTGGCCATCATCATCGTCATCATCACTGTTATCATCGTCGTCACCACCATAGCCATAACCGTCATGATAGAGCATTTACCGAATTACCGTAACTGTTTAATTTAATTTAAAGTATTTGCTTTGTATGTTTTATGAATGTATCCATTTTCATAAATGTGTCCTTCAGGTTGTAGCAATGTGTGCAGTTCGCAAGGTACTTGAGAAGATTTTCACCTACGAGGAGCTTCTCTATCTGGACGACATCCTGCCCGGGTCAAAGAGGAACCACACAGAAAACAACACAAGAATGGAGAACACGGATGGAGTGGAACTACAGGTTTGGGAAAACATCTTTACATTCGCTTTGGAAAACTCCTCTTTGGTAAATCCGAATCTAATAATAATAATATCTTTTCTTTAATAAGCGCCTGACAAACGCACTGCGCTGTACATTTAGATGTTATGCAATTGAAATCTTAACTACTAACAGAACAGACAGCTTGCAATACAACGGCGATTAATAGCAGCCTACAAAGCATATCCGCCCAACGGGGCTCGAACTCGGTACCTCTCGGTCTCTGTGCCAGATGTTATCCAATGCGCCACGGGCCCCCCCATAGGTCAAAGTAATAGTGAGTCTTGACTAGTGATATAAAATGAATGAACGGTATGTACATCGCATCGGCTTGTATGTATATATTCCATTATATATATATATATATATATATATATATATATATGTCACTTAACTCCATGAACTAGTGGGAGTTGGTAGAGTATGGTAGCCTGTTGGTTAGAATACTTGCCTTGTAACACTGTGAGTACGGGTTCAAGCCTTACCTCTGAGACATTTACTGTGTAGGGTCCTTGAGCAAGTCCTTCACTCACAATTGCTTTGTGGACTGATGCTTGGTCGTTAGATAGTGGCATTTGATAAATAAACAGTTATAATAATAACTAGTGGACATTTACTTTTTGCTGTTGCTTTACCGTTGCTTTTGTTGTTATTTTACCATTGTTGTTTATCGTTTCAATGTTTGTTACCTAACTGCTGTTAGGCAGAGGCAGGACACATGATGCCCACAGCGCCCGATGTCACCGCGTCATCAGGTATTGAAGACCCCCCTCCAGAATACCCGCCACCTGCTTACCATGTGGTCGTACACCAGACAAAATAGACAACAAGACCAAGTCTGTCTGCTCTGCCAGTAACAACATTACAATGGACAGCACAGGTAATGAGGAAATCTGCGATAGCTGTCCAACTGTCGTCGTGACTGGGATTGTCGTTGAGTTGCCAACGCCTCCAAAGAATTGACACTGTCAAAATTCTAGTCTTGTCTTATACTCGCAGCAACATTATTATATTATTTTCTATGATCATGCTCAACCAGTATTTATGCTTTTAGTTAAAGGTCTTTGCTTCTAATTATTTTAAATATTAGGCTTAAGAAATGAAATTCTACTTATTGATTACTGTTAGTGTTAATTCGTAGTCTTATTGTATGAAGTCTTATTGTACTTTTAAGAACTTAAATGAGTTTTAAATTACTGTTTGAGTAGGTATTACTTAGTATGTAAGTAAATTTCGTCAGTATGTACAAACTTACTATGTAAATTGTAGTAAATAGCCTTTATTTGCATCTGTACAGTGCATACTGTATACATGTGTGACCTTGGCTAGTTCATGCTTATTTTGTCAGGTGCTTGATAGTGTAGTGGTTAGCATGCTGGACTGTCAGTCGAGAGGTCGAGGGTTAAAATCCCACCTGGGCAGAAATTTGGTTTGCGATTTCTACTCCATTTGTATCCCCTAGCCAACTGGGCTATAATGAGTACACTGATTGTACACTGTCGGTGGGAAGATGAGATGGCAAGGGAGAGAACTGACCACCCGCCATCATATGCCGAGGCTAAGAAAGTGAAGTCGCTAACACTTCATACCCATTGCCGCCTCAGGGCTAGCTTAAGGGACTGCTTTTTGTCAGAAGAAGCCCACTCAACCTCTTCTGCTTCCACTCTTATCCATGCCTTAGTCTGCTCTCGCCTAGACTATTGTTCCTCTCTCTACACTGGTCTTCCCCAAGTCCACTTATCCTCCATTGAGAGGGTGAACGGTCTGCGGCGCGCCTTGTTGGTTCCATTCCTCGCTATGGTAGTGTTTCTTCTTACATGCATCACACCCTCCACTGGCTTCCCCTCCGGCATCGCATCCTGTATCGGCTTTGCACTCTTGTCTGGCAATGTGTCGGGTTCAGCTCCTCGCTATCTACGCTCTCATCTTTACGCTATCTTCTTCTCTCACAGGTCGCTCAGCCCTCCGTTCCTCTTCTAGGGGTGACTTTTTGGTCCCTTTTGCCCGCACTGCTACTAAGCAGCGCCGAGCATTCTCTATCGTTGGTCCAACAACGTGGAATGACTTACCATCCTTCCTTCACTATCCCCTCGTACTTATTCTACTTCCTTCTATACACAACTGAAGACTTTTCTCTATGATCAGGCCTGGCTCGGGAGTGCCTCTGAGTAGAACCCTTGAAGAGGCGCTATATAAATTGATTGATTGATTAGTTTATTGTTGATTATTATTCTCTTTATTTGGCAGTTTTTTGGATCTGCATATTTTTGGGTTTCACGATGCTAGTGTTTTGGAATCTCGTTAAAAGTTCATTTAGTGTTGACAAATAGTCTCAATGTTAAGTTCTCATAAACTCTAGTCATCATTAACTTAGAAAGACAACTTTGCCAAGATTTATTTCACAGAGGCTGTGGATTTTCAGTGCCTTCGCGGAATGTCTGGCTGCAGGCCACACAACTCCCTTAATTGTTACCGGCCAGTTTGTGACTTTGATGGTGCCCCTCTGTTGTCACCCATTACTTTTGCATCTGTCAAAGAAATGCAGTGGAGAGTTACGTGTATTTATGTATCTGGCCATTTATGTAGAGCATTTCAGGATCTTTCAGTAGCTCGTAGGATTTCAGTTGGTGATCTCTCTAGGAGCTTTACTTGATTACAGATGAATATTTGATCTTAACGTACTTTTACACCAAGCAGGTGCTTTCGTACGAAAATAAAATGTGCTGTATAAAGGATGTATGACATACACATTACTACGTACATACAAAGAAGAATTGAGTGCCTTTCTGTCATTCTTTAATGTCCCTCAGACAGAGGTTGTTAAAGCTGTTGATTACTATAACTGCTTAAGTGTTGTTCTGAAGACGCAGTTTTATTGCAGGGAATTGTTTTACGGTTGTCGATAATGCTGGTCAATCCATGTGACGATTAATCTTTGGTTCAATTTTCTATGATAACATTATTTTGTGTGTGATGTTTCTGATTATGATCAAGTGACAAAAGATTTCAGATATTTTATCCGTGAAGCATTTTGTTCATAGACCCCTTAAATTGCAGGACTGTATGCGCTCAGCCTCGGGACAAACAGAACAAAAAGTTCATCCAAATCGGACGCTTTGTTCATTTTTTGTGATAAAAAGTGTAATTGAGAATCGACCCAAGTTCCAATGCCTGAGCATGGGCATCTTCAGTCCTGGAATTTAAGTAGTCTGTGGTTTTGTTGGACTTCCCTCTTAGTTGTGCAATCGGATATTGTTGTGCCAATAATTGCCAAAATATGTTGTTTAACTCGGGTATTATCCAATCCAATCCTTAAATGAATTGATACAACTGAGAACTTCAACTATTTGAAATTTCTTCCATGTGAAGTCAACGGTCTTCGATGCCACAAGCCCACAAGATGTTATTAAGTCATTAAGCAGCAGAAACTACTAGATAAAATAAGACGTCGAATTTAAACACCTTTAATACGTTGATTCTTTCACCGATATATAGCGAGAAATCGCGTTCAATCGCTGGATTAAATACCCGCTCCAAAATGATGTCAACGGCCTTTGATGCCATACGATAATTAATTTTCGTTCAACTATTTGAAGCCAGAAAAGATTGACCGTAATAAAATCTGTCGTTCAGTTCTAGAATGAAATTTAATTAGTAAAAGTAAGTAAGTACGTGCTTTATTGAATTAAAGTTGTTAGAGAAACACACTGATATTTTTCAAAAATGCAAATTAGTTACAGTTAGATGTTAAGCCGGGCAGGAACTGCTGGAGCTGAATTAGAACCTTTGAAAACGAGCAGGGTTGTTTCCTTGCTTACATTGTACACAATGTAGGCAAGGTTATAGAATTTCTTAAGCGCTACTCAAGCTAAGCACAGGACACCAGCTTATTACCGGGAGCGCTACGTCAAGTCAAACGGGTTGTCAAAGGACGGTCAAGGGAAGTTCCGAGGGTCAAAGGAAGCTCCCACAGTCGAGTCTTAGACGACGCAGAGGCGAATGTTAATGTGAATCTCTGAACATTCTCTGCGCCACACAGATGCTTCAACTCTGGCGCTATATAAAAAGTCCGCAATAGGAACCTAGGCTGATTGGCCAGTTTCGGTGCCAGGTCAGAATCCGGGGTCAAAGCAAGAACACAGCATATGGTGGAGATCGTTGGTGATGTAATCGGTTTGATTCAGAAGATTGACGATTTATTACTTGCGTCTGAAACTGAATGGTAACCATGGAAATCAGGTCAGATAGAAAATTATGTCTACACAACAAAATAGGAGCTACAGCAAAATATCAGCATGATCTTTAGGCTGCAGCGCCATTTAACAGCGGAGGTCGTAAAGACGCTTGCAAGAGCGCATTTTTCGTTTCGTTCTGTTAAAGGCAACATAATTATTGTCGCTCCTGGTTGGATGCCTGTTGGTTCGCCAGGCGGCGCATTGTAGGATCCTGTGCCACTCGCTAGCTGGCGACCCACCTAATGTTTTGGATTCCTCGAACCCTAAACACCTTTTTTAAACTGGCCAATGCCATTTATATAGGCGTAAGAGACATGAGAAATTATTACTAGGCTACTTATAATAATAATAATAGAGATTTGAGTGCCGTAGTTCGTAAGCAGTCGATGACTCGAAGCAACGATTCAGAAACACTTTGAGGAGCAGAGGTAAATCACTCAAGATGGGCCTGTGTGAAAAGTTCAGTTTTTAGATGTTTCTTGAAGACAGCGAGGGCTGTAGAATTTCTAATGTCCGTAGGAAGATTGTTCCATATTCGAGGGGCTGCTGAGATGAAGGATTTTGATGCAGTTGTAGTGCGACAGCGGTGCAAGACTAGGGTTCGATTTCCGGAAGATCGCATGTTCCTTGAGGGCATGTGAATTTGAAGGAGGTCGGAAAGGTATGAGGGAGTTTTCGTTGTTACGCAGTTGTAGGTGATGATGGCGATTTTGTATACAATTCTTTCCTTAACAGGTAGCCATTGGATCGATTTGAGGAGTGGTTTGCTGCTGGTACAATATGAGGAGTTGCAGACGACCCGTGCTAGGTTGTTTTGAATCCGTTGAAGGGAAGTTAGGTTTTTTGATGAAGTCCCATAGAGAAGGCTATTGCAGTAGCCAAGGCGAGAGTTTACAATCCCACAGGCGATGGTATTTGCAAGTTCTTTTGTGAGAAAAGGTCGGATGTGTCGCAGTGCACGAATGTGGAAATTGGCGGAGCGGACGATTTCAGCAGTAAGCTTAATTGGGAGTCCATTGACAATGTCGAGTCCAGTTTTACACCGAGGATTTTTACAGTCGAATCAGTCGATGACAGGTTTATGGCTGTGTTTGAGAATGTGGGTTGGAGATCTTGATGCTTGGCAATTTGTGATCTGGTTCCAAAGACTGTGGCTTCAGTTTTAGATGGATTTAGGAGAAGACCATTTTCCAGGAACCAGCGGTTTACAGCCTCTGCACAGTGGGTGATGTTGTCGCGACTTTGATTTCCAGAGGAGGCAAGGGAGGTGTCACTTTCTAGAATGGGTTTTTTACACGGAAATGTTTACGAAGTTATTTTGTTGTAACTTCCTCCGTGTAAACGAGTTCGGTTGCTGGAGACTAGCTCGTTAGTTCAGATTTCTGCAACCTGGCATAGGCCTACTTTCTACAGGTTTTGATTCATGCTTTGATGGTCTGTGTTACTGTATATAAAAATAGTAATAGAAAGGGGCGGCCCTGCCAGCAGAACGATATTATTCCTTTGGGTTTACCCTTTGACACCCGTGAACAAATGTATTATGTAGCCTAATGAACTTGTAGTTTGGTTTGTGATCAATAAAGCTTGTGAATTGAATAGCTGGGGTCTCGCTCGCCAGGTGGAGCCTTGCTCGCCGGCTGGAGCCTCGTTCGTTGGAACGTCATTCGCTTTTTGTAGAGCTCTGTGAAATCTCGCACGCCTCGCTGAAGCTTTGCTCCTCTACCCTTCTAAGCTTTGCCTTAAAAGACCTTGGCCACACAGGCAAGATCGGACTCACATCAAGAAATTTATTCACTAGACCGCTAGTTTGTGTCAATATATTTCGATTTACAAGAGTTCAACACCTTATGTCACTTTTTTTTATGTATGTAGCCTAGGCCTATGCATATTCTTTTATTAAAAAACAGGCAAAATGCTATAGGCGTAGGCTACAGTAACAATAATTGACAGTATTACCAGGGGCTTTTATCCCTATACAGGGTGGGCGCAAGTTGGGCGCAAGTTGAGCCCAGTGAAAAACAGAGGGGGATGTTTCTTTTCAATTTTTATCACTCTTTCTTCAAGTTACAGAGTCTTCTTTGCTCACAGTCCTGTGAAAGACCCAGTTTTCTTGTATAAATTTGTGTGAACCGGTGACATCGTTCGATTAAGTCGCTCGATTAAATTTAATCAGAACTGAGCTAAAACTCACGTAAGAAATATGGGATCTGCATGGGAGAGAGAGGAGGCCCGGCAGGGGGGAGAAGGTGTGAAATTGAGCCCTCTTGTTTTTGGGGGGATAGAAGCCACTGAGTATGGCTACTTATGGTTGAGTTTGTTAGTAGGCTAGTAAGTTAGTAGGCCTACATGTTTTTATATAACATTCTGGGGATTAAGTTCGTCGAGTCTTTATCAGGGAGGGACGGAGGGTGAGACCTTTGCCGAAAGTTATGTAATGATTAGGCCTACAACCAATTTTTATAAGCTAGTGCTGGCAATTATTTTCGAAATTCGCGCTGTTCGGTTGATTTATTACAGCTTCATCTTTGCGTATTTAAGTAAACAGGAGTTCATTCGACTGGGGCTATTGTAGGTTATAAATATCGCCCATGCACTGCCCACTGCAGTTGTTGAGACGGTTTTAAACTTTACATAAAATGACACGCTTCGGTGAGTATTGGTCATTAACAGATTTAGCATTTTGATAACGAGATTAACATTTTCTTTATGTTATATTTAAATAACCGACGATGACTATTTCGTCTATTCTGGCATTATATGCATGCAGTAATTGCATTAGGCCTATGAGTTCTTTGCGGATTCAGGAAGAGACGGAATGATAGGCCTAGCCGCATCCTGTAGGGCAGTTTGCAATTTTTTATGTGCTTAGTGATGCAAGTTACACGTGTTACAAAGGAATTAGGTGAAAGGTTACAATGAACCATTGAGGTGGAAAACAGAGTGATCGATGTCTGAGCACCAGTTGGAGGTCAAAGTGCAGCTTCAGACTGGAAGAAGATATCATCAAAGTTTCTGCTCCAACGACTCACAAAGGCATCCCCAACCACACATCAATCGCCATATATAACAATAATTATATAAAAATATATATAATTATATACTGCATATCTCTTTCATCTATGCACATATGTATACACACACACACACACACACACACACACACACACACACACACACACACACACACACACACACACACACACACACACACACACACACACACACACACACACACACACACACACACACACACACACACACACACACACACACACACACACACACACACAAATACGCTATAAATGCTGTATAGGCTTATGTGGCAAACAAGTGAGTTTATGTACAGACATAAGCATAAATTGTTACCCTCTGTGTTTAATGACTATTTTAATATAACATCGGACACTCATACTTACCTTACTAGACAAGTTGAATCTTATAGAGGAATATTTGCACACACTAATACAAGGTTATTCGCCTTAAGGTCCACAGGACCATCAGTCTGGAACAATATCCCTGTCAGCACTCGTCACCTGCCTAACTTGAATTTATTTAAAAGATCCATGCGAGCTCTCTTATTAAATGTGTAATTGTTCAAATTGCTGTGTTGCCATCGCTTAGTTAAGTTTGTTTTGATTTCAAATTGCTGTGTTGCCATCGCTTAGTTAAGTTTGTTTTGATTTCAAATTGCTGTGTTGCCATCGCTTAGTTAAGTTTGTTTTTAATTTCTGTGTATTATCTGGTGTTAGTTCTCTATATATACGACCCGGCATTTTTCACCACACCATATGGTACTTAGGTAGCCCTAGTTAGTGGGTCCTGTGACCCTTCAGGGCTCTCCGTTTGTTACCTAAATAACACTAGTGTTGATGCTTGTATTTTGTAATTATGATGGGGAACAATAAAACTTTTTGAATTGAATTGAATTGAATGTGTGCTCTATATCTCCACGTTTATATAATGTATATAGGCCTACACATGGAGATATATATATACACGGAGATCAAGAGCACATATAAGCCTATGCCACATTTATACCGTATTCGTAAACTCCAAATTTCAAAAGCTAAGTGCAGGGCACCAGCTTATTAACGAGCGCTGCGTCATATATATTGGAGGGTATAGTCCAGATTATACGAAGGATACACTATCAAATTAAATTACAAGAGCAAGGACAGGGGAAGAGGATACAGAGAGGCTTGTGTGGGGGATTTGAACCCCCAACCTCTTGGTTGACACCTTCCTAATTACTAAACTATTGTGCACCCCAAGGGTAATTGGTTTACTATAGCACAGGAAATAGCTGGGAAACAAAAGAAGGTCATACGGTCATAAAAACTGTCTTGCTTACATACAGTGGCGGTTCTAGAGTTTTTGGACTGGGGGGGCTAAAAAGTAATTAGCCCCTTCTCATTAATGTACGTGTTCATACTGCTGAGAGTGCTGACCCCGTTTACCCGTTTCTGCAACCTACTGAACTGAAAATTAATATTGTCTGGCCGACGTTCTGATAAACAGAATAATCTCTAAAGTACGATTATGTCCGTATGAAAAAAGAAAAGCTGATGGAAAAAACTTCATCTGTGTAGTTCATTTTTGTATCGACTAGATCCTTTTTTATCCATCTGTTAACTTGCGGGAATCTTGCTTGCTTGCTTGCTTGCTTGCTTGATTGATTGAGCCACAGCTAAAAAGTCAAATCTTGCGACGACTAGTTCGATCACTTACAATCATTCAATCGTCGTGAAACTTGGCAGATAGACTCGCCCTCGCACACACTTCATTCTATCAAAATTTCATCTCCCCAAAAAGGCTAGCTTATAGAATCGGGGACTCAACTTTTCGAATCGGGGAATCCCCTTTTCCGAAACGCAGCGTTGTGATTGGCCAGCGTTGTGATTGGCCGCAACAGAAACGGGCGCGGTGCATCATTAAACGGACGCTATGTTGTAAAATGAACGCGGACTATATATTTGTAGAGGTAACTGCTTCGTAAGACGCATTATAGGATACTAAATGGATATAGTAAAAACTTTGTTTTTACGGGCTGTATTTTTATTGTTCATGCAACATCTTCTACATGTACCTCTTTGCAAAGTTTTAGCAAGATTAAACCCAGATATTTTAAGTTTTAGCAGCAAATTAAGATGCCCATTTTTTATGGTTGCAAATTTATCAACAACTGCTGATGTGTCTTGAAGAAGTGAAAGATTAAGTGAAAGGCCAAGTTCCTTCTAAATACTATAAGCATGCAAAGGTGATTCAATGTCTGCTTAGACACGTTTGACCTGAGACAAGTTTTGACTCTATTCAGGGTTGAAAAGCTTCTTTCGGAACTGGCTGGAGATACAGGTTTTGTTAATGTTAGCCTGGTAAATGTGATTAAATCAGGAAAAGCACAGGGCATCGTCATCAGAAATTGTAAAACATATTCCGCATCGTGTAATCCAGTCTGTCTGAAAATCATGTCTTATATAGCGCCACTTCAAGATATCTACTCAGAGGCGCTCTCTGCGCTAGCCTATAATATTATAATGTTAAATTTCATTACGACAAATATATTACATCAGTTGGCAAAACAATGCATGGTAAGCTGAAAGAGTTACCAGTGGCGGGCCCACGCACACACGATGAACCAACCAACGGATACCCGTCGACAGCTGAAGACGGCATGCTTATTCATTGTATCTCATAATTGTCCAAAAATGCACCAGTTTGACTGTTGAAATTAAAATTGAATTTATTGTGGAGAGAAGACTGTAGCCCACTAGCCCTCACTACAAAGCATGCACGTCAATTCCATTTGCGGGTTAGAAAATCTATCCCCGCCCTCAGTATTTGCGGGTAAATAATATTGCTGCCAAACTGGGGCATGTTCTCCCATGAATGATTCCATCCCATGTGTACTCGTTTTACATACCTGTCATAGCGTTATCAATGCCGTAGAACGTTCATCAGCTTTTTTTACTTCTCACAATGAATTTATCCATTAATTTGTGTAGACCTACATGTATGTGTGTGCCCAAACGTATTCTAGTACACACTGCTCTGTATACACAAATAGTCATATACACACCTACAGTTTACATACACTATAGTACGCAGAAGCCTTAATTCTGCCTGCCACTGTCTGGCTATCCCCCTCTTGGTGTTGCTGTTGCCCTGCTTCTATCCCTGCTCCTAAAGCTGATGTCACCCCAGCGTGCAGGCCCCGCACTGCAGGGTCATAGAGTGCTTTGGCTGGCCTAATCTCGGCTGCTCGGGCTGTAATCTGTTCTTCAGTCTCTTCTTGAACACCCCAGCCCTTCTGTAGTAACAGGGAAGCAATTAGTACATAGATAGACATTGTGCTTGGATCTGATCATCTGAGCACTCTGACTGGAGCAGCAGTGCAGAGTCTTTAGCCCCCAGACTCTGCACTGCTGCTCCAGTCAGAGTCTGGGGGCTAAAGTGTGCATAGGGGGCTGAGAAAAACTAGGGGGCTAACTTTCCATCTAGGGGGGCTACAGCCCCTAGCCCCCGGTAAAACCGCCACTGCTTACATAACTCTCTTCATTCATAGCCAAATGGTCAAATTGGATCCACCTGTGTATATGGTAGAGGTGTCAAAAGTTTGATAAAATACGGTCTGGGTACCTGAATCCATTCTGATCGGGTAACCGACTACCCGTCATTGGATAATACATCAATCATCTTAAAGAATTTTAAAGTTGAAGAATTTATGCGTTCTGCAGTGTGAGCATTTTGACGATAGGCATTTCTGTACGGATTTCAAGCTAGCATATTCGGAATTCGGAAAAGGGACTATTTCGATGTACATATCTCTCTCACTTTGAATCTCATTGGCTGTAGATTGACATGACAGAACTCATTTTCGCCAGGCTTCCTGGCTGCGCATTCTATCAACATTTTATGAGGCTGGCGTTAATCCCAAGTGCCATACATGCCTATCATCATCTCCAACCCGTAAAAGGTATCAGTGTTCTGGGAACCTTGAATAAATGTGTGTAGACCTATAGCATGTTTGGAATTAAAGTATACAGTGTATTCTATTGTTTCAACATCAAACATTGTTTCAACATTCTTGGAAGTAAGATTCAGTTGCAAGTGAATGTTGTCGCCAGATTCTATCGGTTGAATAACGACCTCTTGTTGTTTTCCTCTGGCTGATGTAAGGGAATTTAATGGGACGTTAGAACAATGGCTGTTCGTAAATATTTCATCTCTGCTGATGGATGATGATTATAAACTACTATTGGGAATGATCCGACAGGCTTCCTGGCTGCGCATTCATAACATTTTATCAGGCTGGTCTTAATCCCAAGTGCCATACATGCATGATGCCTATCATCATCTTCTACCCGTAGGCTATAAGGGTATCAGTGTTCTGGGAACCTTCAGTAAAATTTAATGTTTGTATAGTATGGCTGGAATAAAAAATACAGTGTATTATATTGTTTCAACGTTTGAGTATAGGCTAATCTTGGAAGTAAGATTCAGTTGGAAGTGAATGTTGTCGCCAGATTCTATCGGTTGAGTTACGACTTCTTGTTGTTTACCTCTGGTCGATGTAAGGGAATTTAATGGGACGATAGAACAATGGCCTCTTATAAATATTTTATCTCTGCTGAAACATCGATGGATGGTTATAAACTGCAATGGGAATATGACGGTCTCCTCCGCTTGACCTCCCCAGATTCTGACCTGGCTACGGAAGTGACGGAACGGACAAAGCAGCCTGGCTATTGCGGACTTGCTTTGATCTAGTGCCGGTGGATAAGCTGGTCACCCTGACGTGGCTTTTGTATGTTCAGAGAAATTTATGAGATTTACATTACATTAAGAGGTCTTTGTTGTCCACATGTATAATACGTGCATGGATGCTTTCTAGATGTTGTTTTGCAGTTGTATCGGAGGTTTGCATCTTCACCATTGATCGGATGTTTCTTGGAACATGAGCTGCTGGTGGTACTGCTGCTGCTGCAGTAGCTGAAGAGAAGGCCTAACCTTGAGTCCAACGACTGTTAGTGATGCTGAAGAAGAAGAAGAGTTTCGGAGGTTCGAACGGAGGGATTTAGGTGAATAGTCAGTGATGGGCACTTTTAACTACTGTAGTTACTAACTAGTAGTTATAACTACTACAAAGGTAGTTGTCTAGTAGTTATAACTACTTTTAAAGAAGTAGTTTTAAAAATAGTTATAACTATTTTTATCAAGTAGTTTGTAGTTAATAACTACACTATTTTATTAACTACATTTTTTCCTATTTACGGACATTGTCCATAGACATTATAAATTTATAAGTGATAGCTCCTGTTCTTTGTTGGTTAATTGATATATGCAGTTATTCATTATAATTAGATTTGTCACTTGTTATTTGTTTGTGACCTTTTTTATTACTTTTGTTGACTATCAGTAATTACTGCAGATAATAAATTCTCACACTACTTGGTGAATATCACTGTACCGTAACATAACTTTAGAAAAGTAGTTTGAAAAGTAGTTACCTACTTATCTGGTAGTTACCAAAACTAGTTATAACTACTTGTCATCTAAAGTAGTTAAACAGTAGTTATAACTACTTATTTTGAAAGTAGTTAGGAAGTAGTTTTAACTACTAGTTAAGTAGTGTGTGCCCATCACTGTGAATAGTTAACACTCCAGCACGAAGAGCAGAAGATCAGCATGGACGCGGGATCGCCTCCCGCTTCCCTCCCAAAGGTCGACTCATCCTTTCATTCGCCAGATGGCGTTGGTAAAATGAACAGTAGGACGTGATGGACGCCTGGCATGGCTGCCAAACAGCTATATTCCTTCAGACACGCGGCTCAGATCATTTTAATCAGTGTCCATCTGAGCTCATTATGCTATGTTTGATGGGCGTCTGGCAGGTTGCCACTCACGAGAACCAGATGATCAATGTGACGTGTATCTCATAATAATAGATTAAATGATCGAACATTTCTTAGCTTATGATTTATTCAGGTTATGGTTCATCTAGAACATTACTGATTGCGGTTTGTCATTCATAACTAGAGTAAACTACTGGCGTGCATTAGCGTCATGATACTCTCTGTGGGCTGCGTATGGCATTTAATGACCTTTTAAGCTTTGCGCTATGAATCTGGCACGCATAGGGGCTGAGATACAGAATGAGTAGCTAAGGTGCAGAAAATCATGATGAGTAGCCAAAACTGGTCAACGTTATATATATATATATATATATATATATATATATATATAATATATATATATATATATATATATACCCATATCGGTCTCGTATGGGTATATATATATATATAATATATATATATATAATATATATATATATATATATATATATATATATATATATATATATATATATATATATATATATATATATATATATATATAATGCACAATTATTATGATTATCTATCTCGTAAACCTTAATTGCGTTCCTCTGATAACGTATCACGTTTCAATGTTTCGCTAAACGTTTTTTGCTGACTCGGTTGGGTTTTTAAAATTTAATTCCAGTTAGAATTAGTTCCGGACTTCTGGTTATGTAAATCCTAGTCTAACTTTGCCACCATGCAGTATAATATGGAAACCAGCTTGAGCTGGGAAGTAAACAGCAAAGTCCTCTGAGGCACGGGTCCTGTATCCAGAAATCATATAACAAGCATCTGAGAACTGTTCTTTATTCCCGGAGTTGGACTGGGAGCGCCTCTGAGTAAGGTATCATGGAGAGGCGCTATATAAGTCCTCTTAATGAATGAATGAACTTGGTCCTGAATTCGTCCACTAAAATAAAATGAGTACCTCTGTTAAATCGCACTCTGGGATACAGCCTACAGGAACCTTTACTTTTCTGTACTGTGATGCCAAGGTGGTGTAATTGTAGCAGTACTAACATGTTACCATAACATTTATGAAATGTTACTATTGAAAACCATTGCAAAGATTGTTTTCTGTTAACCTCACTAATTTTGGCAAAATATTTATTTAAATTAGCCTATATACGTAAAATATGTAAATTTTAAAGTAAATAGTCCAAACCTTTTGTTCTAGCCCTGTAGAGATTCTGCCATGTTACGTTATAGATGGAGACTACAGTGTTCGTCAATGTAGGTGAAAGAGGGGATGGAGAAGCATAGCCAGCTCTTCTATTTATTCACAAGTCAGTAGTGCCATGCTGTTTACTGCATGTGTGACTAAGTGATGCATTACAATCTCTGTCCAGTTCTGCCTTGGGGTGACTGCTTTGTCATGTGAATAGCTGGACTGTACATTCTGAAGGAGCTTGCAATTTTCCGACTGTCACAATCCCGTACTTAATATGACACATTTTATTGGGCTTCTCAGCAACACACCAATTCCGATATAGCCTGGTCCAGGACAATATATCCGAGAAATTATTACGGCTCTAGAGAATCACCTTGTTAGAACGTGACATGGATATATGAAGTAGTTCTCCAAAGCACTTTACAAGACTGCACGAGAACAGGTTTCCAGTGGAAGAAAACAGAACCGCGTGGTTTTAGTCAATTTTTGCAGACGTCTGAAATAGCCGTCGAAAATGAGCAGCCAATATATTTATGGTGTCCAAACTGCAGAAGTGGACTTCACTAGACAGTGTTGTGGTTGTTGAGTGTGGCGTGGTATTGGTATATTTGTGAGGTGGCAGGACATAAATAGACCCTGGTCTATTTATGTCCTGTATTACAAAGGTGACAGATACCCATTTGGTGGAAGGGACACCAGTTTTGTAATTGCCTTCGGTCAGGGCCGGCGCCAGAGTATTTGCCGCCCTAGGCGAACCTGGCGCGCTGCGCCCCCGGTAACTGCGATAACTAATTAACCCGTTCTGGACCAAAACTTTATTAAGAAAATGTTTTATGATCTGTGATAATTATTGGGGCCTTGATGGCAATGTTTGAACGTATGTATTATGTTTTTTGACTATTCTCAAATAACATATGCAAATTTGCATATGTTCGTTTTACGAACATTGGGCCAATAGGCTACTAACAACATGTGAAATATTGAACATGCATGAAATTACATTGTAACACAATAACGTAATAAAAATGGATAATTGGTGTTAAAACCGTCTTGGATCAGAGTGAGAATTGCCAGGGGAGGGGTTGGGGGTTCAACCCCCCTAGTCTTTCTTAGGCTCCCATAGTAAAGTCTACATTTCACACCCAAACTACACATAAATCAACGTCTAACCTCCGCCCCCAGTTATTTTTTTTTTGCAATTCACATACTGTCTTGGATGCGCTTCTTGTCAACACTGAAGCAGCGTCTCTTGGACACAGTTGGACTCACGCCGACATGGTCTGATGCTATGAACACTGGCTTGTTGTCTTTCCACAATGCCACCACGACACTTCCATTGCCCTGATATTCGATTTCTCTACCTGCTCTCTTCATCGCACTGGATTTCATGAGAGGGCAGTCTCACAAGCAGTTCCCCCGTATTGTCCCAATGGCAGCAAAAACTGTATCTTCAGTGTTGTGAGGAGTACCAATGAAGTGAAGAAGTTGTCGAAAGTAAGAGTGTGACACTGGGGATGTTCAACTATCGTCAGAAGCTGCCAGACAGCTTGACTACCGAGGCTGTCATCCTCTCTCTCTCTCTCTCTCTCTCTCTCTCTCTCTCTCTCTCTCTCTCTCTCTCTCTCTCTCTCACACACACACACACACACACACACACACACACACACACACACACACACACACACACACACACACACACGCACACACACACACACACACGCACGAACACGCAAGCACACAGACACACACAGACACACACACAGACACACTCAGACACACACAGACACACAGACACACACACACAGACACACACACACACACACACACACATATATATATATATATATATATGATTTGGTTGATGCATGTAGCTCAAGATCAGAAATATGCATATGTAAATCAACGTTGACTTGGCTTGACGCCATCAGTAGCGTATTGGACCAATGTTCGTAAAACGAACATGACCCAGATATGAAAATTTTGCGACTCCATTTATTACAATAAAATTATGCAAATGGCATGTGCTTTGTGCTAAATATGTGCACTTGTCAAATACCCATCAGCTCGTACGATATCACGCATCGAACCAAAATTACAAATTTTCAAACAAAAGATGGTGAACATACTGGATTTGAGGTATTTAGCATAAGACAAAAACAGTTCAAAACTTTCAAAACAAAATTTTTTTGCGATTTATCCGACAAATCAAACCTTTCGCTTACATAAGAGCACTTGAATACAAAACTAGAGTGATGACCTCAACCAATTTGATGTCGTCAAAAAATGTGTTCGTAAAACGAACATTGGTCCAAAACGGGTTAATATTAAATTAACTAAGTTAATTTAAAAGTTATCCATAATACCAGTAACAGTCTGGAAACTGCATTAACTATGCAGCCTATGCTGTATACGATGTAACTCGTTTAATGGGAATTCAAAATGTAAATACATGCAGGCCTATTAAATAATGAGACAGTGCACATTTTTCGTTTGAACACTTTATAAGAAATCCTACGGCTACGTGTAGGCTACTAAGTCATAATCCTACCTACGTACGAACTTTCTACGAAGTCTGTAGAAATAATTATAATGTAAGCTTAATTTCAAAATTTTATTTTCGCGCTTTCACTTTAGCAAAATTAATGTAGAAGAGTTCAATCAGTTCAACGTCTCCAGCAAGAGACCTATCATGTTCAACTGGCAATGTACATGTAGCTATAGGCTCAGTCCAACAAACCTTTCTTGCAGCATGGACGTAGGCTTATGCAAGTATATTTCTTTTGAGCTTCGAGAAGCTTCTCTCATTATTAGCCACAAAAACTGGAAGTGTCAAGAAGACGTCAAATCGAATAAATATGCGGCGTCTTGTAACTATTTAAAACTAGGCCTATATTTTAAATCTAGTATATCAATGCTTGCACAAATATTGCGCCATTTATTGACCTCGATCACCCAGACCGTTATCTTTAGTGTCTGGTTTTGTACTAGCACTGAATTTTTCTGTGACATAAATTAGGCCTATGTTTTTTTAAAATTGATTACACTTTCAATGAAAACAGGGTTTCAGTAAAACAAGAAAACTCAAGTGAAAAGACAAGGTCTCCAGAAAACCCCATTTTAGAAGTTCGGATTAAAAACCAAGATCTTGGGAAAAACCGAAGAAGTGGTAACATTGCTGATGATCGGTGTCAGTTTCATTTAAAATATTATGCCGCTAGTAAGCAACTTCAAACTAGCGAGATAGTTAAGGGCATATTATAAGCATGACGTGCCACATGACTGACGTTAAGATTTCGAAATGTCTGTGGTCTGTTTGAAGCCGCTTCTTATTTTCGTATTCATTTATTAATGAATGGTGGCAAAAACGCCGGCAATGTTTTAAAAAATATTTTTTATTTAGCTTTTCTGCCGCCCCCAGAAGCGTGCCGCCCTAGGCGGCCGCCTAGTTCGCCTAGTGGTTAAACCGCCCCTGCCTTCGGTAAATTTGAAGACTGACAACTGAAGTGCTACATGTAGGCTAAAGGAAAATTGGTTGTACAGAAGAATATAACTTCATGGTTTGGTCAGCTTTGGAAGTAGCTTATATTTCTGTTTAAAACATTTCTGTTTGTTTTAATTCGTAAGTCAGTTTATTAGAATATGAAGTGCAGATTGTAAATGTTTGCTAGAAGCCAAGACAGTCATGCAAAGGCCTTCGTAAAAAGGGTCTTGAGAAATCAGTAGCCTTCTACTAAAAGATGACTGTGGTAGACGATTCCGGAATATTCTTCCCACTTATTAGATTTTCTTTGTCTAATTGCTAGTGTTACCGATGATTGTGAGCAGAATTCCTTCTGTATTTAGGCCTATTTATTATTTATTAAAGTAATTTACATAGCGCCACTCTGATAATCAGCTATCAAATGTCATTTAGAACAGATATATATATAAAACATTGCACAGAAGACTAGAAGAGTCACCGGTGGTGGGCCCACGCACACACAGAGAACCCATCCAACGGATTCCCATCTAAAGTTAACAGCCCTATATAGTCGATATATGACGCGCAAACTCATCAATTTGCCGGAAGCAGTTTAGGCGGTGAATGTGTAGAAGACGATATGTGTTATCCAGTGCTAAGCAAACAAACGGAAGCGTTATTTCGCTGAAGCGTTGGTCATTTGGCTCTAGATTTATGTCCGCTGCTGTTCTTCTATTTGTTGGCCTCTGTGTCTCTGCCTGTGGTCGTCTGTGACCGCTTACATCCAGGTGTCTTTGACCTCTGATATTTACTCCTGCGAATGTTGACACTTCTTTAAATAGAGACCGCCTTTTGCTTCATTGGAGACTATACAAACCGGGTGTATACGGTCAGACGATTTCCTCCCGTTAATCGTATAGCAAAGCCCGGTTTTGGCTTCCAGAGTTATAATCAAACTAGATGTTTGCCCGTCCTAAGACAGTTGAGTTTGGGGTGCGCGGGCGAGCCACTTAAAATATATGACCGGCGGCTCGCAGACCCATACACGGCAACAGACTATCGCGCAGCGCAATGGTCATCACACACGACGGCTAAAAGTTGATTGCATCGTAACCTACGGACTTCCAGTACACGCAAATTTGAATCTCTGCGATTATGAAATGAAACAAAATGAAACCGCTAGGCCTCTCTTCTGCTAACTGTGCTCTCTTTGAAACGGTACGCCCCTGGCGACGGAGTTAATATACTGAGATACAAAAGAAATCAATCTTGAGCCTTCTAGCGTTGACTACTCGCTAACTGCGACCTCAACCAGTGAGTACTCGCTGGCTGCGCCAGTCTCGAGCGACCCCTAGAGGTTTCGTTTTTACTTCAGCGACCTCTAACAGTGAGCACTCGCTGGCTGCGCCAGGCTCGAGCGACCCCTAGCGGTTTCATTTTGACTCCAGCGACCTCTAACAGTGAATACTCGCTGGCTGCGCCAGTCTCGAGCGACCCCACGCAGTATTCGAACGTGCCTGCTCCTCCACTGTCTTCCTCCCTCCCTCTCTCTCCGTACTTTCCTGCCGTCCATCCCTGCCGTTCGTACTTCCTTCCCTCCCTCCTACGTCCGTCCGTCCCTCCCTTAGTCCCTCGCGGCGATCGTGTGTGGCCGACCCAACGCTTCCCCTCTGCATCCCGTAGACGTCTTAATAATAGCAAGCTATTAAACAGAAGTCCATGCCCATCCCCTTATAGAAATGCAGAAGGACCCATACGTCATGATCTGGCGTTGCTATGACCACGTTTTGTCATTATTGCGATGACGTACGTAAAATGACGTAAGCCATGTTGTCTATGGCGAAAATAGCATAACAGGCAAACAGCGTAACTAACACCACGCACGCACACACCGGGCACGCACGCAGTCAGCCAGTCACGCAGGGACAGAGATTTCTGTGCGTTTATATTATTAATTATCCGTCTGATTTGGCAAATCCTTCAGGTTTAGTCTAGAACTAATGCAGTGGAAGAAAGGGGTTTCCAGGTGTTAAAAATGGCAGTGAACGAACGTAGTATAGTCTACTCTTGTTGACAGTGAAAACTGCACAGAAATTTTTCATGTCAACGTCAATGATCTTTGATGTCACAAGGTGTTGTTAAACTGTTGAAACTGCTACTACGGCTAATATGCTATGCTACGGTGAATCGGTGATTTTTCTTATAGGCCTAGATGTTAACAACATCTGAGCCTAACCATCGAACGATATGGTTACAACCTTAGGCAAAATGACGGCGGCTCAGGTATTCTAAATGTCTCTGTACTGGTGGAAGACGAGCAGTGGTGGAGTTTACCAATCACTTTTTAATCCTAAGTTTAACGTCGTCTTATAACATCAAAAACCGATCACGAATTTACCAATCATTAGGCTAGTAGTAGTAGTTTCAGTTTAACGACACTGTGTGATAACAAAGATCATTAGCGTCGCCCTCCTCCTTTACCAATATTGGGACTGGCACTGACAAAGTACGATCAGTGGCGGAGATTTACCAATCTTTAACCGCGTCGCTGTTTGAACATTATTACCAATCACTAACCAAGCCTTTTAATATATAGCTTAGATTAAATACATTTTAAAGGTGTGTAAAGCGATCGCTCTAACCATTAATTACCAAGTTTTTGAACATATTACCAATCACTAACCAAGCCTTTTGATATATAGCTTAGATTAAATACGTTTTAAAGGTGTCTAAAGCGATCGCTCTAACCAATTTCAAAGCGTTTCGCCCAGAGTATACTCAGTCGTCGTGTGTTGTGTGTCCGGATGATTGCCTTGGTGATTGTCTTCGTGCAGTTCCTCGTCATGCTCTGCATCGGTTCTCGCTCTAACGTCAACGAAACCATCTAGACTGATCCGAGAGAGGTCATGACCTCATCGTCCGTGGGAACGTGGCCTCGTCAACGACTGAGGACATTGTCATTGTTGGTGACATGGCCTGTTGACCAAAGGGGACATGGCCTCATGGACCGTCGAAAGGACGTGGACTCGTTATAGATGGAGGTGTTGTTGCTTGGGGACATGGCCTCATGATCAAAAAGGAAATTACTTTGTATATAATTATGAATTTTGGCCTCGTGAAAGGGAACATAGTCTTAACATCATGAAGGAAATGGCCTTTTGATCGATGGGAATGGCCTGATGATCAGAGGATATGGCCTACTTGTCAGTGGGGACATCTCCTTTTGAGGCTTTGATCCATATGGACATGGCCTTGTGATCTACGAGGCCATGCCTACATGGTATGTTTGACGAAGCCTTTGCAACAGGAGAACATTTTGTCAGAAGTTAGATTTAAGATATATTGCGTTCAATAAAAAGTATTAATGAAATGCTTTTATTGTGCATTTTTCAACTGTATAATTGACTTCAATTTAATTTTCCAGAGTATTTGATACCAGAACAACTTCTCTAATTCCGGTGTCGAACGCACAAGGCATCAACGGATGACGCGCTAAAACCAAGCAGTAATCGGGTCAATATTATTATTGTTAGCATTTATTTTATTCACATAAATTTATTTTTAAAACCAAGAAAAAAGTCGAAAATGACTTGCTGGATGGCGTGTTTGACGAAGGCTTTGCTACAGGAGAACATCTTGTAAGAATTTAGATTTAAGATATATTGCGTTCAATAAAAAGTATTAATGAAATGCTTTTATTGTGAATTTTTTTAAATGTGATCTATTGACTTCAATTTAAATCATAACTTAATAAGAATTATCTTGTGCATTATGAAATCGACGCTATTGAAGTCATTGGATAGGACTAGATTAGATTAGATTAGATTAGATTAATTTATGTTTATGGCTGCCGCTACTTTATTAATTACATTAATATTACTATACCTTATTATTACTTCTGTGTTTTATTTTCTACTCAATCTCTTATGTAAACATTTCTGCGTTTTTGTCAGATTGTTTTCTCATTAAACGAATATATATATATTAGATTAAATTATATTAGATTAAATAATCCGTCGAAGACACAATTATATTCTCTGAATTTCGATAGGTCAGCGTTTCAATTAGCCGTATCTTAATTAACCATTCTTTTGATCTCATTCCGCCTCTTCTTATCCTCCAGGCTCAAATTCCTTTGTAATCGTAATCGTAAAATCAAAATTTATAAAGCGCTACTCTAAAGCTAAGCGTAGGGCACCAGCTTATTCACGAGCGCTGCTTCGTATCAGAGGGGTTGTCCAGACATGTCAATGAAACCTAACCTGACCAATCCCGTCAATAAGATCGTTTCGTGACTTAACTCTTCAGACGCTAGATAAATCCAGATCGGACGATTAGACCTACAGTCAAGCGCCATTCAGAAGAAGAAGAGCAGTCCCTTGAACACCTTTTTATAGCCATGGTTTTGCTATATATAAGAAGATTTATTAATACTGTCATTTGCATTCAGTCAAATAATATTATGCCGATAAGATAGGACGATTACAGTCAATCGCCAGTTAGAAGAAGAGTAGTCAATTGAACACCTTTTTATAGCCATGGTTTCGCTATATATAAGAAGATTTATTAATACTGTCATTTGCATTCAGTCAAATATGCCAATAAAATAGGACGATTACAGTCGATCGCCAGTTAGAAGAAGAGTAGTCAATTGAACACCTTTTTATAGCCTTAGGTTCGTCCTATATATAAAAGAAGCAGAAAGTGGATTGCATTTAATTTAAGTCACGTATGTCGATGTCAGCAAGATTTCTTGCTTTATCAGTACTTTATTACGCCCAAAGGCAGAAACAAATCAGACGTCACAACACACACACAAATCTGAACAAACACGAAGTCAAACGCACAGACTGCGAAAATGTTCGTAAAGGTCATTTATGCAACTAAAGTTACCAGTAGTTATGAATAGGCTTTTATTGGCTCACTGCCATGGTCAGGTTCCTGGCTCACCCGTTCCTGGCTCACCCGTTCCTGGCTCACCCGGTCCTGGCTCAATGACGTCATCGAAAGTTCAAAGGTCAAACGACCACGGCCTCCGCTAAAAACAGACACCCATTAAATTTGGCCAAGGGTTGCCCGGGTGGGGCGTGCGTGTGCCTACCCCTCCCCTTCCAAGTATGCCATTATTTTTGGTTGCGCTCAACCAATTGTACACAAGCCACAAATCTCCATTCAACAGTGCACAATGTTTATATTTATCCCAATTTGGCTGCTTCGCATTAGACGTCCATTTCAGAGAGCATTGAGTGCACTCGCGCACACACACAGCCCATCTGTTTTTCCATCACAGTAATTTACCCGAATCGATGGACCCACTTGAACTAAGAGGAAGTTTGGACACCAATGTTTATAAATTGTGCACTTACACAAATTTTCCAAGAGCGCGGTCTGAGCGCCTCGGGGCAGCACATGTGGTTTTCCAAGAAGGCAATTGACACGATTCGCTGGTCAGCTCGGTGGCATTGAACGAAGCCGAAATTTGGACTACGATGTTTATAATTCGCTCATGTATACAAAATTTTCTAAGGGGCGCTGTCGGTGCACCTCCAGACACCACATGTGGTTTTGCCTGAGGGCAATTGACATGATTCGCTGGTCAGCTCGGTGGCATTGAACGAAGTCGAAATTTGGATTCCAATGTTTATACGTACACAGAAGGGACCTTGTCTGGGCACAGGCAGCCAGCGTATGTAGTTTCGCTGGCCACCAATCCACGGACGACACGTCAGCGTTCAACTAACTCGAAATTGCACAGAGGCGTGTACATGCACCCGGTGCGAAGAGAGGGTCTCAGTCAAAGTTCAATGTTACTGCTGACGTGTCATAGTGCATTATAAAACGGACTATTTCTCCACTACGCACACTCTGACTTCATCGTCCAACAATGGCAGACTCGAACGCTGATCGTAAGTAAACTATGACTATATTTCAGTGGCTAGCTTAATTGTGTTGAATGGACGATTTCAGATGGGAATCGATGATAATTACATCATATTAATCATAAGTTTTATTTTTAATTTATCNCCAAGGTGCCACGGTGGTGTAGTTCTAGGAGTACTGACATTTACCATTACATTTATGAAATGTTACTATAAATAAAATTGCAAAGATTGTTTTCTTGTTAACCTGACTGAATTAAGCAAAATATTTATTTAAATTATACATATGATGTGCTTAAACACCGTTTGGTCATGTGAGATTGAGAAGCGCACATGTATAGTCAATTTACTTTGAAGTGTCAACTCAGTGAAATTGTGCTACTGACTATGGAATGGGGTCAATGCTTATAAGCAATAGCTTCCTTTTGATTCCACTTGTGCAGTAGCTTTGCTGTTCAGTTGTATAAAAAAGTGTTTAATTCTGTAATTTGTTTCCTGCTGCTGTTACAATAAAGATATCAATCAATCAATCAATCAATCAATCAATCAATCAATCAATCAATCACACATACATTTTAAAGTAGGCTAAATAGTTCAAACCTTTTGTGCAAGCACTGTAGAGAATCTGCCAAGTTATGTTATAGGTGGAGATTACAGAGTTCGTCGCTGTGGATAAAAGGGGGATGAGAAGCGTATAGCCAGCTCTTCTATTTCTTCATTAGTCAGTAGTGCTATGCTGTTTACTGCATGCGCGACTAAGTGATGCATTACAATCTCTATCTAATTCTGCCTTGGGGTGACTGTTTTGTTATGTGAAAAGTGGGACTGTATTTTCTGAAGGAGCTTGCAATTTTCCGACTGTCACAATGCCGTCCTAAAATATGACACATTTTATTGGGCTTCGCAGTAACACACCAATTCAGATATAGCCTGGTCCAGGACAATATATCCGAGAAATTATTGCCGCTCTAGAGAATTACCTTGTTAGAACGTGACATGGATATAATTATGAAGTAGTTCTCCAAAGCACTTTAAAAGACTGCACGATAACAGGTTTCCAGTGGAAGAAAACAGAACCGCGTGGTTTTGGTCAATTTTTGCAGACCGCTGAAATAGCCGTCGAAAATGATCAGCCAATAATTTATGGTGTCCAAACTGCAGAAATGAACTTGACTGGACAGTGTTGTTGTAGGTTGAGTGTGGAGTGGTATTGATGGACTGTGAGGTGGTTGGACATAAATAGACCCTGGTCTATTTAGGTCCTGTCTTACAAAGGTGACAGATACTCATTTGGTGGGAGTGACACCAGTTTTGTAATTTGCTTCTGTAAATTTGAAGACAGACAACTCAAGTGCTACATGTGAAGGGAAACTTGTTGTACAGAAGATTATGGCTTCATGGTTTGGTCAGCTTTGGGGTAGCATATATTTCTGGTTAAATATTTCTTTTTATTTTAATTTGAAAGTCAGTTTATTAGGATATAAAGTGCAGATTACAAGTGTTTGCTAGGGGCCAAGACAGTCATGCAAAGGCCTTCCTAAAATGGATCCAGACAAATTAGTTAAAAGATGATTGTGGTAGATGATTCCAGAATATTTGTCCAAATATTAGGCTTTCTTTGGCTAATTATTGCAAGTGTTACCGATGATTGTGAGCAGAATTCCTTCTCTATTATGTTAATTATTTATTAAAGTAATTTATATAGCGCCACTCTGATAATCAGCTATCAAATGTCATTTAGAACAGAATCAGCAAAACATTGGACAGAAGACTAGAAGAGTCACCGGTGGTGGGCCCACGCACACACACAGAACCCATCCAACGGATTCCCATCCAACGTTAACAGCCCTATATTCGATATACGACGAGCAAACTCATCAATTTGCCGGAAGCAGTTTAGGCGGTGAATGTGTAGAAGACGATTTGTGTTATCCAGTGCTAAGCAAACAAACGGAAGCGTTATTTCGCTGAAGCGTTGGTCATTTGGCTCTCGATTTATGTCCGCTCCTGTTCGTCTGTTTGTTTGCCTCCATGTCTCTGTCTGTGGCTGTCTGTGACCGCTTCCGTCCAGGTGTCTTTGACCTCTGATATTTACTCCTGCGAATGTTGACACTTCTTTAAATAGAGATCGCCTTTTGCTTCATTGGAGACTATACAAACCGGTCAGACGATTTCCTGCCGTTAATCATAAAGCTAAGCCCGCCTCTGGCTTCCAGAGTTATAATCAAATTATCCGTCTGATTTGGCAAATCCTTTAGGTTTAGTCTAGAACTAATGCAGTGGAAGAAAGGGGTTTCCAGGTGTTAAAAATGGCAGTGAATGAACGTAGTAGTCTACTCTTGTTGACAGTGAAAACTGCACAGACATTTTTCATATCAACGTCAGTGATCTTTGATGTCACAAGGTGTCGTGAAACTGTTGAAACTGCTACTACGGCTAATATGCTATGCTACGGTGATTTTCTTATCGATGTTAACAACACCTGAGGCTAACCATCGACCGATGTGGTTACAACCTTAGGCAAAATGACGGCGGGCTCAGGTATTCTAAATGTCTCTGTACTGGTGGAAGACGGGCAGTGGTGGAGTTTACCAATCACTTTTTAATCCTAAGTTTAACGTCGTCTTATAACATCAAAAACCGATCACGAATTTACCAATCATTAGGCTAGTAGTAGTTTCAGCTTAACGACACTGTGTGATAACAAAGTTAACAAAGATCATTAGCGTCGCCCTCCTCCTTCATCAATATTGGGACTGGCACTGACCAAAGTACGATCAGTGGCGGAGAATTACCAATCTTTAACCGCGTCGCTGTTTGAACATTATTACCAATCACTAACAAGCCTTTTGATATATAGCTTAGATTAAATACGTTTTAAAGGTGTCTAAAGCGATCGCTCTAACCAATTACCAAGTGTTTCGCCCAGAGTGTATACAGTCGTCGTGTGTTGTGTGTCCAGATGATTGCCTTGGTGATTGTCTTCGTGCAGTTCCTCGTCATGTTCTGCATCGGTTTTCGTACTAACGTCGCCGAAACCACCTAGACCGATCCGAGTGAGGACATGGCCTCATCGTCTGTGGGGACGTGGCCTTGTAAACGACTGAGGACCTTGTCATTGTTGGTGACATGGCCTGTTGACCAAAGGGGACATGGCCTCATGGACCGTCGAAAGGACGTGGACTCGTTATAGATGGAGGTGTTGTTGCTTGGGGACATGGCCTCATGATCAAAAAGGAAATTACTTTGTTATATATGAATTTTGGCCTCGTGAAAGGGAACATAGTCTTAACATCATGACGGAAATGATTTTTTGATCGATGGGAATGGCCTGATGATCAGAGGATATGGCCTACTTGCCAGTGGGGACATTTCCTTTGATCCATATGGACAATTGGACATGGCCTTGTGATCTACGAGGCCATGCCCACATGGTATGTTTGACGAAGCCTTTGCAACAGGAGAACATTTTGTCAGAAGTTAGATTTAAGATATATTGCGTTCAATAAAAAGTATTAATGAAATGCTTTTATTGTGCATTTTTCAGATGTTATCTATAATTGACTTCAATTTAATTTCCCAGAGTATTTGATACCAGAGCAACTTCTCTAATTCCGGTGTCGAACGCACAAGGCATCAACGAATGACGCGCTAAAACCAAGCAGTAATCGGGTCAATTTAGCATTTATTTTATTCACATAAATTTATTTTTAAAACCAAGAAAAAAGTACGAAAATTACTGCTGAATGGCGTGTTTGACGAAGGCATTGCTAAAAGCGACATTTTTATCTGAAGTTAGGTTTAAGATATATTGCGTTCAATAAAAAGTATTAATGAAATGCTTTTATCGGGGGGCCCGATAGCGCATTGGATAACATCTGGCACAGAGACCGAGAGGTACCGAGTTCGAGCCCCCGTTGGGCGGATATGCTTTGTAGGCTGCTATTAGCGCCGTGTATTGCAGGTTGTCTGTTCTGTTAGTAGTTAAGATTTAAATTGCATAACATGTAAATGTACAGCGCAGTGCGTTTGTCAGGCGCTTCAATAAAGAAAAGATTATTATTATTTTACTGTGCATTTTTTAAAATGTAATCTATTGACTTCAAGTTAAATCTGTTACTTAATAAGAATTATCTTGTGCGTTATGAAATCTACGCTATTGAAGTAATTGGATAGTATTAGATTAGATTAGATTAAATTAGATTAGATTAAATAATCCGTCGAAAAGCAATATTCTCTGAATTCCAATAGGTCAGCGTTTCAATTAGCCGTGTCTTAATTAACCATTCTTTTGATCTCATTCCGACTCTTCTTATCCTCCAGGCTCAAATTCCTTTGTAATCGTAATCGTAAAATCAAAATTTATAAAGCGCTACTCTAAAACTAAGCGTAGGGCACCAGCTTATTCACGAGCGCTGCTTCGTATCAGAGGGGTTGTCCAGACATGTCAATGAAACCTAACCTGACCAATCCCGTCAATAAGATCGTTTCGTGACTTAACTCTTCAGACGCTAGATAAATCCAGATCGGACGATTAGACCTACAGTCAAGCGCCATTCAGAAGAAGAGCAGTCCCTTGAACACCATTTTATAGCCATAGTTTTGCTATATATAAGAAGATTTATTAATACTGTCATTTGCATTCAGTCAAATATGCCGATAAGATAGGACGATTACAGTCAATCGCCAGTTAGAAGAAGAGTAGTCAATTGAACACCTTTTTATAGCCTTAGGTTCGTCCTATATATAAAAGAAGCAGAAAGTGGATTGCATTTAATTTAAGTCACGTATGTCGATGTCAGCAAGATTTCTTGCTTTATCAGTACTTTATTACGCCCAAAGGCAGAAACAAATCAGACGTCACAACACACACACAAATCTGAACAAACACGAAGTCAAACGCACAGACTGCGAAAATGTTCGTAAAGATCATTTATGCAACTAAATTTACCGTTCAAGATGCAAGCAAGTTCAGAATCACAAAGAAAGTGCTCAACAACGTAACACCAAAAACTATCCTGGAGAAAATTAGATGTCGAATGAACTAGTCGCCTATAGAACATCATGCGACGTTTCTTAATAATGTGATGTAAGTCTAGTCTACCAAGGCCACAAACGAAGCCTTTTTTCTTTTAGGCTTCTTTATTTTTTTAAACCAAATAACTTTCTTCTATAAACAGAGTTCCAACATGCATTCAGTTCATCTTCCTGTCTCACTGTGTATTTAACTACGGCTGAGGCGTAAGTTAATGTTGGCAAGCAGTAGCTTTCTTGTAAAGATAGATGAACCAACTCATTAAGATCTTTGGCACGTGCGTAGATTCAATTACAGGCAGAGAAGAAAGATCGTCTCATCGATTCCGTGTTAAAATTAAGCGATTTACCATGATTAATCATCACACCCAAGTATTTAATTGATTGCACCCAAGGAATCGACACGTCTCCCAGAGTCATGGGAGTAATTGCGAATTTAGCAGATTACCTAAAGCAGTGCAATGAGACTTGGAAGGATTGAACTGTAGAGATAAATCATTAGTAATAGACATAGTTACATAGGTCAAGCATATTTTGTAGCCCATTAACAGATGGGCATATTAATAACATTCCTCCTCCTCCTCTTCTCTCTCCTCCTCTTCTTCTTCTCCTTGCCTCTTCTCCTATAACTCCTTGGCTCAATCCTCCTCCTTTCTTCTCCTTAATCTTCTTCTTTTCCTTTCTCCTCCTTTTTCTCACTCCTCTCTTTCTTTCTCCTTGCTCCTCTTCTTCTTCTCCTTCTCTCTTTCTTCTTCCTCCTCCTCCACCCTCCTCCTCCTCTTTCTTCCTCTTCTTCTTCTCCTTCTCCTCCTCTTTCTCCTCCTCTTTCTTCTTCCCGCTTGTCCCTTCTCCTCCTCCATCTTTTTCTGTCCTCCCTTCTCAAAAGCTCTTCTTCTTCCTCCCTAAAGAAGCCATCCTCACATCTTCTTCTTTCTCCTCCTCCTCCTCTTCTTCGGTCCTCCTTCTTCTCCTCCTCCATCTTCAGTTCAACCCTCCTCCTCGTCCTCCTCCTCTTCTTCTTGTAATTCTTTCGCTCAATCGGTCCGAATTGGTCTTCCACGCCATCCGACTCCTCGTTACCTCGCTCCTTTGACATGCACACGACCGACTTCCTTCGACGCACATTCGGACTAATTCGGCGATTCTCGGCTCTGTTCGACAGCGGCGGTGCCCGGCTCAGTCTCGGGGGGAGAGGGTGGCGTCGAAGTCACAACTGGATTGGCGCAGAGCGCTAATAAAGCAATTACCAGAAACGGGACAAGCGGTGATTCCGCCTTTCCAGTTCCTCTTCGTTCTGGTTGACGTGGAAAAAGCGAATGTTCGACGGAAAGGTTTTGCTAAAAACGCCGACAAAACGCTGTTTATGGTGCGCCAGTTTTCTGTCCCGGACTCCGACGACTTTACTCGTCGGTCGGTCGGGTCTCCTTTCGGAAATTGGTCGATGGTTGACCGTCTGCCTGACCTTTTGTAACCCCGGAAGTGCTTTATGGTGATGGTGTGACGTGTTGACGAAGTCCACTCGCTCAGGGTCCTCTTATTCCTAAGCATGCTTTTAGAGGCATCAGAGGAATTGGGTGTTCTTAGATGGTATACGTCAGGCCCCGACGGCTAGGGTTTTGTTGGAATCGCCGTTTTTTCTGGCGAGACCAAAGTTCTTGGCAGGGCCGGCCCTAGCCCAAATGGCGCCACATGGAAAGCGTCCTCTGACCCCCACTCCACGGTCCACCCGACGTCACAATCCAATGAGGAACGGTTCAGGAATGAACCAGAACATTACGCTCAACTGAGTTATACGTTATTATTATGATTTTTCATTAGTACAGTCAACACTGGATAATTCGAATGGGAATAGTAAAAGGTAAAAACACTTCGAATTGCCGATAAATATGAATTGCCGTAAAAAGAAAAAATATTTATTACAAGGAATTATCTGTTGAAGTTATCAGAAATCTTTTTTGCTTGTAGAAAAAAATGGCTAACAAGTTATACTAACAAGTTGGTATACTTCAGCGCAAATTTTTACATCTGAGGCGTACGCAAGTATGACAAATACACTATTTATATCGTGAAATTTTAATTTCGGAATTACATCATGTGTGTCTTAGCCTTTCAAAGGCATCAGGCTGTTCTGGTCCCCATGGAACGATTCCTGGCGAATAGCAGCAAAATTTTGAATAAATTTTCGATAATAACGCGCTAATCCAATGAACACGGACGCCTTTTTTGTTTTCCAGCTGGACCACCATATCAAGCTAAGTCTGCAAACCTCCTTGCCCTAAAACATGACTCAAGAAGGTAATACTTGTGCACCCGAAAATAACACTTTGACGGTTTTACCAAACACCCGTCTTGGTTGGATACAGCTTTCCATTGCAGTCATCGTATTGACGAATGTGTAACATCAACTCATCCTTGTATGTGGTCGCAGATAAGAAGCGGTTATTGCCAATGGACTCTTTGAAAAGATCTTGAGGTTTCTACAATTATAAAAATGTATGGAAATTAAATGCTGATTCAGATTGAACATGTTGAGTCCTACAAAGAAGGCACAATATATAATGCAATACACTAAATATGTAAAGAATTATACTTACAGAAATTGAAGTCATTTTGGCGAGCTTGAAGAATTCTAGCTGAGCTTGAGTCATAAGACCGATCGAGTGAAGCAAGAGCTCGGCAAGCGATATACTAAAGCATGAAATAGCATTCTCATTTTATACTATACGAGAAAATAAAGTAGAGGCCTCCTATTGGCCGGCTGCACTGGCTTCCAAACCAAAAATAATAGGGCAGTTGGAGGGGGAGGGGCCCAAATGAAGAGCGCCCCCTTGAAATGAACTTTGCGCAGCTTTAATGGCCATCTGTTTTTGCCCGAGGCTGTCGTTTGACCTTTGAACTTTCGATGACGTCATTGAGCCAGGACCGGGTGAGCCAGGAACGGGTGAGCCAGGAACGGGTGAGCCAGGAACCTGACCATGGCAGTGAGCCAATAAAAGCCTATTCATAACTACTGTTACCGTTCAAGATGCAAGCAAGTTCAGAATCACAAAGAAAGTGCTCAACAACGTAACACCAAAAAATATCCTGGAGAAAATTAGATGTCGAATGAACTAGTCGCCTATAGAACATCATGCGACGTTTCTTAATAATGTGATGTAAGTCTAGTCTACCAAGGCCACAAATGAAGCCTTTAACAGATTCCAATTTATTAAAACCAAATAACTTTCTATATACAGAGTTCCAACATGCATTCAGTTCATCTTCCTGTCTCACTGTGTATTTAACTACGGCTGAGGCGTAAGTTAATGTTGGCAAGCAGTAGCTTTCTTGTAAAGATAGATGAACCAACTCATTAAGATCTTTGGCACGTGCGTAGATTCAATTACAGGCAGAGAAGAAAGATCGTCTCCCCGATTCCGTGTTAAAATTAAGCGATTTACCATGATTAATCATCACACCCAAGTATTTAATTGATTGGACCCAAGGAATCGACACGTCTCCCAGAGTCATGGGAGTAATTGCGAGTTTAGCAGATTTACCTACAGCAGTGCAATGAGACTTGGAAGGATTGAACTGTAGAGATAAATCATTAGTAATAGACATACATACATAGGTCAAGCATATTTTGTAGCCCATTAACAGATGGGCATATTAATAACATGTCGTCCGCGTAGAGCAGACAGCCAATAAATAACGAATTGATGTGACATCCTATATCAAGTTGGCGCAATCGCACAACAAACAAATTAATGAAAATATTAAATAAGGAGGGCGATAAAACGCTCCCTTGTCTTACACCAGATGTCACTGAGAAGCAGTATGAAAAGCAACTGCCCCAGCGCACCTTAACCAATAATTTACTATACCAATTTTCTAAGAGAGATACTATGGGGATGGTATACCCGCTTGTAACAAAGAGTCGAACAGTTTGTTATGTACAACACTGTCAAAAGCTTTTTTAATATCTAAAGAAGCCATAAACACAGAGCTACCATTATTGGTGAAATGGTCGACGGTTGTCCTTAGAGCAAATATAGCTTCAGTACAACCCATCCCACGTTTAAACCCAAATTGCAATTCATCAGTATTGAGAAACTCATCGCAAATTAAAAGAAGCAAATTTTCAAACACTTTAGAAATAACGGGAATAAGGGTGATGGCACGGTAATTGTCTACATCGTTTAAATTTCGAGATTTATCCTTAACTAAGGGAACAATAATGCCGTGACCAAACGCGGACGGCACATACTGATGAATAACAAACAACTTAAACAGCTGTACAAGTGCAGTTGTCAGACTTTATGATGTCCTTAAATTCCGCATCCATCCCTTAAGCTATCGCTTGTGCAGTCATGGGCATGAAGTGTTAGCGACTTCATTTTCTTAACCTCGGCATATGTGAGTGGGTGACCAGGCCTCTCCATCGCCATCTCATCTTCCCACCGACAGCATACGGCCAGTGTACTCATTATTTCTGAGCTGGCTAGGGGTGCAGATGGAGCAGAAATCTCGACCCCAATTTCTGCCCTGGCGGGGATTTGAACCCCCGACTTCTCGCTTGACAGTCCAGCACGTATAGCCACTAGACTATCCCCCTTTATTTTGTTAACCCTTTCGAAACTAACTGCACTTAATAGCATTTACTTAATGCATGTATGGACGTCAAGTACAATAAGGCCAGCAGCATTGGGTTTGAGAAGAGCAGCTTTTATGCAGAATGACCTTTCGTCCGCCTTCTCTTACAGTATGTGTCTCAGTTAGAGCCGTAATTCATTGCAGACGCCAGTTGGCCTTTTCTGCTCAATCCTCCAGTGAGACGGCGAACGACGTAATTGGAAGAATGGGAGAGTGTGATGGATCTGCGCTGTGTGCAGGTGCCAGGTTTTAGGAAATTGGAGATCGCGGTGGTGCAACTTGTTCGAACGGGTTTGTACTTGGTAATGGTTGCGAGAAAAGTTCATTTCATGCTCAAGTTCATTTTCAATCAAATAGTCTGCCTACATGAATGTACTTATCTAATTAATTTTATGGAAAATTACTGACATTATTTTATATGTATAGTATAGAACAATAACGTTTACATATAAATTCAAATTCTTATATTGGCTATATATAAAGAAGTATTTGACTAATATAATTATAATTATATTGTCTTTAACGTCAACGTTTGAATCCAAATTCTAGAGACAGGTTGAAAGAAGAATTCGACTAATTTAGATTGCATCAGCGTATAACATTTAAATTCAGATATTTCGTATATACATGTATTTCAAAATGAGAATCTGGCAGAAAATTCATTTATAGTTGCACCCGAAATAACATGCCATCCAGAGTTAAAAACGAAATGCGAGATTAGTTCTGCCGAAAATAATTACCGTCACTGTCTCCTGTCGTTGTTTCCAATCAGAGGAATGAACCGCGATGTCTCGACGTCGTCCATCCATCGGTCAAATTAGACCAAGAACTCGGAATATCAAGTAGTGAGTGGACTCATTTGTTGCGGTGATTACACATTTCCTCGGTGATTCCTAGGTTACCGTGCCAGAGCGCTCTTTCGAGTTACTTAAAAGGGCGCTATACAAGGCTCTGATACATACAAGCATACACATACCTGCACACATATACTGTACATATGTAATGTAACAAAACATTTACATAGCGCCACTTAACAGTCTACAGAAGCATACATACATACATACATGCGTCATACATACATACATACATACATACATGCATACATACATACATACATACATACATACATACATACATACATACATACATACATACATACATACATACATACATTACATGCATACATACATACATACATACATACATACATACATACATACATACATACATACATACATACATACATACATACATACATACATACATACATACATACATACAAAGATACTAAGAATCTCAAGAAAACAAGAATCTCATTGAGACCTCCTTGGTATTGGATAGCGTTATAATTTCCTAATGAAACCAAATCACACCCAATGCACTGCAGTCAGGTGCAGTGACAATTACCTGAGATTGCTTTGACAATAATGATTTATTGCAGGTATTATTATTGTTTCTGTTGTTTTGTTTTCGAATGACGGTAACTGCTTCTTAAAAGCACGGATAATATTACTTCTGTTGCGGAACCCAATTGAGAAGAGACCAAAGCCAGTAACAAAAGCCATCACAGCGGGAACTCTAAAGACGAATCAATATCAACGAATAGCAGTGGCATTATTGAAACACAGACTGTCGCCAAAGAGACTGCGGCTGTTCGTCATTCGGAGTGCTTGATGAGATGCTTAAGAGTCTGCTAGGGTCACTCTGCTTAAAAGGAAGTGGACGGAGCTGTCTTCTTCCTTTCAAAGATGAAGTTTTTATGGAGCTGCCGTCTTATTAGCTTCTATTAGCGTCAGATTTGTGTCACCCATTCTGATGAATGAGAAATACTAAATGAATTTAACCCAAACTCTTCATAGCGAGGGTTGTAGCTGGGCCTAAAATAGTCTGTTTATTACACAAAGTGTGCACTTGACATGTCTGGAGTGTGCAGTGTGTAGGATGAATTCTTGAGAGATTACCTCCAGTCAACTGCGCACGATTTCGTTCTAATACCTGGAATTTTCTTACCCGTTCAATTACAGTTTGACATTTCGAATAAGATTATGCAGTTGACATGTTTGAGTATTTTAGACTCTGTAGTACGGAGTGCCAGTGAAAAGCGAAGGTATTAAGGGGTGTGTGTGGATCACACGACTATAATTGCGATCATTGCGATGCATGGTAACAGTAGCCTTTACTGTAATTCGCCCATTACTTTGCAGTTTGTTCGATTAGACCTTTGAAATGGTGATTCGTCGGCCAAGGTTGCGTTATGGTCTGCTTCCGATTACTACTCCGGGACTGACAAGGGTCTGGTATTGTCATCTTGGGCGTTACAATGAATGAAGGTTAGGAGCACCATACACACATATACGTGTAACCTTGCGCATCCTCGTGGCGCATGGTCTTTCAGGCCCTATATACGACGTGGTTCGCTACAACGGTGAATGCTCTATCTGCTTTGGTGGGTATTTAATAGGGCAGCAAGTAAAGAACCGCCTTCAGTCGGCGATAGCGTCTGATTCGTCTAATACCTGCCAGAAGACAGTCCATCGTTTGAGCATCTTTGCAACACTGCCGACTCACGCCTCTAATCTAGGTCAGGACATCCAGGGCATGTACTCCATTGACTACTCCAAATATAGCCGCTCCCCTACACCCTGGAGATTACATGACCGTTTTATTCCACAAGCTGACAATCTTTCACGCAGATCGTTTATAATAAGAATGTTATACTCTGTATAAATGTATGTACACCAAAGTGCGGATATGCATTTGGTTGAATAAAGAATATACTTACTTACTTACTTAATACAGTCATACGATTGGTTATGTCTGCTTTGAACAGATCGTGGTATTGTGTTGTTAGGTTAGGAGTACCATACACACATGTACGTATAACCTCCAGAAGAGGCGCTATATAAATTTGATCGCTTCTAGTGAGTTCCCTTTGAAGTGGTGGTATATTAATATTGATTAGTAACTCCCATAGCACCCGTGTCTAATGCACAAAGCATCAACCGATGGCGCATCGAAACCAATATGTAATTAGGTCAACATCCAGAAGATCAGTCCGTTGAATAATATAAATTGGCGATTACAATAGCAATGAAAAGCTGTGGTTGCAATCACAGTTTGCGGAAATCAATGAATCTGATGAAGTGAAAAATAAGCAGTTACTTTAAAAGCGTTTTAACCTTGGGAACAGCTGCAGCGATAAGAACCGGTGATAAATGGGGCAATTCCTTGCCGAAGACAGCGTAGAAGAAAACAATAATTTAAAAACGATCACAGCTGGAAACTTGGCCAAGTGAAGTGCTGCAGAAAGGGTGAGGCAGACAGACAGACAGAAAGATAGGGAAACAAAGACTTATTGATTCAGAATGGTGAAGACAGTTGCAAGTGAAGTTACGGCAGACAGGGACAGACAGATCTCACAGACAGACAGACAGGCAGAGAGACAGACAGGCAGACAGGCAGACAGTTACTGCTGCAGAATGGTGAAGATATTTGCAAATGATGTTAAGGCAGACAGACAGACAGACAGAAAGACAGACTGCTAGCATGGTGAAGCATATGCAAGAGTCCAAACTTGCTTGACAGTCGGCTATGAACAACAGATGATGACACAGGTCGTCGGGGCTTCTAATGAGAAGCGGAGGAGAGGATGAAAGCCGGCAAGCCGCCTTCAAAGACGCCCACTGATAAAAATTCCATCGGTGGAGAAATGACAGGTTGTTGCATGACAAACGTCAACGGACGGAGACGATCTGTCGGCTCAAAGGATTCAGGAACTCCAGTCTCCGGAGGATTAATGCTTCAGCCGTGGCCATTAGTCTTCTTAGAAATTCCATCATTATATTGTTCTTACAGCAATAACAGCATTATTATTACTGTAAATAATATATTATCATTGTACAAACACAAATAACTGTATTATGGAGTACGTTATTACTGGTTATCAGTGGTCATCAGATATTACTGGCTATAAGTGGTTATCAGTTATCGCTGGCTATCAGTTATTCATTCATTTCAGATATTTATATAGCGCCCCTTCAAGATTTCTACTCAGAGGCGCTCCCGAATACAGCGCGGACACTGAATCGGAGTTTCACGCCGAAGCGCATGAGCAATTGCGAGTGAAGGACTTGCCCAGGGTCCCTACGCGGCGGCTTGAGGTGGATTCGAACCCGCAACCCTCCGGCTGCAAGGCACCGAACATACCCCTACAAAGTTATCATCAGTTATCACTGGCTATCGGTGGTTATCAGTTACTACTGGCTTTCAATGGTTATCAGTTATTACTGGCTATAGCAACGGTTATAAGTTATTACTGGCTATCAGTGGTTATCAGTTATTACTGGCTATATCAATGGTTATAAGTTATTACTGGCTAACAGTGGTTATCAGTTACTTATCTGGCAGTTATACTGGCATGGTTGCAGTTATTACTTAAAAGTTATTAGTGGCTATCAGTGGTTATCAGTTATTACTGGCTATATCAATGGTTATAAGTTATTACTGGCTATCAGTGGTTATCAGTTACTACTGGCTATCAGTGGTTATCAGTTATTACTTGCTACCAGTGGTTATCAGTTATCGCTGGCTATTATCACTGGCTATCAGTGGTTATCAGTTATCACTGGCTATCAGTGGACTATCAGTGGTTATCAGTTATCAGTGGTTATCAGTTACTACTGGCTATCAGTGGTCATCAGTTATCACTGACTATCAGTGGTAATCAGTTATCACTGACAGTCAGTGATAACTCATTAATTAACTGATCAATGGTTATCAGTTATCAATGGGTATCAATGGTTGTCTATGGCCTGGTTAGCTTTCCTTTACTGAACTCGTGATTGCGCCAGTTTACAAACCGATGGTGACTTATTTTAGAGCTTTGAATCTAGGTTATCACGGTCCGCACAAGGGATTTTAAATGGCGTGACACTCATTCAAACTGGCAGAGGTGATGAAGGATCTCACCCGATCAATTCATTGATAAATGAGTAGGATCGATACCATTATACGGACGATAATAGAAAAAACGTTTACATTTACATTACATTACGAAGCCGAGACATCAGCCGGTGGTCGCTTCATGTATAGAGAAGTTTTCTATTGTGACCAATTTCAGGAGATGGAGCTGAACATAAGGTGGAAGCTTTTCATTTAGAGAGTACATCGCCAACGTCTCTTGCAATGTTAAGCCGTTATTGCAACACACTGCAGCTGAGAGCCAGTTTCTGTCTTGTTGTGTTTTATGGATGGGATAAGAGCGAGTAGCCTATGGATCGAGAAGGTCTTTGCGAATATTGCTGTCATGTAGAGTTTATCAGGAAGTGATGTGGAAATGATTCACATCTTTGCTTAGTGCTTACCCGTGTTACATGCATTCTGTTGGTAATGCACTTGTCGTGAGTGCTGAGCTGTGTAGGAGCTGACGGGTTTACAACGGATGAACAGACCAGAAGTGTTTGGCTGACCTGCGTTTAGCTTGTGGATCGAGAGAGGTCAGAAGCGGAATAACAATAAACTATGGCAGCTCTGAGAAAAGCTCTTTTTGCCTATCTTGTTTTCATGACAAGAATAGAAGAAGAGCAGTCCTGAGGCATCCATGGGTATGAAGTGCTAGCGACTTCATTTTCTTAACCTCGGCATATGAGGGCAGGTGGCCAGTCCTCTCCCTCGCCGTTTCATCTTTCCACCGACAGTGTACGGCCGGTGTACTCATTATAGCTGAGTTGGGTGGAGCAAAAATCTCGAAACAATTCCTGGGTTGGCAGGGATTTGAACCCCCAACCTCTCGACATGCTAACCACTACTCTATCGAGCACCCCATACGGAACCAGAGTACATTATGAGGTGCTTATGGGAGTACCTTATTTATTGGTGGTAGTATAATGTGATATAGTGTAATGTGAAATAGTAAGTCATCACTGATTGCACTATAGGCAAGGGAACAGTTCTAAGTCAGAGGCAATAATCCTGACCCAAACCGTAAACATTTACGGTGTCGTAAAATTTGGCGGTATAATTATTTGAGGGGAAAATCCATGATTGACGTCGGGTTAATTACGGCTCTGCTAATAAGTTGTAGGCTACTGTTTTGTAGTGAAATCTTGTGCTAGTAAAAGTCTAATTGGTTAAGTTTTAGAAAGAGCAGTCAAACAAGTTGAAGCATTGCTGAAAACTGCATTTCAGTGCTTTATGCAGACATGCTATTTATAATTAAATTGAAAGATTGCGTCATGATGCAATCGAGCATATTTTAAAAATACCCTTTTAAAAGAAACATCAGAATTTACTGGCCTTTGAAAATGTGACAGGAACGCCATCGATATTTCGTATTATGCTGTGAAATTGCATGGTTGGGTCGTGGATAATGCAGCCTTCCTTTGTCCAACAGGAATTGATGCATTTCCATCCAACCGGCGCAATGAACGCGAAATTGGAGGCCGTACGAATGGCTTGATGGGTGTTTTTCACTGTCTCGTTGGCTACCACATTGTGAAAGATGTAGTCTTTCGATTCCTTTTGAATCTTTCTTTCTTTCCCTAATGCAACCATTGATTGCCGTGGAGTGGGATTCAACCATAGAATTTTCTCTGCTGCTCCATTACTATGTCTTATGCATTGAGAGTATTATATCCTTGGGAAATAGGTAGAAACGTATTGTATCAAATCAGTCTCATGCAAGCCTTATAGGAGACTGCAGCTCCATTATTTCGGTCGTGAGTGTTGAGTGGTAAGAGAGCTACTACAGCTTTGGGAAATAAGGGTGAAATAGGCCTACGTCTTGATGGTGGTGGAATCAAGCCAGAAAAAGGTTGAGAGCTTCGCCAATTCAATTCAATTCAATTCAATTCAATTCAGAGTCTTATTTATAGCATTCTCGCAATTTGGGTATAAAAGGTGGCGTGAAACACACCTTGAGGCTCGTCTTTATTACGTGCCTAATTATGATATAAATTCTGGGTTAATGTGATAAGCTTAGTAACATGGACCCGAAATTCGATTGAGCTGTAGAAGAGAAAGACACTTTCCTATCCTGTGACAACCCAAGATGTGTTCCAGTATAACATGCCTCATTATTACACGCATTCTGAATTAACATGGACCCAAAATTCAGGTCAAATTTAGAATAGAAAATTTTAACGAAACTGTTACAACATTGTATTTTTGATTCAGCGACGGAGGTATTGTGGTAGAGTGAGATTCCAGTGTTTTAGATGGATATTAGAGAAACATTTACGATGAAAAGAGTCATGACGCTAAATATGGAGAAAAAATGATGTTTTAGCAATTATATTGATTATGGTAAAACCGGAATTTCTTTGACTCTTGATTAGCTACTTCTGGAAGGGATTAGATCACTCTGAAGAGCGGCTTTATAAGCAGACAGTGGTTATAATGTGGGTAAATTAGAAACAAGGGATGCTTGTGCCTTTCAATGCCTATCAAAAGCACTTAAGGTAAGGTAGTAATGCCAAACCCTGGATCATATATGAAGCATTCATGCAAGATCATTATCCATGTTAAAGTTTGTTCACGTGATAAATTGTTGAGGAGGAATAGTGAATAGTTCAGGCAAAGATTAGATTCCGTTCGGTTTCCAGTAAGAATTCACACGTCTGATAATTTTGAAATGGCTAATGCAGAAAGACGCAATCGTTTCTGAACATTGAACAATTCGAATTTGTTTCCAATTGGAAATCGAGAAAGAAATGCTGTCTGTAATTTGTTCAGCGAGAGCTGCTGTCGATAGGGGTCGAAAATGCAACGATTATTTTGCGCTATGTCCGCTAAAGACTGGATATACGATACTTCGGTTTCATGCAGATCTTGAAGAAAAGGCCACCTCGAGGAGGAGGAGGAGGAGTTGCCCACACAATTTCCATCTTCCATCGCTGGTAATTGATTCCTGATCATCATCCATTGCCCGATGCGAGCATTGCATCGACCAGCGCGATGCGTGGAGGAGAGGCTTACGCGGAACTTACATGGAACTAGTTCGATTATTGATTCGATCCGTGGCCGTGCAATGTGTGCCTGCAACGATGGGATGGGCGGCGGCGGCGCAGCCTGACGGTGGTGGTGGTGCAGCGCTGGACGGACCGGGCCGGGCGTGGACCCCAGCCGGCCGGGCGTGGACCCCAGCCGGCCGGGCAGAGCGACGGCGGACGAGGCAACGGAAAGGGGAGCCGACGATCGCTGTTGGCTTGGGTTTTCTCTGCGTTGCGTCGGTCGTCGTCATTATAGATTGAGGATCTAATGTCGTTAAAGTAGCGTCCGCCGGACAGACTCCTCCGGCCAGATATAGATTTTTCGGGTCTTACCCGGCACAGTCGTCTTCTGCGTGTGTTTGTGTGTGCTTGGCGGTGGCCGCTTCCTAGGTCGGACAAACGGGTTCCAGCGAAGAAGGAGGTGCGAGAGACGGAGCATGGTTGAGTGATGTGAATGTTTCGACGTGCTGTGCGTTCGTCAGCTTTTTGTCCTTTTTGTCCTTAGTCGCAGTATTAACGAAATTGTTTAAGGCCATGATTTGGCTGAGCTGAGCTGATTGGAACTGTGTCTACTCTTGGACTGTTCAACCCTGATAAGGTATGAATTATTTATCAGATAGATTAATTACTAAAAGAAATGGGGAACTCGTTAAAGCCGTTGCGTGCGTGGATTGTTTGTCAGAGAACCAGAGAAAGTTGTTCACGCAATTTACGCTAATCTTTAATCAAACTGAAAACGTTCACTGATTGTTTGAGGCACTGTCCATAGTTGAATCCATTTTTTTAGTGTATGTTATTGTATACATATATATATATATATATATATATATACAATAAATGCAATAGAATGGATTGAATAAATATATCTAAATGTATGGTGTATTTATGCATGTATGCATGTATATTTGTATTTATGTATGTATATATGTATGTATGTATGTATGTATGTATGTATGTATGTATGTATGTATGTATGTATGTATGTATGTATGTATGTATGTATGTATGTACGTATGTACGTATGTATGATAGTATGCTTGTATATATGTAAGTATTTTTGTATGTATGTATGTTAGTATGCTTGTGCGTATAATATTATGTGTAAGTACATGTATGCATGTATGTTAGTATGCATCAAGACAGTTGACATAGCACATTTTAAACACCTCAGGAAAGAGCTGCAAACGTGGTTGATGAATTTGCCGCTCAGTGTATGAGTTCTGAGGTTCCTTACAAAATTCTGGTTTGAGTTATATGTGTAAAATGAGTTGCTAGCAGATTTATAACTGAAATAGGACCATGTTGGGTGATTATATTCAGTTCCTTGCATTATACAACAGGAACGTACATTGCAGCTTGTTTAGTTGAGGAATTCTGCTTTTAGGCAGCTTATGTTGCTTCACACTTTGACGACGAACGTGCCTACTAAAAGTGACTGGGAAGCTAGTGCAGCTCGTCGTTAAAGTGTGAAACCTGATGGTAATGGAAAGCAGCTCTTGGTTATGTGATGCATTTTAGGGTAGAAGAAATTGCCCATAGAAACACAAAATCCGTGGCAGTAAAATGTGTACTGTTAATTTTATCTGTTATGTGTTGCAACAGCAGCAGGAATAGCTTAGGCCTATGCCCTTGATTTCCTTAGAGCACGGCTTGCAGACGTCTGCGCTGTTATCAGTGTTATGCGCTGTCAAAGACGGTTGACTGAGCCTTGGCTTGTAACGCAACGTGTAGGTTTGAGCCTCTGTGCTCTTCATGAGACGGTCTCTGTGTGAATAGACCCTTAAGCCATCAATCGATGACGACGCTAAGCCACAGTGATCGATGATGCCTTCTGCATTTCGTAATGGTGGCTGTGTGTGTGTGTGTGTGAGTTATTCAGAAAAGGAAATGATTCGCTTCGACGGGTTATTTCGACGACGTCTGTAACGGAGGGATAGGAGCTGTTAAATGTGTATTGTTGTTGCAAAGAGTGAACATAATAAACACTGGTTTAGATCATCCACTGCCTGAAACGGAACTGTAAGGATGGACCAGCAATTCCCAGGATGGTTGGGATAATGGAGATGGAGACCCACTTCTCGATTTAAGCTCGTATGGTGACCTCAAACACACACTCCACTGCATATTATACACACAGTGCATATGCGCCCAGACCCAGTGCATAGGTATGGTGACTGAAAAGAATTATGATAGTCGATAAGAATTGCAGTGGAATATTTGTACATACAGTGACGATAGACAACTAGAAATTTGAAGATGATATTGACCTGGTAAGAGGAACTTGAAGAGTGAATTTTTCACATTCCAGGAAAGTACTTGTTCACTGGATAAGGCACACGGCTGCTAACTAGATGCCAACTTGTGGGGCATGGTAGCCGAATCGTTAGAGCGCTCGTCTTGTAATATGGAGGGTACGGGTTCGATATCCTTCTGAAACGGTTATTGTGTAGGGAAGTTGAGCAAGTCCTTCACTTACAACTTATTAGCGTCATTGATTATTACGTGGTTATTAGATGGTGGCGCTTAATAAATACGTAATAATATAAATTATAATAAAAATGTAATAAAAATAGCGCAAGATGACTGTAGCGTAAACAACAGTATTGGTTATGGAAAAAGAAAACTGTGGGAGAAACCTGAATAGCAATAGAACAACAACTGCACGCCATAAATCACTTAACATGCTCAGGACACAGAAACGCTGAACCAAAATGTTCTACTGGTCAGTTGCCTTTATAATCATCATGTTACTCGCTGCGGTTTACCAGTCTGTTCTACTAAACGAAGATATGAATTACATAGGCCTAATGTAGGCCTACAGCTAATCTTTCACGAGGCTGTTCATATGTGGTATCCTTATAAGATGGTGATATGAATGACACAACGAACAAAAAGGGATGGATAACAATAGCAGAATGAGTCTTAAACTGGATTTAAATCTGCGAGGATAAGTACAACAATAAGCTTTGCCGAAAATTTCCAACGACTGCGGCTTTGTATTTATTGTGAAACACGGACTTTACAGCAGATTGAGTTATATGAAAGATATTGGCGGTTGCAATGTGATACCGCAGAACGATGCTATATCTGAGCTGGAAATAAGAAATCGATATCGTTGAAGTGAGCAAAGACTGATGATTGAAAGAGTCCTAATAGAAGAAGCGATGATGAGACGGAAACTAGATCTTTTAGCTAACACAGGCAGGATGAATAAGGGCAGAAAGATCACACGTGTGATGCTGGGAATCAATGAACGCACAAAAGAAGAGAAAGATGCGACGCTTTTGCGAAACAAGAGGCGGCCATAGCTCGGCTCTGGCTGTGTGTGGAAGAGAGTGTTAGGGATATGATGTAGGGCCTACTCGTAATATGCACAAATGAACGGGCTTTTAAGGCAATGGAGGGAGATATGATGATCAAACGATGTTCTCGGTTAGTTTGTTTTATGTGTTGTCTTTGCCAACAGCACATCATATTTCCTCGTTATGTGTGATGTATATATGAAGATCTATTGCAATGCGGGCAAATGCGTCGTCCAACTGGTGATTAATTTGTGTACTATCCGGTAATGGTGCACATTGCCCAGATGTGTGATTTATATGCAGTTGAGGTTAACAGTAGTAGAATAAAATGTTCCGAGTTCGTGAAATCTCCAGCTGTGAAATGCATTGCTCGTGCCTTTAGAAATAAAAGAGCCTACATAAGCATATTTGCTAGAACGAATACCAGAAAATTTTCTATAAAATACCAGGGTCCCCTCATATGGAATAGCATACCAGAATGTATTCGTGCAGCCATGAGTCAAGCCTCGTTTAAATCTAAAATCCGTGCACACACAATAAAAAATGTTAAATAACATTGCAATTATTTAGTTCTTGTTGGTTTTAGTGTTTTTCTTTTACTTTAAGGCCGAGGGAAGCTACCTCGACGCAGTTATTTCTGGATTTCCAAGCTACTGCCACTTCTAATTACTTACCACTACTAAGATTTCTTAATATAGTTTTGTAATTAGGCCCCCATCCAGCGGGATTATTCCCTTCGGGTAAGCCCATTGCTCCCTTATCTATGCACTGATATTTGTATATTAATAATGATTAACCTTGTGTTTAACTGCTGTGAAACATTATTGTTTTGTTCTTGTTCTTTTGGTTTTGGGATCAATAAACGAATTGATTGATTGATTGATACATGTATTCGAGATTTTCACGAATTCGCATTTACGCACATTTCCCAGTTGCTTGATTTTATTTGGCGTAAGAACGCGGACACGTGATTGGAGATATCTATCTGCTGTTTTGTATTGCTATTGATGAAGTACGCCTGTCGGTCGATAGAGGGAGAGGCTTGCAGGAGGAGGAGGCTTGCATAAAATAATCTGGCCAGAGCAACGGCGGTGTGCGGCGTTATTATTGATTGCAAATGTCCTTTGTCTGAAGGTCTTCTGTCTTATTCTCTTCACATCCATGCAGACGCATGTAGTTCGTCAGTGTACCGAGTACTCAGAATAGAAATTGCTGGTGTGCAGTAACAAAAAACGTGTGTTGGGAGATATGGAAATGCCTTTGCGGCGATGGCAGCAAAATCACTGTGTATAATATAGCAAAGCTGCAATCTCTTATATCTTGGGTAACATGTTGGGGCATGGAAAAATGGTTCAAATCCAGATGTTTTGGATTGGGCCGTTGACCTCTTTGTACTGTAAGGAAAGCTTGTCTAGTTGGGTTGCTGAAGGGTCTTCAATCTGGGGACCTATCTATGATACCAATTAATAAATGTAGCCTATCTTATTTTATGTAGCTATTGTTATTTTAGTATTAGCTAGCAGCTTCTATAACGCCGGTGTCTGGTACTTGAGGCATCAACCGATTGTTGACCAAAGTGAAGCGTCAATCAGGATATCATGCAAAGGATCAGTCCACCAAGAGAGAGACACATCGTATGGTGGATAAGAGATTTGGAAAAGATTAATCTTGGTAGAGAACGGAATAATAGTAATGTAACCAGAACACGGCTGAATCATGAATGTCAGATGTCTGGTCACTCTGGTGATAAAATGAATCTCTGGCTTATTGCCAGACATAACTGTGGCCTCATGACATTATTCGACGAAACTTGCCACAGTTTTAATTGATATTTTATATTAATTAGGCCTATCTAGTATGTCTTGTATTAGATTACCAATTAGAGACAATTATGAATTTTGTAGCGTATATTTGGTCTGAGCAGAAATTGTTACTTTATGTATGAATGTATGTATGTACGTTCATACATGTATACTTGCATACATATATATAAAAAAATATACATGCATATATCTCTTTCATAGATTAATTTGATAGCCATGACGCAGTGCGTTTGAGTGGTCTTTGGAAGGTTAAGTGTCTTGCAATAGACCTCTGTAGATACATATTTCAAATACAATACATACTTAGGTTTATGAACGCTGCATGATGCATGATTTAAGAACCTAACTTTCCGATTTGGAAGACTTGATTGATTGGCTGGTCTCAAAATTAATGTCTTTTTGATTATAGCGATTATTATTATTAGCCTACTTGTACATTTTCAGCGCGTGCAAGGTCACACTGTAGAAATGCAAATCTGAGGCACAGTTATGTCAGCCGCCAGGGAAGAGCTGTTAGTCTGAAAGCCAATGAGAAATAGTGATGGATGTAACAGTTGGCAGAGAAGCCAAAGAACTTCGCAGAACCGGAATGTGTGTGTGGGTGTCCAGCTGACATCGTCAGTTAATTACACGTACATTTGTCCGTGTCCTCAAATAGTTTAATACTCTGTTGGCACGCACTTACGGAGAACGTGAATATACTGGTTGGAGTAAGCTCAGGGAAGACCTCTCACGCTTCGATAATAAACCATTGCATTCTGGAACATCGAAGACGCAATTATTCTGCAATGGATGACTCATGCATATAAGCAGGGCCTAGGACAGGGGGGGCCACTGGGGCCATTTGGCCCCAGGCCTCACTTGATAAAGGGCCTCGGAATTTCGGAGTTATTTATTGAAATGGGGAATTACGAAATTAAGGAGTTATTTATTGAAATGTAGCGCTATATAGGCCTAAATTCCAATTATTTCGTGACGAAATCGTTTACGTTAAATAATTGCAAACTGTAAACAAATTTTTCATAAATCTGTTAATAGTTGTAAAATGGAAAAGATGTCAACACTCAACAGTCTAAACTCTCTCGTAACTCGTTAATCGTAAGTCGTTAGTCAAACACTCATACTAATAATGTTTTAATATGAATATATTGTTCTTATCATCCGATTCGATGTGGATAGTGTAGCCTACACAGTAGCCTACACTATAGGCTTAGGCCTACTATATATATTCTTACTTTCTTAGTCTCTTATAGAGCGGTGGTGTAGCCAGGATTTGGAGTTTGGGGCAGTGTAGAAAATGAATGGGGTGGTGGACGAATTCAAGCGGAACGAGGCCTACGAGTGCACGATTAAGGTCTTTGTTTTTAACTTATGAAATTGATATTTAATCTATATTAAAATATTTGTAACATACAATATCAGTCAATTTGACAAAATTGATCACATTGTCAATTTTATTGAAAAAATAGCAAATATCCCCCCTAACTATTAGTATATTATATTATATGTAATATTATTTAAATTTAATTATCGGTAAAATCGATAGAACTTTAAATTATCAAAGCATTATTGATAAATTCGTGGCGTTGAAGATGCGAAGGATGATTTGAACCTTTCTGTCGAGTTTTTAAAAGATATTTGGAAAAGGCCTCGAAAATTAGTTGTGGCCCTGGGCCTCCAAATCCTGTCCTAGGCCCTGCATATAAGCCATGCATGTGTCATGCAAAGTGTCTCTCAGAGTGTCTCTGAGAGGTTCATAAAGACGCTATATAAATGTTCTGTTACAATGACAGTACAAGATTGCTTTTGGCCACATGTTTCTGTCAACTTGGTTGACTGATTGGTTGACTGGTTGATAGACTGGTTGGTTGACTGGTTGGTTGACTGGTTGGTTGACTTGTTGGTTGACTGGTTGGTTGACTTGTTGGTTGACTGGTTGGTTGACTGGTTGATAGACTGGTTGATAGACTGGTTGGTTGACTGGTTGGTTGACTGGTTGGTTGACTTGTTGGTTGACTGGTTGGTTGACTTGTTGGTTGACTGGTTGGTTGACTGACTGGTTGGTTGATTGGTTGGTTGATTGGTTGGTTGACTAGTTGGTTGACTTGTTGGTTGACTGGTTGGTTGACTGGTTGGTTGACTGGTTGGTTGACTGGTTGCTCGATTGGTTGCTTGATTGGTTGGTTGACTGGTTGGTTGACTGGTTGGTTGGTCATTCAGTCAGTCAGTTGGTCAGTAGGGTTACTCAGCTGTTTTCTGGACATTCTAGTCTGATATCCTCTTGGAGGGGCGCTATATAAGTGCTCTGAATGAATGAATGAATGAATGAATGAATGAATGAATGCTCTTGTAGTGAAACAGAAAAAACAAGCTGATCTGAATGCACTCTCTAATGCTGTCAGCTTGTATGAAATAAATTATTCAGAGCAACTGACGTCTCTTTGAAATCCCTTTTGCCTGTCTGCATTCGTAATTATGTTTCAGAGAAGGAAGCTGACGAAATTATTTTAGCAAAACATTGTTCTTTAAAATAGTATTTTGACAATGCTGCATGAGTTCAATGATCTGGACTGGGATTGAACTTGATACCTTGGAACAGACTGCCTGCTGTCGTAACCAGTCAACTGAAATTGACGAATGCAGAAGCAGTCATTTCCATTTTAAGATATTTCGAGCAAACTGTTTTTACTTATTTTGTCAAAATATGACAGAAATTTATCAATTTACCAAATCCTCTAAATACTTGCATGAGATCTTAGTTTATTAAGCCTACTTATGTTTTTGAAAATCTGCTCATTGTGGTAGAATGTAGTGAAGAGTGCGTAATGTAAGGGATTAAAGTTTCAGGTTATCTGATTTATCACGTATTGCCTTAAGTTGTTTGGTTGTACACATTAAAGTGAACGACCAAATCTCTGTGTTACTTCGACAATGTCCAGAACTGAATTATTTCCTTCTTTTCCAGATGCTATTTTACCGAAAACCCTAACATCTGAATTTTATAATGTAAACTTGAAGTTTTGCCGCTATAAGTTCCAATCCAATGTGCATTTAAAAAACATTTAAATTTTAAAGTCACTTCAAGAATAAACTCATCAATGGCGATCTAGACCCGAACCAGTGAAACTACTGTCGAATAATACAGACTTCAGGCACTTGCTACACTGTGGAGGGGACCGAGGAACTCGAGCCACAGTTCTCGAAAAATGTGATTCCAGCTGGTGGGCCCAACACAGGCAAAGCTTATTTATGGACATATGCCTGTAACAATATGGTTTTACATTACCAGTCTATTATGTAAGGAATAACTAGGCTATATGTTTTGTGCGACTTAAGATATTTTCCTGGATGTATTTAAGCTTACTGCGTTTGGTGGTGTCCCCTATGACTACTTGTGAAAAATGGATTTATCAGGGTTTGCCGTAGGTGACCTCTAAGTCGAGCATTTAGATTAAACATCAGTTTACGATGACGTCTCAATGGGTTGGATGCCATCGCCAGTGTATATATGTTCATCTGCATTTGCCCCGTTCTTTACTATGCACCGCGGCCGTAATGGCGGTCGTGACGACGGGAGTCGCATCTTTTATTCATAGGTATTTCTTCACATTGACGTCATTGATTATGTTCTCGTCGTTTTCACCCTGGCTCATCCTGGAGCGTTGGCCAATGGTGTTCGGTTCGTTGTTTTGTTGCCGCATGTACTCCGCGTTTTGCAACTACATTCTGTGGGATAATGAAATTGGAAAACGTCCTGGATATTATAAGAGTCGTGTGGACAGTCGTTGTATTTCATTTCGTCGAGTTCTGATGAAAATTGTAATTGTAATTTATAGCTTCTATCTTGTGGGTTTCTGATGCACAAGGCGTCAAAAGATGGCGCACAAAAACCAAGTCGTAATGACGTCAATATCCAGAAGATCAGTATCACCTGTTATACGGACTTATCTTCTGGATATTGTTTGTCCAGCCTATGGTAGATAAGCAATTTGAAAAGGTAAGTTATCTGTGAAAAAGTGATAGCGTTCGTTGTCTATTGTTTGGGGTTTCTTTCAGATCAATGTATTGCAGCATACAGAGAAACGTAAGCCTACAACATATACCTACGGCATATACCTACATCTACAACATACGTATGCCTACAACATATACATGTACCTACAACCAGGGGCGTCTATCCCCCAGAAGTCGTTGGAGCAAATTCCACCTCCGCTCCCCTCCCATGGTACGAAATAAAAAAATGTGAACTCCCCTCATTTCTCAATGAGGTCTTCCCCTATTTCTTGGATGTAGCATTTGCTCCAAGGTTTACATGTGTAGACGCAAACTGCCTACAGCCTATACCTACAACATATACCTACAACCTATACCTACAATATATACCTACCACATATATACGTACAGCATACACCTCTGAGCGCCTCTGAATGGTTATTCTGCTACAGACGTCATATAAATCCATATAATTATACGATACGATGCCTACAACAATATTATTGCTATTTATGGCATTCTTTCATCTGAGACGATGTCCATTGATGCTCAAATACTGTCAGAGTTGTTGATTTTCTCCTCTGTTTGATTTGTCGACGATTCTGTTGTGCGGCTTGCTCGTCTGTGTACTGGATCCATTGCAGCCATTTTCTGTTGTTCTTAGTTTTATCCTTCTATTCGCCGCCGTATAGGCTACGAATTTTATTCAGTAGAAAGAGCTTATGCTGCAAAGTGACAATAGTAAATGGGAAATAATATCGATTGAAACCGGTCTATAAAACGATGCATGAATTAAACATGAGACGAAAAGTAGTTCAAGGTGCAATGTCTCTCGGTGAGTCTTCCAGGGAGACACTACCACTTACCTGTCTGTCATACAGTAGAAGCTTAGAAGCTTTAGTGTTCCAGAAAATGGTTTACAATTATAGACGCTTCGGAGGTTTATATTTGTATTCGGCTTTGTACATGTTTAGTGTGAAAGACTGTTGTTAGCTCCGCTTAGCAACTTTTCTTCCGTTTGGTGGACAAACAGTCACAATCTTTCAGTTGTGGATTGGTTGATTTCATAGGTAATAATAATACTAATAAATAATATCTTTTCTTTAATAAGCGCCTGACAAACGCACTGCGCTGTACTTCATGTTATTTCAATTTAAATCTTAACTACTAACAGAACAGACAGCTTGCAATACAACGGCGCTAATAGCAGCCTACAAAGCATATCCGCCCAACGGGGGCTCGAACTCGGTACCTCTCGGTCTCTGTGCCAGATGTTATCCAATGCGCCACGGGCCCCCCCCAAAGTGATTGGGTTAGTGTTAAAGAAATCTTTACCTCAACTATAGCATTGTAGAAAACCTAAAGTGCAGTAGAAACACAACAATGAATGAAAGAACTACGTGTTACATTTAGTACCATGTCCACTGCAGTGCACAAAGATACAGGAAAGAAACTCAAGAGCAATTCGTTTTGGTTCTAAATTGCATTAACCTCGCAGTAAGAGTAACTTAAGCCAGGCATTGCATTGCTGCTGTCCAGTGCAACCACGGTCGACTTCTGTAGCGTCGTATGAAATTGCCTTTTGTCCAACAGAAGAAGAAGAAGGGGGGGTCCACAGTGTACTGGTAACATCACTGGCGTGAAGAGCAGCAGGTTGCGGGATCGCTTCTCGTACCCTCCCAAAAAATCCACTCAGTCTATCATTTGCGAGATGGCGCGTTGGTAAATGAGATATAGGACGTGATGGGCGCCATGCATGGTTGTCGTATAGGCCTACAGTTAAATTCGACTCCTGTAATAACTTGTGATCATCCATTCATACTGATTTGTAATCATCCTGCACACCGTTTTTCTAAGTTTGAAATTAAACGAAGATTATTATTAAGAGTGTCATGAACTAGTCCCACAAGGAATATAATGAAAATGATCCTAGCGACATCATTTTTTTCTAAGCCTCAGCAGATGAGGTCGGATGAGGGCCAGTCCTCTCCATCTCTCACCTCCTCATCGTCCCACCGACAGTGTACAAATTCTCTGCCTCTCCATATCCTCTTCTTCATTCCAAAA
>JACEVL010001080.1:197500-207500 GCA_020284085.1 Aporrectodea caliginosa
TGCATTGTTTGGGCTTCTTGCATCGAAGGCTGCGTTGGGCTAGATCCGGCGGTTAATGTGTCAGAACCGAATTATTCTGGTCACGTGGGTGCACTATTAGTATAATGGTTAGCGTGTTGGGCTGTCAATCGAAAGGTCGAGGGTTCAAATCCCTGCCAGGGCAGAAATTCGTTTTGAGATGTCTGCCCCTTCTGCGCCTCCTAGCCAACTCAGTTATGATTGCACTGACCGTACACTGTGGGTGGGAAGATGAGACGGCGAAGGAGAGGACTGGCCACCCATACTCATATGTTGAGGCTAAGAAAATGAAGTTGCTAACACTACATACCCATGGATGCCTCTCACGGTGGCTTTACGGACTGTTCTTCATCTTTTTCTTCTTTTTGTGCTAGGAAGGTGCTAGCTGGGATGTGACTTAAACAGTTAACAACAGGCTATTGTTCAAATTAATGTTTGGTTACCCATGCTAGTATTTCGGACTCGGTATTGAAATCGCCCCAACAGCCTTACTATTGCAGACTTGATCTAATGTACAGCGCCGGTGATTACGCTGGTCTCAGGAGCGAAGTCTTTGTGAGTCGCCGAGGTGTTTGGGATATTTGAGCTCTTTAGCTTAACAGTGGACCAAGTACATAGGAACGATAGGATTTCCATAGTATACTTGGTCCACTGTTAATCTAAAGGGCGCATTTACATTGCGCGACTGTCAGTAACGTAGTGCAATCTGATAGCCGTGAGCAGAGACTAGGGAGCCATGACTCATGTCTATCATATTTTTAAGTGACGTTCTCTCGAAAATCTACTATATGTATGTCTAATAGTCTTGTAATTGTTCGGTTCGGCAGCTGTTTGCTTAATGACTAATGATTCACTGTTATCGTCAATAATTGTAACCTGATGCGGTTTGACATCGGGAAGATCTATTAAACGAATATACAACAATGACAGTATCGTAATCGTAATCGTAATCGTAATCGAGCATTTATATAGCGCCACTCAAAAACAGAGGCGCCTGATCCTGACACCAAAGCACCGCTGATCACACAAGTTTTGGCTTTGTGACGCCGAGGCAGGAGCATGCTCACAACTTTTTTGGAAGCATTAATATAAAAAATAATACATTGATATATACTCTGATATAGGATATAATGTATGATTTTATCGACCTTAGGTCTGTACTTGTCCGAGATTGGCTCATACAACTTTTAAACCCTGGCCACTGACTGCAAGTTTATTACATGTGTTGGTCTATGTGAATAGACAATTCATATCTGCACCGTAGCTTTGCACCCGAGAGAACCTCACTGGTGCCAGGCAGACGATGTGTTGAGGTGGTTGCACTAATTATGGATAGTTCTTCTATTATCCATTCCAGTCCGTTTTCTATGGCCTGCAGGTGCAACGGGAATTAAACTGTTTATTGATTCTGGCCTTGTCTATTGAAAACCGGTTCCTTTTGTTTATGTAGAACCGGTTCCCGTTCTTTCAGCATTTGGATTTGGTTATTTCATGGCTATTTGAAATCCAATCTATGGATATAATATCTAAAGACTTCTATTATCGCCCGATAGATATTCGCTTCAAGTGAAGCAATAACTAAATACTATAATGGTAATGGTAGTTGCAAATTTATATTGCGCTACTTCAACTCGTTCTTCAATATTGACCGGTGATCCGGGTGCTTCCGGTCGCTGTCTTAAGACCACAATTTTTGCTCGGGACCTTTCACACTGGCAGCGCCTCTGATTGGTGTTCACTGTGAGAGGCGCTTTATAAATATTTATAGATACAACACAATACAATACAGTACAAGAGAGGCTCCCCGTCAGAGGCGATTTGGCTGATTCTAGTGCATGCCCTACTACGATAAAATAAATCACACGATATGCGAACATGCATATAATACATGTTAATACATGCTGTATTAAATAAATACTTTATGCTTTATAAAATCTTATTTTATATAGATGTATGCATGTATGTATAGATATGCATAAATATACAGACACATTATTATGTATTCTCTCAGAAATACTCTGGTTTGTATGTAGGCCCTATTGTATGCTTCATCGATTTATACATGCACTCTATTTAATATATGGTATTTAATATAGGCCTATAGTCTATGTTTAGCAGAAATTAATATATATATATATATTATATATATATATATCTGATATCTGAATATTTGTAAAGTGCGTCTGAAGGTCTTCTCAAAAAGCGTTTCGAACATGGCTGTCTAAAAGATATATCCTGTAATTCGTAGATGCTCTGTAATTATTTGATATATATCAATATATAGGCCTATAGGCCTATTCAGCATTTCATTATATGCAATTATGTACGCCCTCACACACACATACAATCAATCAATCCTTTTATTGTTTCCATAGAATAGTTTACAAGTAGTGATCCAGAATAAACATAATCAACAATCATAAGTTTGGAAATTAAAACAGACAGATCACATGATTATCTAATTAACGTTTGAGGGAAACAATCGGGTTCCCAGAAGGGACTGAAGTCCCGCTAAGTTAGGGATACCCGTGTACCATGTTAGCAGAGGGATGACAGTTGAGTATAGTTTACACAAATAGCATTGTCAAAAAAATTTAGAATAACTGGCTTAACTAACAACACTTAACTAGGTCACTTAACTAATTGTGGTATAACAATGAATAATCATATTTAGATAATGCATTGACTATTGTCAAGGAGGTAGGCTCTGACCTCTTTTTTAAATAGGGGCAAGATTCGGAAGAGTGCGCAGTGACTTCGGTAGGTTATTCCAGGCAGAAGGACCAGCACATCTTAAGGTAAAATAACGAGTGTTAGTACGGGCATAGGTTCCATCAAAGTTATCAAGAGATCTTGTATAATGAGAAGTAGCGACTGAAGATTGGGGGAAGAGATTTGTTGGCGAAGCGATACATAAATTCACAGATTTGCAATTTATTTATCTGAGGGATATTAAGTATTCGTAGTATAGTAAATCTACTTGCAGTGTTAGTTATCAATGATCTCCCAGCAATAATACGTACAACTCGTCTCTGTAATATAGATAACCTATTCAGGCGAGAGGAATAATTGGAGGCCCAGGCGATATTACAGTATGTCAAGTAAGGGTAAACAAGAGAATAATATAGTGTATGCAGAACTCTAGAAGGTAACAGGTAGGATACACGAGCCAGAATCCCTATGTTCTTAGCAACCTTAGTGGAAATGTTACTTATGTGATCATTCCAGGTTAAATGTTGGTCAATGTAGACCCCAAGGAATTTGGAAGAATTGACTTGAGTTATAGGAATATTGTCAATGGAGAGGATAGAATCAGTAGCAGGGACGGGTTTCCGATGAGATCGGAAAAGGACATAATTAGTTTTCCCAGGTTAAGAGAAAGTTTATTAGCCTTAAACCATTCCGCCACATGGATAAGTTCAGTGTTGGCAATAGATAGCAGAGACTGGATTGATTTATGAGAGAAAAAGACATTGGTGTCATCTGCAAAAAGAATAAAGTTAAGTTGGTCAGATGCATTCGGCAAGTCATTAATGTATAGTAAGAACAGCAGCGGACCCAAAATTGACCCCTGTGGAACACCACATGTAATAATAATACACACACGCATACACGCACATACACACACAATGTAATAGACTGTTTCACATTGCTTGACTCTTTCTAATGAGATTTCCGCAACAATTGTAACCTGTCATCGTTAAAACCGGTTAATGTATATAGACGGACTGCATGGGCTTTTAATAAATCCCTAGATATATATATAGGATAATTTCACAACATTGTCCTCTGTAGAATTTTATCTATGTTCTAACTTCTAAGCGTAGAGATGACTGTTATGATGAACTGTAGAAGCGCCCCAGTACATACATACACCCTAGTGCATATTATACACCCAGTGCATACACACACCCCGGTGCATACACACACCCCGGCACACACACACACCTAGTGCATACATACACCCTAGTGCATACAGGCTTGGAATCTGAAACTTCAGAACCGCTCCCTCATCTTGAAGACTGCAGTTATTGAGAATACCAAATAAATCTGCCGTTTACATGTAGTACCTTATTTCACTTTATCTTATCCTAGTTAATCTTATCCTACTTGATGTCGTTTGGCCTAAGAGTTAGTTACCTCACCTTATATACCGCACCTTAATAAACCTTACCTGCATTGCCTTATTCTCTATGTTTCCATGTCTTATTTATGTTTCCTTGACCATATACATTCTCTGCCTTAGAACCACTTGTGGTGTAGCAGCAGTGGAGGCTCTAGGATTTAAGGTTTTGGGCTAAAGCTCCAAGCCCTTGTCTTTTGTCCCATCCTCCCTGTGATTTGCAGTGAGTTTCCACTTTTGGGGGGCTGAGCGGCAGTTAGGGGCTAAGCCCCTATACCCCCCTGGCGCCGCCACTGTAGCCTAGCAGTTGAGTTTAACTGACATTATTTTGTGCATTTGGTGATATCCTGGAAACCTTCTTTTGAAGCTATCTATATCTGTTGTATGTTGAGGGCATTTAGTAAAGTGGAACTACCCCATTCCAGATGTCAGGAACAGTCCAGATATTTAATCCCTCCCGATGTCTAGCTCTGGTTCCAGTCGTGGGACACCACCTTGTTTAAAACTATTATTCATTCAGAGGATTTATATAGCACCTCTTCAAGGGAACTACTAGAGGTACTCCCGACTCCAGCATGGCCAAAAGATACAGTTTTTAGGTTAGTATAGAACGTGCCAGAGAGCGTTCTGGGATGCAGGCGTATAATTCCAAGGGCAGCCCATTTCAGGCCTATTAAGTGAGCATTTATAATACGGTAAGATAGTTGGATAAACGGAATAACGACAAAGTACAATAACTAGTTTATGCTTAGCTGTTATTGTTGATAGTAGTTCATGTTTGGTTGTTCTGTGTTTAGGAAATTTGCCGAGCATAGCAGATAACAAGAAGAGAGTTGGTTGCTAATCGACCTTGACGATGGCTCTTCCAGCGACGAGGGCCTCCGATCCAGAGAAACCGGTCAAGGACTATGGGTCGATTTCGCACTGGTCAGCGCCGATGACCGAGGATGCCATGCAGGGTACGACCACAATTGACCTTCTCCACCTCCTCCTCTATTCATTCCTCTTCAGAATTCAAATCTGTTGCCCCTGAGTGGCACTCAAAGCCTCTCCAATCCATTCCCCTCTCTTCACCTGGAGACCGACTTCCTTCGTCGAAGCGACCCTAATGAAATGTTTTAAGGCGACTATTTGCATCCTCCGTTACTTGGTATCGTTACGACAGCTGCTGTTGCTTCGCCGCTCTCACTGATGAATTCAGCGCCTCCCAATGAATATGGATGAGGTCGTCAGCGTCAGCCGATGTTGGCATTCGTCACCTCCCCTTCATTATCTCCTGTTGGGGGATTGCTTCGGTCGTGTTTGCCCGTCACCCAACAGATCCTTCATACCCCCACCACCCCATCACCACCATCCCAAGACCGTGGCTTTGAGGTGTTGCTGCAGAGCAATGTAAATCGACCTGGTACCTTTTTGTACCATGTGTCTTCACCATTCGTGCTTTTCCGTGTTGAGTGAGTAAGTAGGTAAGTAGCCTTCATTTGCATCTGAGAAGTGCACGTGCATTACAGTGTATGCAACGATTACGTGCATTTTTAAAATTAATAATCTGTAACAGTAGCAGATTATAAAGTCACACATGAACAATTAAATATAACTAAAGATGCATCGGTTAACAGAACTTACTTTTAAACAATTAATTTTAGATGTAACAAGAGGCAGCATGTGAGGATGGCTTCTTTGTTGCCTGTGTGTAGTTACCTTATTGCCTTTACCTTTTCTACCATGTTACCACTACCTTTTCTATTATGTTGTCCTTATCTTTTTTACCATGTTACTTTTACCTTTTCTACCCTGTTGCTTTTATTTTCTTACCTTTGTCTTTATATTTTTTACCATGTTGTCTTTATCTGTTGTACCACGTTGTCTTTATATTTTGTACCATGTTGCTTTTACCTCTCCTACCATGTTGCCTGTATCTGTTCGTTTTACCAAGTTAGTGGCATCCATTTTCCGTAAATGGGCAGCATGACAAAATTTGTCTGAATTTATCAAATTTTTCTAAATTCCGAGCTGTTTGTAAGAATGTGGATCTGGCTGGCATGGAAGAAGTATTGATCAGAATGCAGTTTAATTGCTTTCAATAGATCCATTTGTACAGGAACTCGTTAGGTGCTTAAAAGCATTCGATTGTTCATCCTACCTCTCTTGGTCCTTTTGTTATCACAGAGGAGTTGAACTCTAGTCTATTGTGACTCACGTGGCAATGTGACCATTGTGTTCAGGCACTCGTAACCTTAGTGCAGTTTTATGGATTTTCGGTCATTTCATCCCAGGTTTTCAGATCTACTTTGAATTTTATCGCGTAGTTTTTTAATGTTTTTCCTGTAACCTCAACAGCTTTTTCCAAAGATCAATGAACCTAAGCTCCTTACATTTTGTTACTGCGCATAGCCCAACCTGATTCCACTTGCACTCTTCTCCTCATCTTTTCATTCTTTTGTATTGTTTCTCCAAAACGCCGAGTTTATTTTTCCAAAGCCAATACTTCTGGTCCGATCACTTTCCATCAGGCGGCCGCCAAAAGTCAAATCCGTGGAATGTTGGAGTGATGCTTTGGATGAATTACTGGATGCTTCCATGGTCCCTCGAGTTTCCCTTGGAGTGCAGTCGGTGGAATGGGTGATCCCATTATGACCTCTTTGCTGTCAGGAGGGAGATTAATATGCGGCGTCGGGAAAATTGTGTTATTAATCACTTCGTTCTGTGTCATTTGACGATCTGTTCTGTCCAGCACAGAAGAAGAGTCTGTTGTTGTTCTTCGGTGTCTCTGCTGTTGAATGTCTTGTCACCTTTGCCATCTTAGCCACCCATGCCACTTTAGTCACCTTTGCCATCTTGGCTACATCAGCCACTTTAGCCACCTATACCACTTTAGCCACCTTTGCCACTTTAGCCACCTTTGCCATCTTAGCCACATCTGCCACTTTAGCCACCTATGCCACCGGACAGTGTCTAGCGCTGTGGCGGAATTTCAGAATTTCAGGTGGCTAAGTGTTTAAAATCCAGTTATGGAAGCCGACTTGTACAGTGAAGCTTCCGTTACGCTGTTACATACTACACGTGACACGTTACATAGTACATGTTAAATGCTACAAACTACATTGTAAAGGTTACATTCTACATGTACATATTACATACTTCTTGTAACACTGTTACATATTACATGTTATACACTTCATAGTACAGTGTTACATACTACACGCTACATTTTGTAAAGCAGGCTACTTACTACATTTTGCGCTGTTAAGTACTACATGTAAAACACTAAACGTTACCATTTCTGTTACGTAAATTTATGGAAGTATGTCGGTGTTTGGTTGAACATGGTTTGGGTCAATGGGGGCCGAGTGTTTGTTTGTTTGTTTGACCATCGTTTGTTGATCTATTGTTGGCAGTGAGCATGAGGGAGAGATGGGAGGAGCAGCAGGCCATGTACATTGGTCTCCGTTATCCGGAAGACAACAAAAAGCGGAAACGACGTAAACATTCGCGACCGAAAGCCGTCGACGAGAGCGGCGCCGCCAACGGACCAGATTCGACGAAGCCAAGTTAGTGCAATGGAATGCATTGTTGGTGTTATATCTGGGCTGATGAGATGAACGGGTGGGAGGGGTGTGTAGAGGGGTGGTGAGGGGCTTAGACGTGTATGGTTAGCTATAGTTTATGGGCTGTAAAATGCTGACACGTGTTTTATCAATGTATGCATGTATGTATTGTGTGTGTTTGCCTGGGTTGCTATAGAATGCATTTTTATGTATGTATGTATGTATGTATGTATGTATGTATGCATGTATGAATGAATGTATGAATGAATGTATGCATGTATGAATGAATGTATGAATGAATGTATGCATGTATGAATGAATGTATGAATGAATGTATGCATGTATGAATGAATGTATGAATGAATGTATGCATGTATGAATGAATGTATGAATGAATGTATGCATGTATGAATGAATGTATGAATGCATGTATGCATGTATGAATGAATGTATGAATGAATGTATGCATGTATGAATGAATGTATGAATGCATGTATGAATGAATGTATGAATGAACGTATGTATTGTGCATGTGTGTGTGTGTGTGTGTGTGTGTGTGTGTGTGTGTATGTGTGTATGTGTGTTTGTGTGTGTGTGTGTGTGTGTGTGTGTGTGTGTGTGTGTGTGTGTGTGTGTGTGTGTGTGTGTCAGAGCTTCTATATGCATTTGTTTTAGAAGGATTATAGCGTAAGTCTGTTGTTATTATTTGTCTCCCAACTGAATTAACTCTCATATAATATATTCGTTTACTATCGATAGGGATGACAAACCGCAACCCCTTACAATCCAATGACCCCTAGTGGACGGTGCAACAATTTCCGACGAACAGTAATTGGCTTGAATAGCAAACAAATCACGTCCAACTCCCGACAACTGTGGAATCATCTTTTGCGTTCTCCGTCCATAGTTTTATCCAATTGCATTTCTAACCTGTGCCCAATGGATCTCAGTTCGTTGGCCATTTGGATGCTGCACTGCGGCAGTTGCAGTCGCTGATTACTTAGATGTCGTCGCGTGCCGCGTTGCACGCAGTAGTTCAGCAATCAATTCACGCGGAGTAAACAACTAAAAACAATTAGTTTACAATGAAGCTTGTCAAGTAGTCATGATTCGAAAATGTTTGGAGTCAGGACGTCATTTTCGAATCGAATCGAATACTGCCGTCCGATTCGTTTTCGAAATGAAATATCGAAGCTTCGCAAGTCCCTAATGTAAGTCTTCGAAATTTCTCATAGCCACAGAAAAGCCGCGTAAGAAAGACTAGCTTATTGACCGGTGCAATATCAAATCAAGTTTGCAATGGACAGGTTGTTTGGTGCGTGCTTGTGCCAGGTCAGAATCCGGGAGGTCAAGCCGAGGAGGCAGAATGGTGCTACGGTGGTGATCGGTGATGATGGTAGTTGTGTGGTGGCGCAGGAGAAAACAGAATAAGATAGAATTTGGATAGATAGAACAGGATAGAATCAGGATAGGATAGAATAGAATCAGGATAGAATCAGGATAGGATAGAATAGAATCAGGATAGAATCAGGATAGGATAGAATAGAATCAGGATAGAATCAGGATAGGATAGAATAGAATCAGGATAGAATCAGGATAGGATAGAATAGAATCACGATACGATAGAATCAGGATAGAATCAGGATAGGATGGAATCATGATACGATAGAATCATGATAGGATAGAAAATGAGGATAGCATAGACTCGGGATAGGATTGAATCAGGATAGAATCAGGATAGAATCAGGATAGAATCAGGATACAATACCTTGTGCGTTATGATAGCCGAGCTCCAGAAGTCATTAAATTGGAATTACTGTTTGTCATATGTTCAGTGACTGCTCCGTCTCAGCGTGTGGCTTCGATTCTTGGGCGAGATGAGGATGATGAGGATGAATTCCATCAGACTCACGACATCTTCTGCGAATTGGAAGAGTTGCGTGCGGTCGGAGATGAGGGAGAAATGGAATGGAAGGAAACAGCCAGGTAGGGATTTTCCATCTGACTCCAGCTTCCGTATGGAAACATAATAATGATTTTACGGCAAATTGCAGTTGTAGATTTATGTATATATGGCCACGTTGACGGAGACTTGTCAGATATGTTTCTGACCTAACATAACAAAACCACGATGGAAGAGATGATCTTTAATTGCTAGCGGAAAAGGATCGTAATTATTCGCTTCCCTCTCTCTTCAGTTTCTCATCGACCTCTCCGCTCCTTGGAGAGGCATACTCTTTTTATTCCACGAGTTAGAACCACTATGGCCCAAACTTGATCCTTTGCCACTTTTGGGCCCTCCCTATGGAAT
>JACEVL010001080.1:212500-224823 GCA_020284085.1 Aporrectodea caliginosa
TGAAGGCTACGGCATTATTATTCCAATTATTGAATTATTATTATTATTATTATTATTATTATTATTATTATTATTATTATTATTATTATTATTATTATTATTATTATTATTATTATTATTATTATTATTATTATCATTATTATTATTATTATTATTATTATTATTATCGTAAATTTTGCTGTTTTCGTTGCTGTTCCTATTTTCGTTATTGCTGTTGTTGTTGCTATAATATATTATTATTATTATTATTATTATTGGTTAGTGATTATTATTATTATTATTTAAATTTTTATTTTTATTATTGTTCAATAATAATTGTTTATTGCTGTTCAATCAAATTCCCAGAGTCTGTCATAGACTGATTGCAGTGATTAGTCTTTGTCCTGTTCCGTTAATCTCTTTGATTGGTTTCATTTGTAGTTAATTGTTTTGATCCACGGCCTGTATAATATTTTCCGTACTGTTGTCCAGACATCATAATGGATAGCATGGTGGCATCTGGTCAGCTGGACTACGACCTTCGAGACAGGGTCCAGGAGGTTCTCCAGATGAAACATAGACACCAGTTCCAGCGCAAGGAGGGAAAGGGTCTTCCCATGATCCGTTCACTCGCAGACATCGGAAGGAAGATGTCGGCCAGGAACCTAGACGGAAAAGGTTTCCATTAAATAGTTAACCAAATTGAATTTCTTTGTTTTTCTGGAAAATTACTCAATAAGTTGTGAACAATTTGGTCATACCAAAAGTCGAAATTTTTCTGGTTAAACGCTGGCTTGAGCAAATGTACGACTGGCTTTTCGGCACGCCATAAAAGCGCATATAGGCCTACTGCCTTTTAATCTCTTACATTATTGGACGCTATCATATTCACTATGCCTAAGTGGAAATACCTACCTTACTTTTACTAGAAATATTGCACCTTCAAGTTTTCGTCACTTTGCCTGCGTGGAAATGCCATTCCTTACTTTACATGATCGTAACTTTATCTACCTGGAAATACAATTCCTTACTTTACATGATCGTAACTTTATCTACCTGGAAATACCTTTCCTTTGTTACCTTATCTTTCATTACCCACGTACCTGTGCGGCTTTTGATTTGTTTGTTTCTGCTCGTAGACAGTGGAACCGCTCTGTCGAGCAGTGGAACCGAGAAACAACTGGGAGACTCTCTTCACGGTAACCAGTTCAGATTTCTTTCGTCGTAGGAATTTTTATCCGTTATTTCAATTTGCTTCTCTATTCAACTTCATTCACGAGGCCTTAAGGTCTACAAGTTATCGAGTGTGGCCGCGATGTGTTGGTGGTGGTGGGTGGTGGTGGTGGTGTTACGTGGTGGTAGTCGTTTCTAGTGTTTAACGACATCTTATGGCTGCCCGGGCCGCTGACGTTGCGCTCCTCTTTCCAGGCTTGGGACTGGCACTAATAGAGTACATGTAGTGGCAGAGTGATGATGATGGAGGAGGAGGTGGTGGTGGTGGAGGTGGTGCTGATTTCTGATTTTCCACGTCTTGTAAACAGCAATCTTGCAAATGTTCCGTTTTAATTACGTTAAGTAATGACTCATAATCTCCCTTCATTTGCATTTCCCATCATTAACATTTTTTATTTATTTCCTTCCAAAGTTCATTACACTAATGAATGTTCCTGACTAATTAAGACCCCACGACCCTCACCATGTAGACAGAAATAGTATCTCAGATATCTTCTTTTTATGTCCTCTATATATCCCACCTGACCCAAGTATCCATGTCGTCGTTGGCTTTGTACGACCTTCGCCTATTTGCACGCTTTTTCTTCTATGTCGTTCCCTGCTGAGCACGGTCTCGTTAGCATGCAACGCCAGGTCTAATTACCCGCGATTTATGCCACACGGTGGCGACCCCTTCAGGCCGTATACGATCCGCCAAGAGCGCTACACGTGCAATGGACATTGATACGAACGTGCAGTGGCAGTCATGAACATGAACACCATTAGCTGTGGTGCTGGTATTGCCAGAGTGATCGATCGGACGGTTGCTTGGGGGAATTTTCATCTGGTGGGGAAAATGGGGGCGATTGTGAGTGGTGAAAGAGGATGGGGCTGGAGATGGTTTATGGCGTTTTAGGATGTGAATGTAAATCTGCAAAGGTTAACATCAGCGCCACACGAAGGTCAACGAGACCAGGTTATTAACCGGTGATATAGGTGATCTAATCTAATGACGTATGTAGCGCAGTTATGTATGTATGTATGTATGTATGTATGTATGTATGTATGTATGTATGTATGTATGTATGTATGTATGTATGTATGTATGTATGTATGTATTAGGGTGGTCCTATCCATAATGGAAAATTTTCAACATATTTATTTTTCTTCCTCCAACCCATTATTTGGTGCCACTTGGTCCAGAACTGTTGTAGCCAAGAAATGAGTAAGATTGAACAATGTTTAGAACTTGCACAACGTGATGGAAGTTTCATATATTGAAACAATGAACGAAAACGAGTAGCAATTACCCAAAAAATATCACTCTGGACTGCAAAGTTTTGTGAATACCACCTTAATGCTAAATTAAACATTGACTATATTTACCTATTCTTCCTTGTATGTTAAACTGTTAGCATATGTGAAATATTACTAAAATAAATCATTTGAATGTCAAATTGTCAATAATACTATTTCGGACGCAGTAATATTACTTTGACACTTGTTACTTACAACAGCAAATGATAATGATAACTTGCTTACTTACTAGGTTTGGATGGCGTTTTGACAAATTCTGTATGTTGTTTACAATAATTGCGTTCATTTTACCCATAGTCGCATCAAATTAAGAAAGTTTGCTGTTGTAAGTAACACGTGTGAAAGTAACCCGGGGTTAATATTTTTCTTTGGAAGTGTCATCGTCATGCAACTCATGGGCTAAAGTTTATTGCACATTACAAAACCTTTAATAATCTGAGCTGAGACAATGGCCACTGTTTCGAGCAATAAATCCACACGTGCCGCACGTGCTATTTGGCTTGTTGGGGGAACTGAAGAGAACTTCAAGGCTTCAAAACTTCCGTCGCGTGGAGAAGTCATCAAAGTTCTCTTCCATTACCACATTGGTCAACAGATGAACCTGCATGATAGCATTACCAAGACTACAGAGATGCTATTACAGGTGTGGGACAAAGCAAGAATTCCAACTAAAGCACCTACTCACGTGGTGGAGCATATCAGAAAGCTTCACGCTGAGTGGCAAGGGCTAAAGAAGCTTATAAATCGTGTTTCGCCAAGTAATCTGAAGAACCAACAGATGTTCCAAGAAAGTCTCAGCTATCTTTTTGACGTGGCCCACAAGGATGCAATGTTGCTGTTGAAAATTGACGAAGACAGGTTGTTCCTGGAGGCACAACGGGAAAAGGGTCGAAGAGGTGCTATGTTAGGAATTGATCGAAATCTAACTCAACAAGAAGAGCGTGTTAGGAAGCGAAAGGCTGCTGAGGAAAAACGAGCCAAGAACGTCAAGTCAGCAATGATGGACTCCAGTGAAATTACTGTCGCTGATGAACACTCATCAAGTAGTGACTCCAGTGACTCAACCGATAGTGATTCCCTCGTGTCATCTGAATTGGTAGCTGGACCCTCGACACAAAAGAGTCCACGTCTTCGTCCACGTCTTCGTGGGACGAAAGGATTGGTGACTTCTGAAGTGGCAGCTGCTCTTGACCGTACAGACATCAGCGATCGAAAGGCAGCACATATATTTTCGGCAATGGCTTCGACTAAACAGCTTGGACAGGATGTGGAGGAGCTGGTTATTAGTCGCAGTGCTATCCGGCGAGCAAGAATGAAGCACCGAGCGAATTTCAACGCTGAAGTAAAGGCCAGCTTTGACCCAAGAGTACCACTCATCTTACATTGGGATGGGAAGATCTTGGAGGACTTCACTGTTCCAGGTCATAAACGAGTTGACCGACTTCCAGTTCTGGTTTCAGGCAAAAATGTAGTGAAACTTCTTTCGGTTCCAAAGCTTGATAACGGAAGAGCAGCTACAATGGCGCATGCGATTTTGGGGACACTGGATGAATGGGGATTGCGTGAACGCATTAAGGGTCTATGCTTTGATACCACGGCATCCAATACTGGCGCTAAAGGCGGGGTGTGCATCAAACTGGAGTCCGAGATTGGTCGACAGCTTTTGAACTTGGGCTGTCGCCATCATGTTGCCGAGATCATGCTCGAGAAAGTTTTCAGCCTACATGATGTGTCAAAGTCCCCAAACATCGAGATCTTCGGTCATTTTAAAGACTACTGGCCTTCTATCAACCAAGCTGCATTTAGCACAGCAATGGATGATGAAAGAACTGCAGCATTGGTCACTCCATGGAAGGACATTGTCATAAATGTTGCCATGGATCAACTAAGTCAAACTCAACCACGTGATGATTATCGCGAGCTACTTGAGCTAACAATTATTTTCTTGGGAGCCATTCCTCCACGTGGAGTATCGTTCCAGTATCCCGGAGCCGTTCATCGTGCTCGCTGGATGGCTAGAGCCATATATAGCATCAAAATGTGGCTGTTCCGTACTCAGTTCCCCCTTCACCAGCAGTCACGTGGATCTCGACGGAAATCTTACAGCAAGAAAGTGTGGGACCACATAGAGGAAGTATGCCTATTTGTGACTGCAATCTATATCAAGTACTGGTTCGAATGTCCATCATCAACCGGAGCTCCGATGAATGACCTTACCTTACTATGTGAACTGTCTGCATATTCAAACCGAGATGTTGCCAAGGCAGCCATCACCGCATTTGGCCGTCACCTCTGGTACCTTTCAGAAATACTGGTGGGCTTCAGTTTTTTCGATGACCGAGTGGCAGTAGAGGAGAAGAGACTTATGATGGTAGCACTCAGAGAGAATGACGGCTCTGACGACCCTCCAAAACGCATTTCGCCATTCACTGAACCACTGACCAAGGGAATCCATGACTTTGTCACCAAATCAACTCTTAAGTTCTTCAAACTGCTGGACCTGCAGGAAGAGTTCATGGAACATGATCCAAGTGAATGGGGAGAACTGGAAGTGTACCAGCGTAATAAAGAAGTTGTGCAGTCGGTGAAAGTCATCAACGACCTGGCAGAACGCGGCGTTGCACTCATTCAAGAATTCAACATGTCGCTCACACGCAATGAAGAGCAAAAACAGTTCTTGCTGCAGGTTGTTGAGGACCACAGGAAGACCTTCTCAGCACCCACAAAAACCGCAGCAATCAAGCGAGCCCAGCCACAGTGACGCTAACCAACAACCAACAATCCAACATTAACTTATGGAAAAGCGGGATGATAGCAAAAACCATTTCACTCACTTATTTCTCTTAATGTGCAATGATTGTACATGTCTACGACTGTTGTTTAATGTTTATGTATTTTAATAATGCAGTAATTAGCATTAAAAACAAAAGTTATTGACATAAGACTGATTAGCTGGAAGTAATGTGCAAATTGCCATATTTTTCAGCGTAAATAAGACATACAGTCATATTCGTCACAAAAAAGTGTGTTGTGCAAGTTCTAAATATCGTTTTATTGATCTAATTTTTGGTAAATAATATTTCTTTAATCAATGGAACACAATGGAGGGTTGGAGAAAGTTGAACTAGAGATTTCATTTCATGGGACCACCCTAGTATGTATGTATGTATGTATGTATGTATGTATGTATGTATGTATGTATGTATGTATGCATGCATGCATGTATGTAATATAATTAGTAATTTATATAGCGCCGCTCACAGCCGAGGCCATTCAGTAGCGCTCCCAGTGCGAGAACCCCGAGAGAAGAAATAGGTTTTAAGGAGAGAGAGAGATGAAGACTATGATCCAGAAAGGAAAGTCTCACGCAAAGTGAAGGGAAGGGCATTCCATAAAGAGGGCCCAATGATGGCAAAGGATCGAGTTTGAGCAATCGTGGTCCTAGCTCGTGGGACAAACAAGTCAGACCGGTCCAGAGATCGGAGAGGCCGATGAGAAGTTGCAGAAAGAGGAGGACGAATGACGTCCCTGAGGTATTTTGGTGCAAGTCCCAGTTTGGATTTGAGGACCAAAGCAAGGACTTTAAACTGAATGCGGTCAGAGAGAGGAAGCCAATGCAGTTGGTTGACCATGAAAGATGATATATGGGAGTATTTAGGAAGGTGAGCAATCAATCGAGCAGCAGCCTTGAGAACAGACTGAATAGGGGATAGACGGACCTTGGGAAGACCAATAAGTGTATGTGTGTGTGCATGCATGTATGTATGTATGTATGTATGTATGTATGGGCAGTGGTTATGAAGGATCTCAAAAGATCAATTCATTGCAAAATGTCCAGAATCGAGACCATAAATTATGGCCGCTGTATAAAAACGTGTACATTTACATTTTACATTAGCGTTGACTCTTCTCATGAATTGCAACTAAAACGCCTGCAAACAGTTCCAGAACTCTGTCGTTTGTCGGCGCCGTTACTAAAACTCCCAAGCACCATCACAATGGTCATGACGCCAGTTCTCAAGGCACTTCATTGACTAACATTACCTCAGTGCATCCAGTGACTTCCAGTTGTCCAAAGAATGTCAAAAGGTAGCTGATATGAATTACAGAAGGTGGCCAATGAATTACAGAAGGTGGTCAATGAATTGCAAAAGGTGGCTAATGAATTACAGAAGGTGGCCAATGAATTGCAGAAGGTGGTCAATGAATTGCAAAAGGTGGCCAATGAATTGCAGAAGGTGGCCAATGAATTACATGAACTGGTGAGTGAATTGCAGAAGGTGGACTGAGCATGTTCTGCCTCTCACAGACGATTTCCACAGTGCATCTAAAAAAGAATAAGAAACTGGGTTAATATGTGGCAGGATGCTATTCAATCTTCTGGACAGGAAGGAATAGAACGGGAAAAAGAGACCTTGCAGGCATTTACGACTGAAATTGCTTCAGCCAATATGGTCAGCCAGTAATTGACAAATAGCTTCAGAAAGAGCTATTCCGTGTCACTCAGAGCATACTCCGAGCAACACGAATACACTCGCCCGGTGTTCCAGTCAGCTGTTTCGAGTGCACTCGGTGCAGATATATAATGCATTCTGACTTAACGCTTAACATCTCTTTTTATGCATTTGCCCCCATTTGGACTGGAGTTTTAATATTTTTCCACACAAGGTGACCGGGTAAATTGGAAGACGAACAGGGCTTTTGCTTCTGTAAGAGGCTTGTATCGCATAATTGGGTCATTTTTCTAACGAGCAGCGACACTTTTGACAATGAATGACCAAGATGTCTCCACCTACGGATACTTAACATCGCTTATTCATATGTCTTCTCCACCTGCTCCACTTTGTCCAGTTCTTCCCTAGCCTTCCTCTTCCACTTCCTCCTCCTTCCATGTCCTCTCCCTCTTCTTCCTCCTCCCTTGTTCTCATCTTCAGCATCTTCCTTCTATTTCCTTTTCCTAATTTTCATCCTCCTACTCATATATTTAGCCACCATAAACCACGAGCCACTAGACACCTTTACATTCAATCCATTTATCCATCCATGTTCCATCCATCCATCCATCCATCCATCCATCCATCCATCCATCCATCCATCTATTCCATCCATCCATCCAGCATACTCCATCCATCCATCCATCCATCCATCCATCCATCATCCATCCAGTCCATCCATCCATCCATCCATGCATCCATTATCCATCCAATCTATTTATCCATCCATCCATCCATTTGGACTCCATTCATCCATCCACACCAGGTGACCGGGTTAATGGAATCCATCCATCTTTTGCTTCATCCATCCTTGTATCCATCCATTGCGTCATTCATCCAGTCCATCCATCCATCCATCCATCCATCTATACTTAACATCCTTATTCATCCATCCATCCATCCATCCATTTGTCCAGTCCATCCATCCATCCATTCATCCTTCCATAGCATCCATCATCCATCCTCCATCCATCCATCCATCCATCCATCCATCCCATCCATCCATCTCATCTTCATCCATCCATCCTTCCATCCTTTTCCATCCATAGTCATCTCATCCATCCATCCATCCATCATCCATCGATCCATCCATCCATCCATCCATCCATCCATCCATCCATCCATCCATCCATCCATCCATCCATCCATCCATCCATCCATCCATCCATCCATCCATCCATCCATCCATCCATCCATCCATCCATCCATCCATCCATCCAACAATGCATCGAAGAACTTGTATAGCGCCCTTTAAGTAACTCACAAGTGCGCCCATTCATCCATCCAATTAAATTTCTATGTTTATTCTAAAAATGGTTGATAATGGCTGTTTATCTCAATCTTTGTTGAAATGCTTAAGAAAACGCGAGGCCAAACCAGAGTTCTTGTCACCTGGCGCCATCTGGTCTGTCGAAATCTGGATCTTCCAAGGATATTAGCGGCGATTTGGCCCGTGATGGAAGTTCTGCCTCCGACATTGGAGATTCTCACAAGGTCTGTTTATCTTTAAAGATTTTACAAACCTTTACTAAACCCTGTTTTCTCTGCGCTTTCTCTCAGTTCTCTGAAGTCATTCAGAGTCGAACTTAAAACTCATCTGTTTCAACTTTTGCAATACAATACAACTGTAGTTTTAGAATGCCTCCTATAAAGTTCAGAAGTAGACATTGAAGCCTGGCAGCCATTGAGAGCCATATAGGTAGACTGGAAGAGGTGGATGTTCAGTTCAGTCTCTCGCTAGAAGAGAGTTGCCAAGTTGCTCATTCTGTGCTGTTTCACTTGACGTTCCTCTTACATATCGTATCTCGACCTGACTTCTCTAATGACAACAATCTCACTTGAAACTCACTTCGGTTGATGTGTTATGCAATATGGTAAGAAGTTTTAGATTAGATAAGATATCGTGAAGGGTGTGTGATATGTATACTGTGAGTGAATGAAAAACCTTAGATTATAATTGCAATAAGCAACATCATTGCATGTAGGCCTAATTACCTTGGTGCATTTGATCAATTCTCCAAGCACTGCACATGGACATTCAGATGCGTGCATACATCTTAAGAGTAGCTTATGCTACGCGCAATGGGATCAACCATTTGCCAAATTGCTTTTTTCTGCTGTGTTCAACGCAGTGAATGCAGCCAACATAATATTGGTCCACTTGTTTAGAGAGAGAGAGAGAGAGGACGTCTGCATAACGTTCTGGATTTTACGAGACCTGTCACAGGCATCATCGTAAACTACAATTTTCTAAAGCGTCACCTGCAAGCTATTTAAGCTCAGTGCACAATCTTATTAGCAAGCGACTCAGATGGTCGTATGTTTCTGTTTACGACGTCTCTGACTGGTTTTGTGACGTTTATGACTGCTTTATGACGTTCTGACGTTTCTGACTGGTTTCATGACGTCTCTAATCTGCATTCTGACTGGGTATGAAGTTTTACTATATTTTACATAAAATTGAATTCGGCTAGGCAGTATTTTAGTTAATACGACCTTGCATCAAGACCACTGAACCAAAGCAGCTCAAATTCGGATCTCTATATTCAGATTCAGAAATCATACGTGAGCCAAAGCAGCTCAAATTTGGATTGAGGAACACTATCAATTTAGCGAAGACTTGCTGAATCAAACTTCAATTTGAGAAGATAAGCTCTGTCGCTATTTTGTCGTGAGCTTAGCAATTTTGCACAATACAATACAACTGTATTTGATACAATACAATACACCTGCATTCTATACAGTACAATACAATTTAATTTTATACAATACAATAAAACTGCATTTGATACAATATAATTGTATAAGATATTGCCCTCCTTCCAAAGTTCAGAAGTGCACACACAACCATATCACAGAACATCAATCATGGTGCTGAGTACTTTTACAAATGGCTGATGGAGTGTAGGCTCGAACTCATACTCTCGACGGTACAGGCCAAGCCCCACTCTATCCAGTCGGCTACCATGCTGAACATAGACGCATGTGTCGGGTGTTTTCAAAGGAAACACATGGCAATCCCATTCAAAGACACCTGTTTTCAGGCAATAAAGCAGGCACTAGACAGACTGGACGTTATTGCCGTCTTTTAAAGGAATTAGTCTCTGTGGCCGTCGACTTTAAAGTCATGTCTGCAAACAGCAATCACTATTGTACTAGAACACCAGAAATAGGCAGGATTAGATAAATTTTAAATTGCTAATCGATTAGCTAGAATTAGCTAAATCTTGTAGCTAATCGATTAGAATTAGCCGAACTTTGAAAAACATTTAATCGATTAGCTACTAAACGATTAGTTATATTGCTTAGCGATTAGAATTAGAATTTGCAAAATCTTGTAACTAATAGATTAGAATTAGAATTAGCAGTTTGTCTAATCGATTAGTTACCCATCTTCTAGAACACCCGTAAACAACAGCTGTCTAGAAATATAGGCACTGTGACCTATTACCAGACACTTTTGTGGCCTTTCGAAGCAGAGAAACTGTGTCACTACAGAGAGCCTGTGTTTGTACGTATAATTATATATTTTCATCACCATAACCATCAATTTATTGCCTGAACGAAACATTCATAAATCAAGTTGTTTCATATTCATAACTGTCATTAATTCACAATAAATGTTCAAATATTAATGAGTACAATCCGAAGACCTGAAGGGACCTGAATCCCACTAATTAGGGTCCCCTAGTTACCAACAGAATACGGCAATGGCGGGTATATGTACGATATTTGTGAATGTTAACGGTAGATAGTTTATCAGCAGTCAATAGATTATAACGACAGAGCCTGATTAAGCCGTAGATAATTACAAAATTGCCCAGACGTCAAAATATGATAGGAGCAGTCAGCAAAACAAATCAATATGCACGTATATGTGCATGCATGAATGTATGTATGTATGTATGTAAGTATGTATGTACATATGCGCTATGTATTGGATAGTATGTATGAGAGCGAAGGTACCGAGTTCGAGCCCCCGTAGGGCGTATGAATGCATGTATTTATGTATGCTGTCTGTTCTGTAGTAGTTAAGATTTATGTATCTAAATGTTACGTATGTCAGGTATGTATGTATGTATGACTTTATGTATGTATGTATGTATGTATATGTATGCTATTTACGTATGCAGGTATGATGTGTGTATGTATATGTATGTATATGCATGCAGGTATATATAGGTATATATGTATGTATGCATGTGTACATATGTATGAATGGTTTAAATGCATGTATGTATGCAATTATATGTTTATGGCTATTTATTTCGCACCTTTTAAGATCCTGACAAAGGGCATTAAGATAAGCAGTTTATGTCTACAATTCGTCCAATGGAGTTGCTGTTAGCAAACATCACTGCACGGAGGGAGAAGTGTTACGTCGGTCGATTGTTCTGCTAATAGCGGCTGCTTTTGAAGTAGCAGACGATAATCTACGTTTCCATAGAAACCCTCGGCTGAATTGATATGATTGCCATAATGCACGGGGCTATATAATTTTACACTCTATAGATGAGGTAAGTCCTGAAACCTATTTCGGATTGGTGGCAGGAGCCTTGTGAAACAACCCCACGACTGTATTTGGTACAATACAAAACGACTGTATTTGAAACAATACAAAACGACTGTATTTGAAACAATACAAAACGACTGTATTTGGTACAATACAAAACGACTGTATTTGAAACAATACAAAACGACTGTATTTGAAACAATACAAAACGACTGTATTTGATATTGCCCTCCTTCCACGGTTCGGAAATGCAACACGCCATAATACAGAACATTGATGACTCTGAGCAATTGTGCGTTTAGGCTTTTCTCATAGGAGGCTCGAACCCGTACTCTCCACTTTACAAAGCGAGCGGTCTAACCAATCGGCTACTTTGCATTGGCATGGCCTTGATTTTTTGATTTGGTCATACGCGATCATACGATACCAGAGTACGAGCAGTGGTGACGTTCCAATGCTGTACGCTTTGCATGGCGAGAGAGATGCTGCCAATGGCCGCGCAATCTTGATGTCCTGCTGTCTGTTGTCTGAACATCTTTACATGGCTGTTGTAAATTACGAGCGTCTGGCAGACTGAGTTAGCATCTGCAGTTATTGACAAAGATAAGACGTTGACACAGGCCATCTGCTCTTCAGTTCTCGGTACTTCTGATCTTCCCGCTGTAGAGACGAGACCAGTGACGGGCAAAAGTTAACTAAAAATTTGAAAACTTTTAGTTAAACTAATCTTTTTAAAGTTAAGGATAAAGTTTAACTGGAGAAAAATAGTTTAGTTAAAGCTATAGTTTAACTAATATATTTTAGTTATT
>JACEVL010001081.1:0-42500 GCA_020284085.1 Aporrectodea caliginosa
CACGGGCAAACTTGTCAGAAGGATATCAGTCTCCGTCTTCGGACAGTGGCAATTAGCGGTGTCGTCACTATTCTCCTTCTGATCGCGATATTACTTACATGGTCCAAGTAGGGAATCAAGAGGATCTTTCTGAGGCACCACATATCCAAAGTGTTGAGTTTCTTGGTTAGGGTCTTTGTGTTGGACCATGGCACTCAACTGTAGCGGAGGACTGGCAGAACAGTCTAGAGCTATACGTAAGTGTTCAACGCCTCTGTACAGCGCCACATATTTTAATCCAAGGAGACCATTCAGGTTCTGCTGATGGCGCGACGGCGCTTGATCTCATGTTCGCTTGAGCCAATGGACACTGAATGGCTTCCGATGTAGGTGAAAGCTTGCTTCCAACTCTTGCCTGGAGTCGCCGAAAGTATTTGGCAATGGATGTTACGACAGCGTTTGGCTCTTGGCTCCCCCAATTGATCTCCGATCCAAAAGTTTTGACCTCCCTGCTCATCATAACCCAAAACAGTTTTCACATTCTCTCGATTTCTTTGCATTTGTAAAACGGGAGTATTATTCCTCTTCTTTAGTCCTCCGTTATTACTTCTGCGTGCAAGGTCATCTGAATCACTTGAGTGTGCCACTAAAGCCGGCACTCTTCGCTCTCTTTGAGCATTTCTAGTATGAGCCCGCTGTACATGGCCGGCGCCTTGCCATTCTTTAGAGCCCGGGCATTCTGCCTCCAAAATCATTTCCAGGTTAATTTCTGAGTCGTGTTGACCCTAAATTCGTTCTGATATTCATGGTTGGTGGGTGGTTGAGAAATGAATCGTAATGCTCACGCCGTGTTCCACCGTGCCAGTTTGGGCCTTATTGCATAGCATGTCCCACACAAGGCCGAGATTGGTCTGATGATCCTTTGCAAGGCCCACGGAGCTGCCTGACAAAGGCGTCTACAGTGCATGCTCCGTTCAGATTTTCTTCTGCCAGCTGAACCATTTCGTCGGCTTACCGCTGCTTGTCTACCGTAACATATTAATTTTCTTGCACTCATTGTAAAGGGAGTAGTACCAATCGCTTGGTGAGCTGGATCGCACTTCAGTCTGCGCGAGACTCAGCAGTTAGTAACTGACCTTGGGTGATGGATCAAGATATTGCACGAAAATGTTAAGCCACATAGGGGTTCGCCCAAAAAACTCACAGGGTTTCCACGAATACCTGGACCCAGCCTGAGCAAGATTGGGTGGGCAGCTGTCCTCTTGCTCTTCCCGTGCCTACGCTCATGTTAGCATTATCCTGGCAGCCTGTGATCAATTATTAGCAATTTTTGGAAATGACGAAGATGAATTGATCAGCTGTGCTACGATCATCTTCTTGGAGGTGTTTCAGTGATGCTTTTGTCTCAACGTAATTCTTTTATTGATGGTCTCCAAAAAATTAACTTAAGTGAATTATAGTTTTTGGATAGATATATTACTGAAAATGATTGTGAATATAAGCGAAAAGGGTTAAGCTTACATGTATGTAAGTTCAGACGTGAACGACCCCTATAAGGCCTTGATAATGCATGGGGAATGAGCTGGCAAATACAACTACATCCGAGTAATCGAAATCAACGTAGAAGTTTGAAATCGTCGCTCGACTTCTAAAACGCCTTGGGGAAGCATGAAGGATTCAGCTGGCGACTGTAATAGAAGACTCAGAATAACGCAGGAGAATCAGCAAAGGAGAGATGGCAGTTGTGGATAAGCATACGATGCGTGGAGGAGTCAGCTGGCTAATGCAACCTATCTCCATTACCCAGTATACAGAAAATAAATATATTGGGAGAAAATACGAATAAAATATACAATAATAATAATACGACTGGATTTGAGACAGCCCTCCTTCCACTATTCAGAAGTGCACACAAAACAACGACGGCGCTGAGCAATTGTATGCGAAGGACTTGCTCGAATTTTCAATACAGTGCCGCACCAGTGGAGGCTCGAACTCGTACTCCATGCGTTACAGTCTACAGACCGAGCCCTCTAACCAATCGACTACTGCGCCCCTATTTCACGGTGAAACAACCTAGGCCTATATACTGTACCATGAAGCGACCTAGGCCTATATACTGTACCAGGTCATCTGATTCAGTGGCAGAGCAAAGGAACTGAGACGCACATCCTAAAATCGTGACACTAAGCATTTTGTAATTGCTTCATAAAATATTTACATCTAAATTTCATAAATATAAATCTGTGACTTTCTGACGACAAACTTTGTTTTTTAAGTATGAAAATTAAGATCATTTACATAGGCTACATATTTAGCGTTTCATATATTTTACAAATGTTCTGAACCTCGTTGAACATTCAATAATTATATCAATTTAATTAATGGCGACGAATGGCAGATAGAGTTGCATGTGATTAGGTTTTTAGTTTATGATTACCTTTATAACATACCTTGAACGATTCAGGAACTCGAGTGGCACACTATTGTTAAATATCAACCAGCTTCATGATGTTTGCATCCAGAGAAATTGTCCTCGAATGGTCTCAACCAGCCTCGTAAAGATTGCATGCAAAGAAACTGTAGGCCTACTCAGATGGTCAGAACCACATTCGTGCAGTTTCTATTTGAAAAGATGGAATGATACACTAACTACTGTCTGAAGCTTGTATGCCAAGGGATGACCCTAAAATGGACGTGTTTTCAACAGAATTCGAACAAGTGCCTTTTTCAAAATATTGCGTAGCGCCTTAGCATAATATTGAAAAATTGCTAGATTAAGTATGCACAGAAGTTTTAAAAGTATTGATTCAGCTATTGTATATGTAGAAGTTATTTCGATATTTCCAAACAAGTTATGTGATGGATTCAAAGCGTTGGAATAAAGAGGGTCATTAAGTTAAAGAGATCATAAATTATTTTGCCGACAAACACAGCAGTCTATTTGTTTTGAATCGGAGAAGGATCTTGCATAATGGGGAAAACAATAAAACGTCTGCCTAGATATTTAAACAAAAGAAGACTAAAAGAAACTTGACATTAAACATTTTCAAGTAAACAAGCAATAAATAATTTTGTTTATCAAATTATTTGCATAGCAATAGAAAATCAATTCATTAATTGCGCATCCGCCCTTCGCGCTCAGTGTATTTGACTTTCCTTGGGTGCAAGCAAGTGCATTGAGGCCATGCGCTACAATACGGATAAATAAATTCATTTTTAAATAAATTTTATGTATTCCCTTATGCATGAAGTGAAGCGTCAATGTGGCCAATGCAAAACTTTGAGTAAGCCTACATATATAAAAGAAGTGAGTAATTACATTGTGCTGTATCCGATCGTGTCGTGTGTGCCATGTCATATCATCACATATCATAGTATACATTACATTATTATAGAAATAATTATGAATAATCTCAACTCCAAGAAACGTTTTAAACGACCGCATAAATCAATCTTAGTGCAAACTGAAAGAAGTGATCTAGAGATACTGGAACGTATACTTGCGAAATATGTAGCCTAACTAGCACAAAGCAGTACACTTCGAAAATCCAGATTTACCGAGAACGCAGTCTCGTGATTGCCATGAATGGACACTATTCAACTGAAAGATACTATTCTGTATGTAGATAGCGATTACATGATTTTATGTACACGGGCATTTGATCCCGCTAACCAAATTTAATCTATATTTCCCAATCATGTCTTGAAATGAACATAGTAAGGGTGGGTCTTTGAATAAGAACTGCAAAGAAATGATCATATTAGAATGCAGAATGATGACAGACAGATACGTTGAAACTTTGTCCTGACTGAAATATTATGCGTGTGCTTCTGTGTGGGTGTGCGTGTGTGTGTGTGTGTGTGTGTGTGTTTATTATGCTATAGGCTCCTACACGTAAAACATTTTATTCAGACGATAGAGTATCAGCATTACTTGAGGTATTCACCACTCCCTATATCCATTACGAGTACAACTACAGAAACCATTGTGATTACTACCCCTAAACGTCAATGTTGTGCAATCTCTAACACGAGGTTGTCAAATGCAACCCTAGATGGAGTAATTATTATAGATTGCACTGTACGTGTGTGCGGTGGCCCGCCCGTGGTGACTCTTCGATAGTTAGCTGAGCACTGCGTGCTTACTGCTCAACATTTTGCTCACTTAATGACTTAAACATCATTTAGGCTGATGGATGCTGTATGTTTAGGCATTTAGGCTGATGCATATATGCTGCGCTTTTGAGAAGGCGCTAATGTGTTTAGATAGCTAAATGGGCTAACTATTTTGACTACAATAATTTGACTACTAGTGTAGTACTACTAACTGTACAGTGTGAATTAAAATGACAAAGAGCAAGAACAAAAGAATTTAATTAAAGAGAAAGACGATGCTGCCGTGGTACCAGCAGAACAACGGCATGCCGGAAAGTGTGTGTGGAGGTAGTAAGTAAAAAGTAAGGTCATTGAAAATTGAAAATAATATTAATATTGACAGTCATGTAGATTTGCATGCAGTCTTTCTGTGTTTATTCTACGCGAGTTCAGTTTTTCGACAAGTGCACACAATTTAAAATGATTTAATATTTAAATATTCAAATTTATAAACAACTCGATAAATTATCACGTCCAGTACTGGAATTCCAATCGTTTTACTCGCTATATAAAACAACGCGGATTCTCTTACAATATCAATTGAGTAGCTGGTAAGACAGGTGAAAGATGTCTGTCAACATGCAGCTGTTGCACGTATTCATCATCCTCGCATCGTGTAAAGTGTGCGGAGCTGAAGCATTAGTGGGCGGTTCAGAAACAGCGGATGTTGGAGACCCTAAGGTTATAAGATCAGCCAGTTTTGCTACTTTTGAAATTCAACGACTTTCCGGATACTACGTTTCACTGAAAAGTGTCGATGATGCTGAAATACAGGTAAATCTTCTTGCTGTATCCTTGGTTCTCTGACAAAATACGAAATGTTTCACCATTGCAGTTCAAAACCATCTTCACTCTTACTGACCTAAAATTTGTTAGATCTAATAGATTGTTTAGTTTTGAGACATAAATGTAACTTCGCGATTAGCCTAAACTTCTAACAGGTCCTATAGAGGTTAATTATCCTTTTATATTATGTTTCTTCTATGGCGCGAAACACTAAAGACTTTAACCTTAGTTTGGCTTTCTGTCTTTTCTGACACTGCTTTTCTCTTGTTTCAGTGCTCTATCTCCTCCCGCTCTTTCTCGTTTAAAGCTTTGGAAACTCACCTCAATTCCGCCCTGTCACCTGTTGTGTTTCTCAAAGCTCTTTTCTATTCATCCGCACTCAGCTCGCTTATTAAGCAATAGTTAAATTAAAGGATATACTTACTTAGTTATAGTTAGTTGGCCAACTTCTCTATGCTGATAGAGCCAAGTAGAACACGTTTGTCTATGATCTGTTTTCCGGCTCTATCTTTATATCGTCACTCGTAATCTCATCCAGGAAGGTATCTGATTACCTGCGTAAGAACCAATCTAAGACTGATTTCATACTCAAGCGACCTGCTGAAGAAAATTTGTGCAGGTGTTGGGAGAGTCAAACATAACTGCCTCATTTCTCTACTTTATGGCAAAACCCTTAGAGCTGAACCATGAATGCACAGAAGAGATGCACATTTTAAGTTTTCCTTCACCGGACTAATCAGTGATTGACAGGGCAATGTAAAGCCGAGTTTTGTTGGTATTCTACGGTAATTGGACTCCAAAGTGATTGGCTATGCGGCCGATTGGCGAGAAAAATGTTTTAAATAACACGGGCCTGAGAACAGATCCCCTAGTAGCAGTGCAGAGAGTAGAATTAGACCTTCACCCTTTTGCTGAGATCCAACAGAGTAGGGAGACGTTCAAGAATCTTTGCAATGTTTCTGAAGTTGAAGATGGGTGTGAAGGTTGACAGGCTTTGGTTCCAGGTGAGGTTTCTGAAGTGAGGCATCACTAAAGCAAATTCAAAGCATGATGGAATATTACCTTCAGTAAAAGGCATGATGTCCAACTGTGCAATAAGGTTGAATAAAACTGCAAAGCGTGTTCCGCTTATCTTTCCTTTTGTCGTCATTCAGAGAGCTCTTCTCTCAAAATCTGTATACATTTGTGACACAGGGGGTTAAAACTTGTCACATGTCGGTTTCTGACGTGTTTCTTCAGTCATATTCTACAGTTGATTTGCTTCAGAATACTTTTTACAGAATGAAAATATTTTTTTCTAACTGAAGTTATGCTCGTTTGAGTCTTTCATTAGTAAAGAGTGAGAAAGTCGAAAAAAAGTGTCGGAATATTTGTGTCATCGACGTCCTCAGCATCCATTATTTGATTAAATGGCAATTTTGCTGGGCAATAAAGGGCTATATTCTGTATCGAATAAAGCAAACGGACTCAAACTCGGATTACTACTTTGCAAATGATGGCAAAGTCATAGGCAACTGCTGAAATGAAGAATATTCTATATCTGTTGACCCCTCTCGCCAATGTCAGCTTCTAGCTCAATACCGGTATCCAGAAAGCGACAGGAGACGGGTTTTGAGCCCTGGCGTCACATTTGAATACGATGCACTTATTCTTTGTAACGAATTCTGAAAGACCTTCGACAGTTCAATCATCCCCCAAATTTTCTGGTTTCTTGTCTTTTTCTTGACCTTTTCTGTGCGAACATTTCCATCAAAACTCAAAACCGAGTTTTAGACTTGCCTTATTTTAATTCGCTTTTTTGAAACGTCGCGCCAGTAATAAAAAATAATGAACATTTATTTCCTTAGCATCACACTACCACGTCTGTGTTTCGACCTACTCGGCAAATAATCCAACAAATCTGACTTGGCGTTTTCTAAGGTCATAGGTGGTGGCATCTCTAACGCATCTTAGAAGATGTGCTGAGAAATATGAGCGATTTATTTTTCATTTCATTGTAATTTGCATTATAAAGAAGTACATAGGCAATTGGCTCTCAGTGCATGAAGGAGTGTGTTGTTGGTAATTTTTCCTTGTTCTCTGAGCACTACATGATTATGAATTCGCTGTTTTCATATACATTTATCATTATTTAGTGTAGCTTAGTGAGTACCTCGGATTAGTTACACCTGAAGTGGCGCAGATATGTTATCAATTTGCAATTAGAATTACGCTAATTTGTTGGTAAATGTATTATTTTCTACAGTTGAGAGTAGTTATTTATTTTCCCTTCAAGTTACTGGCGATCGTTACAACATCGGAAATTGTGAAGGCGTTTAGTTAATGGATTGTGCTTAAAATCAAACTCATATTCGTAGTGTTAATTTGTCAAAGTAATGATTTCAGATCGTGTCCGGTCGTTTATATGATCTGCAGATAACAGTAACAGTCTTAAAAGATGGCAAGAATCATGTAAGTATCAAAATTCACACAGTTTAGAGATAGCTAACGTCTACGCGATTTAGATGGTATACGGTGTGAAGTGAGTAGGATGGTGTACGCGTCGGCGTGTGGTTGTTTTCGACTAATCCTACTGTTACTAGCCCTCTCACCTTCCCAGTTCCGGAGAGGCCTTCAGACTTTCTTGTTCGCTGACGCAGGAATTGACGCAGGTCGAAATCGCTGCTGATTTTCTGAACGGCGACATATAAATGTTTGGCTACAATTACTGTTACTGATGTAAATTGTAAATGCCGAGAGTCGGGGCCCTGCAAAATGCCACCGATAATGGTTGTCAGCAAAGCCACTTAGGCTATGTCTGGCCGCTTTGAGTATACGTTTAAATGTAAATAAGGCTGGATGTGGGCTCGGATCCAGAACGGTTCCGACCGTGCGGCAGCCGTCGGTGGCCGCGGGGCTGCCGAAGGCGCTTGGGTCGGTCCCGCGTCGGGCAACGCCAATGGGCAAGGGTGTGTCTTGGGTGGTTTATGAGAGCCTGAGCAAGGGTTATCCCTGGGTCTATGCACCAGGCCATTTTTTATGGTGCAGCCAAGCCCGCATTAAGGGGGGTGCTAAGGGTGTTGCAGCACCCGGGATCGCAGTTTTGAGGGGCCCGCAATTTATAAATATGTGCGTGGTGTATCGGTGGTTGTCAGAGGGGGCCTTTGGAAGGTAATCACAGCACCCGGGCCCGCACTAGCCTTAATGCGGCCCTGGGTGCAGCTTCCATGCGGAGAAGCATACTCCGCAAGTTCCCTTATCTTTCCGCAGGGGCATTGCTGTGGAGATGTTATCTCTTGTCTGTTCCATTTTAGGAAGTTAGAATGATACGTGTTGTTATGTTAAAAATCGTCAGTAAAAAAATCAAGTTAGCGCCGGAAAACCGAAAAGGATCTGGCAGTAGAAAACCAGACCGCCATTTTCGGCCAGGGCCACTCTAGACAGTTGTCGTTTTTATTATTATTGTTGTTATTATTTTATTTATTTATTTATTTATTTATTTTGTTTACCTATTTTAAGGACGAGATGTGTGCAGTGTACGTGTTGGAGCAGGTTTGGCTGAGACCGTACAACACACTTAGCTACTACAACTGCGATGGCATTCTTGGTAAATACAGTAGACCTTAACATGCTTAATGAAAATCCGGAGGAACTGCAGCCGTGAAAAATCTACAACAGAACTTGATAATTATTTTCTCTTCTGGCATATTAACGTTTGGTTAAATCATTTTGTGTCTTTAATAGCTTGGAATAGGCTATTTTTCTCAAAACCATTATTTCATTCAACTTGTGGTTAAATCTGCAGTAGTGTCTTCAATGTGTTCAAGTATAATCAAAAAATAAACATTGACAGACACTTTAAAGATCTTGTCGTAAACTGTGTTTGAAGTCAAAACTGGTAAACCACAGTAAATGTCCTTTACTTTGTCCTTTCGTCTATTATAATAATGGTCCACAACCTTATGTACATAAATTCGCATTCTTCTAAAGTTAAATGCCTTATAGGCCTATCTAAACTGGAATGTCATTAGCTTTCTGCACAGTACGAATTCGTGATCATCGGCAGCATTATTGGTTTTCTTTTATTTGTGAGTAGACTCTAAGCAGCATACCTAATTCTATTTACCTTTTCGTATTCTGATCACATTTGAGCCAGCTACTACAGCTACATGTCTCTCATTATCTTTCTGTACCCTACTTCCTTCTCTCCTTTCCCTTCCACCATTCCTCGCCCTTTGCTTTTCTCCCTCCTTCTCTGTGTCTCTCTGTGTCTCTCTGTGTCTCTTTACCCCACCTCTTTCTCCCATTCACAAGATAAAGACCGAGAATAAACAAGAATTTAAAAAGGAGTTTCACCAGTGTAACACACCTAAACCCACATTCAAAATTCACTGCTGCCTATAGGTTAAATGAGTGTAACCGAAAGGACTCGATGGCCAAAGATTAATGTGCTGATGTAGATTTACGTGCATGTAGTGGAAGGATATAAAAGATCACAAGCGGAGTCCAGTTTAAAAAGTTTATGCACCTTCAAACTGGAGCATATTCTGTGTGACATATTCTTTTGTCTCACATGATGGCTGTTGGTGGGTATGAGCTTATTCTTTATTTGTGAACAAGATGTTTGCCCGTCCTAAGACGATTAAAAACAATTTTATAATGTCGAGAGATGCGTCGTCGCGTGATTTGATTTATGTAAATTCTTTCCCTCTCCTCCTGCCTCTTCCTACCTCCATCCCCTCATACTTCCCTGCAGTTCGTCTATCCGTCCGTCAGTCCTACCGTCCCTCTTTTCCGTGTCCGTTCCCTCTCCCGTACGTCTCTCCCGTCCTTCCGTCCCTCCTTCCCTTCCTCCCCCGTCCGTAAAATTATTAGCTAACAATTGCGCTTTTATATGATACGGGCCAACATTTGCTTTTCAACCCATAACAAAAAATGTAGGATGATTGCTGAATTGTGCTGAAATAAGCCTAATACCTTGTTAGTTCTTCCAAAATGTCAACTAGTTCTCATGCACCATTTGCTGTAGCAGAAATCCACCTGTGAAATCCCATAACAAGTTACAAGTAGTATTACGCTATATTGTAGGGGTCTAATAAACAGCTACACGTGAGCCTACCTATCTTCTATTTCTCTAAATTCTACTTACTGAAACTGATAAGTTGTAGTTTTTTAAGTGAATGAGACCTCATACATTGGGCTATCAAATATAAGAAAAGTCTTCATATATGGGTATAAAGGAAGAGATTGGCCATGTATAGAACAGTCATGGAGAAGACGCTCTAGAGATACGGTCTTGAGTTTAGCATCGACATTAAAGTCTCGACTAGTCCCCTGAGTTGGTGTTTTAACATTGCCGATCGTCGGTGAAGAACAAATAAAGCGGTCTACTACGCGTGCAGTTGTTGACTCTGGTTTTTCCGTCAATACGTCTCATGCTTCTTTCTTTTCTCTGGGTCTTTCGCACTGGGAGCGCCTCTGATTGGTGTGCACTGCGAGAGGCGCCATACAACTTGATAGATACAATACAATACAATACAATGACGTGTAATGACAAGTCGCCTATGTTGCTTCGAAGTGATGACTCTGATTTTCTCTGCGATTGACTCGAGTTATTTTTCACCCTGAAATGTATAAGACTCACTGTACGTAATTTTACCATTTTTGCATCAATAGATTAGCGATCTTGACTTGAAACACCTGGACGTTTTGTATAATGAATAGCGATTTTAAAGTGCCCCGCTATTTGACAGGCGTGTAATAAACGTGTATGGTCTTATCTGATTTCGAATTTATTAACGCAAGCTTAATGAAGCAAACAGGCAGGTACATGGTACAGGTACAGGTAATAATATCATACTGCAATATATAGAAGCTAGATAAATCTTATGGCATTTAAGCTTCCAATAAATTGGCATCAGTACTTGATACAAACCGTGGCATGTATATCGCATGGTAGTTAGCTTTCTCAAACTCTGTGTTTTTTTATACTTACATGAAATCTGCCAGATGCTAAGACTTTTACCGTGATCTTCAGATGAAATTCTTGACCGTTCATTGTCTGAAATCATTAATTTGATAAACAAACACTTTGAATAGCTACGGAATGATTCATTTTACGTGTAGTCTAAGAGTGGTTTACGAATTCAACTAGAGACAGAGACATAGTCAGACAAACAGAAAAGAGACATAGAGCAGGGTTAATGGAGGACATGAACGGAGGCAAACATTTAATTTCATGTGCATATTAAACATAATTTTCATAATTTTAATCAGAAAATGTTCGCTAAAAACTTTAAGACATTATCTTTAATGCTCGTTAGGTAGGCTACAGTAGGTTCGATAGTTCAAAGTTAATTATAGATAATTTAGACGCCTCGATCAATTGTTATGATAAATAATAAATGAACAATAACTAAATGACATGTTATTTAGAACATAATCAGAGAAGGGTCTTGCATAATGAGAAGAACATAAAACGTCGGCGTAGTTATTTAAACAAAAGAAAATTAAAAAGAAAATTTACATTTAAGATATTCAAGTCAACATGTAATTAATTTTGGTAGCAAATTATTTGCATAGCAATAGAAAATAAATTTATTGCGCCTCCGCTCTTTTCGCTCATTGTAGGCCTATTTGACTTCCTTATAGGTGCAAGTGCATTGAGGCCATGCGCTACAAAATGGATAAATTAATATATTACAAAATATATACTCTCATACATGAAATTAGACGACAATGTGGCCAAAAAAACACTCTAAGTACCATATTTATTTTCATGAAAAAGAAGTAATTGATTACATTGTGTTGTCAAAAATAATTTCTGTCGACGGCAACGGCCTTTGTTGTCATAAGCTGTCGTTAAACTCTGGATCCATCCATTGCGTTGTATCGTATCGTGTCATTCCGTGCATGCCATCATGCCATGTCCTATATCATATCATATTACATCATTTTCTATCATATTATGTTACATTATTTTAGAAATAATTAGATACAAGCTCCACGCCATGAAATGTTTTTAAACGACCGCATAAATTTATTAGATAGAAAACTGTAAGAAGTGATCTAGAGATACGTATAGGCAACTTGAAAAAATTGCAACTAACACAATGCTGTTACAGTACACATTGAAAAATCCAGAATTACCGACGACAGCGGAGTCTCGTGTCTGCCTTGAAAAGGCCGTATTTAACTGAGAAATACTGGACCGTATTTGGGTAGCAATAACACGATTTGGTATACACAGGCATTTTATCCTGCTAACCAAATTTACCCCATGTTTCACAATCATGTCTTAAATTGAGAAAAAAGGGATGGGTCTTTGAGTAAAATAGCGAAAAAGGCTTATCTTATAATGCAATATAATTGACGGATACGATTAAACTTTGCGCATCTTCTGACTGATATATGTTATGTATGTATGTATACATGCATGTATGTATGTATGTATGTATGTATGGATGTATGTATGTATGTATGTATGTAAGCTTATGCGTCTATATATGTATGTATGTAGGATTGTAGGTGTGTGTATTTGTGAGCGCGTGTAGGTGTCTGCGGTCCTATTCACGTAAAACTGTTTATTTAGACGCGGTGTAAGGTGTATGGTGCACAAACCCAAATAGCGGTCGGGGATCAGCATTTCACCACGCCCTATTATAACCATTACGAGTACAACTGCAACAACTATTGTGATTACTACTGCTAAACGTCAAAGCTGTGCAATCACTAAGAACGGGATGTCAACTGCCAACCCTAGATGGAGAAATTATCGATTGCACTGTATGTATGTGCGGTGACCACCCGTGGTGACTTCTCGATAGCTAGCTGAGCACTGCATGCTTACTGCAAAACGTTGTGCTTTACTCGCTATATTAGAAAACGCAGCTTCTCTTACGATATCATTTCAGAAAGTCAGGTGGAAGATGTCTGTCAAGATGCAGCTGGTGCACGTATTCGTCATCCTTGCCTCTTGTTTAGTCTACGGCGGTGATGCATTTCTGAACGGTAAACAAGCAGCGAATGTCCAAGACCCTGAGGTAATAGGATCAGCCAGTTTTGCCACTTTTCAACTTACAAATCTCACCGGTCACTACGTTACACTGAAAAGTGTCGATGATGCTGGAATAAAGGTAGATCTTTTGTTGCATCTTTGTTCTCTGACCAAATGTTTCAGCATTGCTGTTCTAAACTTTCTACACTTTTACTGACCTGAAATTTGTTAGACCTAATTGAATTTGTTTAGTTTTTTGACAGCACTGTCGCGATAAACGTTTAACGTTTAATATAGAGGTTAAATTATACATGTTTCTACTATGACGCGAAACTGAAAAGACTTTCAACCGAAAAGGTCTCGCTTCTAATTTCCGACAGTGCAAATAAACCTGAAGCATACGTTAAGACGTCTATCTAATTATTCTGTTGACGCATTCTCTCAACCCACCAAAAACAGAACTCCTGGACTTTGTACTTCAAAATAAAGACAACTAGCTTACAGAAGTTAGTAGATGTAGGCTAACTTAACTGTTTCCGGTCCACAATTCAGGCATTTTTGCTATGATTATCTTGTCTTTGCCGAACATGTCATCCAGTTATCTTGGACTTGTTTCCATCATTTTAATTCCAGTTTCTTATATGTAATGTAATATAAATCTCCGAAACTTTCTCAGCGCCCACAAAAGCCACGTCAGGGAGACCAGCTTATTCACCGGCGCTATATCAAATCAAGTCCGCAATAGCCAAACTCCTCTGTTCGTTTCGGTGCCAGGTCAAAATCCGGGGAGATCAAGCCGAGGAGACAGCATGGTGCTACGGTGGCAATCGGTGATGATGGTCAGTTACGCCTCTTCAGTATAAAATGATAAGAAGATTTTTGCTTTAGTGAAAGTTTAGTCCATCGTAAACGCAAGAGAAGTTTCATAAGCTGATTGGTAAAGATTGATGTTAGGAGATTATGTAACATGTTTCTTACTCCGTTAAAAGAAACAACGTTCAGGAATCTTGGAAATGACCTTCAGTAAAAGACATATGTTGTCCAGATGTGCAATAGGGTTGCGAAAACTGTAAAATATGTTTCACTTAGGCCTACATTTCTTTTTCTCGTGGTTCAGAGAGCTCTTCTCTCAAATTTCGTAACCTTTCTGTATACATGTACATTCCATATTTTGAATTCGATGCACCCATTGCTTGTAACGAATTCTGAAAGTCTTCCGACAGTTCAATCACCCACAAATTTTGTGTTTTCTTGCCTTCTTCTGGACTTTTCTGTGCCACATTTCCATCAAAACTCAAAATAGAGTTTTAGACTTGTCTTCTTTTAATTGGCTTTTTAAACATCGTGCCAGTAAGAAATAATGAACATTTTATTTCTTAGCATTACACTACCATTCATTCATTCATTCATTCATTCATTCATTCATTCATTCATTCATTCATTCATTCAGAGGACTTATATAGCGCCCCTCCAAGATAACCTACTCAGAGGCGCTCCCAGCCCAACTACGGCGATAGAGAACAGTTTTCAAATTCTTGTAAAAGGTGTATGCAGAGTCTCCAGCTAGAAGAACACGCAGATCTGAAGGAAGATTATTCCAGATGGTCGGCCCAACCACTGAGAAGGCACGAAGTTGCATCTTTGAAGTGCGCGCAAAGGGAACAGCAAGTTCGCCTCGAGATGCAGAGCGAAGATTTCTGCGGGTAGCTAAACCTGAGGTAGGGCGACAGAACTCATGCAAGTAGGCTGGGGCACTCTCTTTCGACTAAGGGGCCTACTCTGCGACTGACCCAACATATCTGACTTGGCGATTTGCTAAGGTCATAGGTGGTGGCAACTCTAATATATCTTAGAAGATGCGCTGAGAAATATCGGCGATTTATATTTCATTTCATTGTAAATTGTATGACATAAAGTAATACATAGGCAATTGGCTCTCAGTGAATGCGGGAGTCTGTTGTTGTCAACTTTTTCCTGGTTATCTGAGCACTACTTGATAACCGATGAATTCGTTGTTTTTATTTACATTGCGTCGCATGAGAAGTAGACTGTTCTATGCGCACTTTTGGTGAAACGGAGAAAATCGAAAAAGAAAGTTTAGTGACTTAGAATTTAGTACTGAAAACTCTTTTGGTGGGACAAAATAGAGAAAGATTGTTTAGAAAACATTTATGTGGACATCGGCAATTTTAAGCAATCACGACGATTGAAGCCTCTTGCATAAGAAAACATAATTTGAAGGCAACTTTTGGAATTTGTTCAAATAGAACAAAATATTACAGAAATAGCTCTATACAATTAAATGTTATGATGATTCGTCATTACATGGAACATTATAATTATTAGCGAAATGAATTATGACTGTCGCTGTAATTATTTATAAAAGTACATTACATAATAATTCTAGAGAAAAAGCTATTTTTGTAATATCATTTTTAACTGTGATACTTGCTATCATTGTATAGGCCCTATATGTGCATTATTTTCGAATTAGTCTCTCCATTTTGTCTCTTTATGTAATATTTTTTGATTATCCTTCTGTAACGGAACACGCTTACTATTATAATGTTCTATATGCATGTGCGAATCACAGTTTGCCGTTCATACCACGTGACCGTAATAGAACAAGATAATCCTGAACCATATGTGTTTTATAATCAAGAAACAGCGTGTTCTGTAATATCCACGTGATAAAATCTCTGGAATATAATTGGTTGTGGTTCACATAGAATATTATAATGCCTATCAGTTGGTAAGAATATGCAAATAGAATAAAATACTTCTGTTCTTTTCCCAGCAAAGGCACCATTTCAACAAGCGCCATTTTGCACGCAGATAGAACAAATTACCCTGAATCGGACAGTGTGTCTAACTCCAATGTAAACAAAACTGCAGATAGAACACTATAATTCTCATGCGACGATTGAACATTATTTATTGTAGCATAGTGAGTGCCTCGGATTAGTTACTCCTGAAATGGCGCAGAAATTTAACCAATTTGCAATTAGAATTATGCTCATTTGTTGGTAAATTTATTAGTTTCTACAGTTGTGAGAAGTTATTTATTTTCTCTTCACTTTACTGGCGAAAATGTTAAGACGTTAAGTTAATAGATTGTGTTCAAAATGAATCATTGCGTAGCTATTCAAAGTGTTTATTTATCAAATTAATGATTTCAGAGCCAAGACGGTCGATTATTTCATCTGAAGATCACGGTAAAAGTCTTAGCATCTGGTAGATTTCATGTAAGTATCAAGAACGGTCCTAGGACGATTGGTCATAGGACGATTGGTCATAGGACGATTGGTCATAGGACGATTGGTCATACGGACGATTGGTCATACGGACGATTGGTCATAGGGCCTACCGGTCATAGGTCCTATCGGCGATGGGACTATCGAAGGCTATCGAAGGCTAAAACAAAGAAGTTTTTAAAACATGAAAACTATTTACTGGATCATTTTACTGTGAAATACGTAATACAAAATACGAACAATACGTAAAAGTCTAGAACGTCAACAGATTTGGCTTTCCTCGCTTGGAGATGCCGAACTCGCCTTCCATATCCATAGCAAAACTTGCTTTAAGAAAAGTTTCTTACTATACTTTATATACTATAATACTTCTTGACTCTTTCACTGCAATTTAATGTCTTGCTTTGGTTTAATTGCCTTTTATGCCTGAGTAAGATGCGGGTGAAACGTTTATTTCTTCGGGATCAATCTCCATTCTTTGAAGTGCGTTGGACTTTGATGTGCGTTTATCTAGTGAATGTTAAGTTCTTTGAAGTGAGTTGAAGCCTGCATGTAATTATCTTAATAAGTTTCTTGATTGGCACTGATTGTATTTGTCTGAAAACGATCAATGTCCCTAATTCATGCCTTTCATACTTGAGCTACATACGGGTAAAACGTGTATTATTTCGACCAAACGTTAAGTCCTTTGAAGTGAGTTGATCCCTGTAAGTATTATCCTAATAAGTGTCTTGATTGGCACTGATTGTATTTGTCTAAAAACGATGTCTGCCCCGGTGCGTTAAGCTTAAAACTAAGAATGTCCATAACTAACGACTACAACGAATTGTGTCAGTTTATTAGCGGCATATGACCAATCGTCCGTATGACCAATCGTCCTATGACCAATCGTCCTATGACCAATCGTCATATGACCAATCGTCCGGATACCTCAAAATAGAGCTCTGCGCCGACTCCATAGTGTCGGCGTCGGCGCGCCGGTCATTTTGGTCGGCGGCGGCGGCGCGCCGCCGACCAACAAAAATCGGCGGCGGCGGCGCGGCGCGGCGTGGTCGGCGCCAGTAAAGAATCCAGAATTTTATGAGGGGTCAAATGGGCGTCCGAACTTTTGAAATGGTTTGAATTTCCACACTGTAATTCTAGCATTTTAAGCTGTCATCTGAACAAATTGCTTTAATATTTCAGTGCTACGGAATCATCTGTCACTCGTTGTTAGGATGTAGTCTGAGTCGTGTTTGAGATTGACTACAGACAATACTAGCAAACCAGACATTTATTGAAATTAATATAAAAATTAGAAAACAGGGCCTACGTTCAATTTCCAAGAACGCCATAAGCCTTTAGTAAACGAATTGCTGACTAAAATAAGACACAATTATAAATATAATAATCTTCGTTTATTATTTCAAACTGACACACCGCAATACGGTTACAATTCATAGCATGAACGGATTACCACAAGTTATTAAATAAATCGAATTTAACTGTTTGGCAGCTATGCACGGCGCCCATCACGTCCTACTGCTAATTTTACGAACGCCATATAGCGAATGAAAGGCTGACCTTTGGAGGGAACGGGAATTGATCCCGCGTCCATGCTGATCTTCTACTCTTCGTGCCAAAGTGTTACCATTTACTCTAAACCCCCTCCACGGCGTATCACAAGTAATTAAATTTAATAATTTTCAATTTGCTAAAACATTTGTCAACGTAACAGGAAGAGTGCATCCTGTACTTATTTATTAAGGAGTCTTGGTGCCATCTGTTTTTACATCAAAAACTGCTTTTCCGCGAGTTTGCTTTTAGTAGCTTCAGCCATCGCGATGCTATTTAGAATTATATCCAATTTATCACAATTAAAGTTAATGGTATTTATTTCAAGAACGTGAATTGATTTTATAAATACCAAATAGTCTTTTTTCATAGCAGTTTGATCCATGGCATTTAAAAATGCAGATCGACAATCCGAAAGCCACTAGTAGGCTACTTAGGGATTTACAATTTAAAATGCATGGCTATCCTAAACGCTGTATGACTTGGGTTTAGATGCACTAAATTTGATGATGGATATGTTTAAGCATGCAAGATGATCAGATTGGGCATCATATCAGGGATGACTCATTCACTGTGTATGCGTTTTGTGAATGGATGACTGTTGGACTTTGGAACTTTTAGCCTAAATCCTGAGAGAGAGGACACTTTGTTCACTCGGAAAATGAGGGTCAATTTAGGGTCATGCCAATCTTCCGTGGCATGTCGATGCTGTCTGTCATCCCCTCCGGCCCCTCCCTACTTACATACATTAAGATAGGCAGAACAGCAATACTTGGGGAAGCAATATTATTTGGGTTAAGAAAAGAACTAAACCTCGCTTATGCCAAGCCCGTGGCCTGTTATAGCAGCGCACCTTGACGGGCGGGTCTGGTCGTGAGGGGTGCCGGCATACAACCAGGAGGGGTGCGAGGGCGGTTCGCCCCAGACCTATGATTTAATACTGCCGATATTGTATAGATTATAATAAAGTATTCTTTACATGTACGTACATTCACTGAAAGCTGCACTGAGGGGTTAACTTAACCCCACAGGTAATTTCATGGAATTGACTGGAGGGGCTGAAAATGAATTCGGGGGTTGAACACTCCCAATTCAATCACCGTATAAATATATATCCTCTGTCTTACATATATATGTAGTATGTACGTAAGACAGAGAACCTTCTCGATCTTCCCTCATTCCTATCCGTCTATTCAATCTATCTATCAGTTATTTAATCCACCAATCAATCCATTCAGCCATCTATCCATCCCAGGAAACCATCCATCTATCTATCCATCCATCCCACCATCCTCTGCTGTCTGCCTGTCTCTGTCTGTCTGTCTCTGTATGTCTGTCTGTCTCTGTCTGGCTGTGTCTGGCTGTCTGTGTCTGCTTCTATTACCCACTGAAGCAACAATTTATAGTGAAGTCATGCAAAACATGAAAAATGCAACAAAACAGTTAAACACATCAGCGCGGCATCGGCGGCGAGCCGAGGAATTATCGGCGGCGGCGGCGTCGGCGCGCCGTTCCACAAAAATCGGCGGCGGCGGCGACCAAAAAAATGTCGGCGGCGGCGGCGCGGCGCGACCGGCGCAGGGCTCTACCTCAAAAACCCACAGAGTTTGAGAAAGCTAACTACCATGCAATATATATGCCACGGTTTGTATCAATTACTGATGCCAATTCATTGTAAATGCCGCAATATTTATTTAGCCTCTATTATATTGCAGTAGGATATTATTATAGCTCCTATGCTTTGTAATAGAACATTTGTATAGCCCATATTTGACTGGCTACTGAATCCGTCATCGACAATATTATAGCTCCTATGTAATTCCAATCGAACATTTATATAGGCCTAACATAAATTCATTAATCGCTGGCTACTGAATCATTGTCATCGGCTATCTGGATCGGCTGGAAATCTCATCAGAATTGCCCACATAAACAAAATCAAAGGCTGGGAACAATTGCGTATTGTCAGCATGATGCGGGTATTGGTCACTGAAGTTGCTGGTAGGTAGTGAACCAATTATGATGGTGTAATGATACAAGAGAAGAGGGTCCAGTACGGAACCTTGTGGCACACCGCTATTCAAGACAGTGGATGCAGAAGTATGTTGATTAAATGTACAATGCTTTTCAGGAAGTAAGAAAACAAGATTGCAAATCTCAGTCAGTTTTGTTGATTGCAATAGGCTGAGAACCAGCAAGAGGAATTTAAGGTATCAGAAAAAGGAATGCTTAAAATCCTAAGCCTTCTAAATCGAGATCTTGTCATGAATTGACAGAACTTGTCTACAAGTAGACAGTGTGGTGGGCAGCTATGTAGTATTTTGTCTTTGGCATATTGGAGATTATAAGTAGCGCAGATAGTAGTGACGTGTAGTCCGATAGAGAGGAAAGGTGCTATGTGTATAAAAATAGCAGCTGTAATGGCTAATTATAGGTCTGGAATTGAAAGATAGGTTTAATTATACTGATTCAGTTTTCATACAACAGCTTGATCTTCATTGTTTATGGATTGTGTCATTTGTTTTCAGTTTCACTTCTAAATATGGATTTGCAAGTAAATTTTAGCTCGCTTCTTCTTCTATGTTTTGCATCTGTTCCTTCTCTGGCTCTGGACCCACTGCATGGAACAGTTTTTCCTACCAAGTGAAGAATGCGCCATCTCTGGAGACATTTAAATCACATCACAGCTCAAGCTCTATCATTTAAAGCGATCATAGTACTGTAATTGACTTTTGAACTCGTGTAGGCCTACAGAGCCCTTTCCTTCGGCCTCGGCTGAGCCACTCCGCTCTACAAATAGTCGTCGTCGTAGTCTTCTTCTTCTTCTTCTTCTTCTTCTTCTTCTTCTTCTTCTTCTTCTTCTTCTTCTTCTTCTTCTTCTTCTTCTTCTTCTTCTTCTTCTTCTTCTTCTTCTTCTTCTTCTTCTTCTTCTTCTTCTTCTTCTTCTTCTTCTTCTTCTTCTTCTTCTTCTTCTTCTTCTTCTTCTTCTTCTTCTTCTTCTTCTTCTTCTTCTTCTTCTTCTTCTTCTTCTTCTTCTTCTTCTTCTTCTTCTTCTTCTTCTTCTTCTTCTTCTTCTTCTTCTTCTTCTTCTTCTTCTTCTTCTTCTTCTTCTTCTTCTTCTTCTTCTTCTTCTTCTTCTTCTTCTTCTTCTTATTATTATTATTATTATTATTTTTTATTTTTTATTTTATTTTTTTTTTAAAGTGCCCTGAGGTACTTCATTCCCCCAGGGACTTATAAATTATAAAAGCAATGTGTCTGGAACGGCTACTCCTCATCCATGTCGGGCGTGGGTTTGTTAAATGTGCCACTAAATGCTACGGCGTTGAAGCGTTGTACTGTGACCGAGATCCTCTGAAAAATGTAGCTGGTCTCTCTCGGTTCACCCGTAGTTAGCGTGAGGTGGCGACCCAGGTCAGAAATAAAATTTAGGCGAGCGGTAAATTATTATTATTATTATTATTTTTTTTTTTTACCCGAGGTACCTCAGATCCCTCAGGAATTATAAAAATTATCCGGAGATACAAAAATGCATTCTGGGAAGGCTAGACCTCGTCAAGATCAGGCGGCAAAAAGGTGCCTAGGAAGGCGATGGCGTTAAAACGTTGGATTATGATGGCAATGCGCTGGAAAAGATAGCAGGTTTCTCTCGGATCCCCGGTTATACGAGAAAGACAGCGCCCCAACTCTCTGATGAAAAGTAGGCCACTGCTGTTAATTATTATTATTATTATAGCAAAGTGAGTAATTTAGCATGGTAAGGTCGAGGAAAAACAGATGGCGTTCCCGCGTTGGACAGCTACCGAGAGTCTTTGGAATAGGTAGTTTGTTTCGAGGGTGTCATGGGTTGCATCCGTCAACCTTCGTCCAAGCTCCAACACAAAATTCAATCCTTCTGAGCTCCAAGCACCGCTGGACTCAAGTGCTACCGCCACAAAAGCATGTGTTCGGGTGATTGTGGCGTATTTCAATCTCTTGGCGGCGGCTGCCCGGTTTGCGGCCTCACCCGCTTCGGTTGATGTTGTTGCCAGATGTGACTTTGCGAATGTGTCCGAAACTGTCACATCCCAAGTGAGGCATCTTCCGCATGACCACGGGATTGTTCAAGTTTCAAGAATAAATTTATTGTTATTATTATTATTATTATTATTATTATTATTATTATTATTATTATTATTATTATTATTATATGTGTTTACCTATTTATATTACATGTGTTTACCTATGTAAAGGATGAGAAATGTCGGGTGCGCATGTTGGAGCAGCGTTGGCTGAAACCGTTCAACACACTTACCTACTACAACTGCGATGGCATTCTTGGTAAATACGATAGACCTACATAGAGCCTCAGCTCGGCCACATCTTAACGAAAATCTGGACGAACTGCAACTGAGAAAAGAATCTACAACAGAACATGTGCTTTGTCATTCTAGATGATTCAATATTTCCTCTTCTGGCATTTTCACGTTTGGTTAAGTTATTTTGTCCTAATTAGTTTGTCTTAAAAAGTTTTAAATAGGCTATTTTCCTCAGCTCAGTTCAGTGGCGGCGGGTAGGGGGCTACATGGAGGTGCGGCCACCTAAGGGAGCGCACCCTGGCTACCTAAAATATTTTCTCGACGAGTCAGTTATTGACTCGTGAGGTATAAGAGACCTTGCGTTACATAACTTCGTACCGTACTAGGAATGATTTAAATTTATTTCAACTTTCAAGTTTCAAGAACAATACGCAAATTGCTAATGCTAACAGTACTTTAAGTGCACAGTACACATTTCTCCGAGTAAATACAACATGCATTAGAATTAAAGCGCTATATATAGTCGTCATGATTTCGTTTTTTACGAATAATTATTGTATTGCATTGTATAGTATCTGGGCATTTATAAAACGCCTCTAGCAGTAATGACTATTCAGAGGCGCTTCCAGCCTGAGCACTCTGAGGAAACAGAAAAGTTTCAAGCAACGGACCGAAGTGGATAAACCACCTGCCAAAATCTCAGCCCGAATTTGTGGAGGAAGGTTATTCCACAAAGAAGGACCCACAGTTGCAAAGGCGCGGTGTTGAGCAATGGCTGTCCTGGTCCGGGGGACGAAGAGGTCATATCTATCACTACAGCGATGGGATGAGAGAGAGAGAGAGAGAGAGAGAGAGAGAGAGAGAGAGAGAGAGAGAGAGAGAGAGAGAGAGAAGAATCTGGTTTACGGAGGAGATCACACAGGTACTTTGGAAGTTTGGAGCCTGGCCATGGTGAGCTCTAGAGACCATATGGTGTATCCTATATTGGATACGAGTTAAATAGGGAGCCAATGCAATGTACTCGTCATGATATTCATTCATTCATTCATTCCGGATATTTATATAGCGCCTCTTCAAGAAACCTACTCAGAGGCGCTTCCAGCCCAGCCACGGCCAAACAGAAAGGACTTTAGTAGTTGGTAGAAAGCAGGCAAATCATTCCGGGGCAGTAAGCGTAACGTAAGCGACAGCCCATTCCAAGTGGAGGGGCCAACAACCGAAAAGGCTCGACGCTGTCTGACCGAGGAGCGGGCCCGAGGGACCAATAGCTCCCCCTTAGTCGAAGAGCGCTGCGCTCGACGAGAGACTAAGTCAGAAACCGCCGAGCGACAGAGATCAGATAAGTAGGACGGAGCACTACCAGTGAGATACCGCCAGACAAGTGCTGCTAACCTATAGGATATGCGTTGCGAGGCAGGAAGCCAATGTTTGAAGGTTAATTATATCCAATTATATCCAATGTTTGAAGGTTAATTATATACAAATTACTTTCTTAAAGCCAGCAAAGATGCCAGCCTGCTGGGTTGACCCGGGCCACCCGTTTAATTGAACAAACTGCTCTGCATTATGTTTGCTTGGCAACATATTGTCAACATTATTCTTTTCTTACACCTCTCTTACAATCTTACAGCACACTTTGATAGACCCCAAGGGCAAGGGCTGACCATTTTCAGACTATCCATGCAGTCATTCCTAGCTAGCTTACAGAAAACAGAGCTTCCATCTTCAGCTCCAGTTGAGCGTCTCTTTAGCACTGCTGGACGAATTGACTCACTCACACAGGCGAAATCAACTAACAGACTATCACTTTGAAAACGTCTACTCCTAAAAATCAAATAAACTCTAACATGTTTTAATGGATCATAATTGTAAATCGTATTTTGGGCCCCTGGCAAACTTATAATACAATATAATATTGAATGTATACAATTATTTCAATTTACAAGTCAATGGCCCATTGGATGTTTTAGTTTAAACATAGAGTAAATTAAAAATTATCGAATTAAAAAAAATCATGTTCCATTATTAAAGGAATAATTGAAAAGTAATTGGTAATTGAATTACAATCAACATGTAATTGTAATTCAATTACAATCACAATCAAGTAATTGTAATTGTAAATTCAGTTACATTTACAAGCATGTATTAACAATTATAATTGAATTACATTTGCAATGTAATTGATACAACACTGTTCTGCACTCCTGTACATCTTCTGTCCTCTGCTCCACACCTCGGCTTAGGCCTAAGTGAAACAACTCGTTCGAGGTTGTTTTTCCAATTGCTTCGCATTAAAACCATCTGCAGATTCATTCCAACCTCAATCGCCGTCATCTTGGTTGATATCTTTGTTGTCTCCAGGGTTGACTACTGCAACAGACTGCCAGGTCTGCCATACTAGAATGGATACAGTCGGTGTTTAACTCTGCTGCCCGTCTTATATAATATGTGGCCGGACACCATCCGGTCATGTCGAAATATATAATATGTATATCCGGTAACTGTCACCGATCTGCTGCGATGCTGCTCGCGCGACAGCCTACACTGGCTGCGTGTTCATCAGCGGATTTCCTACAAACTGTGCTTGATTACCTATAAAGCACTGTAAGAATAATCTTCGTTAAATGTTTCAAACTGACAAGTACGCAGGATGATTACAAATCATAGTAAGAAAGGATGATCACAAGTTATTACAGAAGTAGAATTTAACTGTTTGGCAGCCATTCAAGGGGCCCATCACGTCCTGCCATTCATTTTGTCAACGCCACCTAGCGAATGAAAAGGCTGAGTCGACCTTAGGGAAGGTACCGGAAAGCGATCCCGGGTCCGTTGCCTCTACGCGCCAGATTGTTTCCACTATCCTAAACCCCCTTCCTATGATCTTATGCCAGACTACATCTCTGACTTCTGCACGCGGATAGCAGACAACACGAATAAATGTCGGCTACAATCCTCATCTAGAAGCCTCACGGTCTTCAATCAATCAATCATTTATTTTGTAACCAAACAATCATTTTACAATTACAGAGTTGAAAAAACACAGACAATTGGAGATGGCTACAGGGAAAGGCCCTGAAGGGATCATTGATCCCGCTAAGTAATCGTAATCGTAATCTCCAAACTTCTAAAGCGCCACTAGAAAGCCAAGCACAGGGCACCAGCTTATTCACGAGCGCTGTGTCTAGTCAGAGGGTTGTCCAAAAGAGTAGTCCGAGGGAGGTCCGAGTCCGGTTTCCAGAGGATTAGAGAAGGCACAGCAGATGTTAAGTTGGGTGTCTTTTAGGTCGAGGATTGGGAGGTACAGGATCAGATGAGTCAGGATAAGAGTTCTTGAAAAGGAGAGACTTTAGTTTCGAGTGGAAAGCCTTGGGGTGATGGATAGAGGAGCCTGAGGCAGATGATGGTGGATGATTGGCGATGATGATGGAGGAACCGAAGAGTGCGGAATTCAGGAGGTAGATCTTTCCAGAGACGCGGCGCAGTTTTGGATATTGCTCGGTTGGAGAGCTTGAGATGAGTAATGACCGGGGGTCGAGAAAGAGTGAGAACGGAGGATGATCGGGTAGAGCGGGCTTGCTGGATGGTGAAGAGTTCGCGGAGATATCTTGGCTGGGAGCGTTGTAGGGAGTTATAGGTTAGCGAGAGGACTTTGAAGTGAATTCGCTCTGGGATTTTAAACCAATGGAGTGATTTGAGGATGGGAGTGATGTGATGATGCTTGGGCGTTCTGGTGACGGCTCTGGCTAGTGAGTTTTGGATGAGCAGCAGACGCTTTAGTTGGGTGGCTTCAAGGTTGAGAAAGAGGGAATTGCAATAGTCGACACCAATGTATAAGTTATAAAAAAAGATGCAACGGCCGAGAAATGCTTACTAAGTATGATAGTATACATCCTCTTTACAGCTGATGTGGAGTCTCTACTTGCATCCTATTCTCTAATGAGTCACTCCTGTGCTGATCATCAATCCTATGCTCACTGCTCAGCGTCCCAGGTTGCTTCTGCTGTCCGTTCCACGTCTTGCGCAACCGACTACCTTTCTGCCTGGATGTCGTCTAATCGACTTCGCCTAAATCCTTTGAAAACTCAATATATCTGGCTTGGTACTTGCCAGCAGCTGGGCTGGACTTGGAGTCCCTCTCCGCTGAATTAGCACCTTTGCCTTTTTCAACCTCGGTCCGCAACTTACGGGTCATCCTGGACCAAGAGCTGTCTTTTTACGAAGCACATTGCGGCATTGACTCGTTCCTGTTACTATCACCTGCGCCAGCTGCGGGTTGTCACTCACTCTATGTCTTCATCCTCTGCCTCCACTCTGGTCCACGTCTTTATATTCTTAATTTATTGGACTACTGCTCTTCACTCTACTCTGGACTTCCACAGATCCGTTTGCATCCCATGGAAGGCGTTTTGCGAGCGGCTGCTCGCTTAATTGGTGGTGTCCCTTGGTTTTGCCGCACCTCTGCGTTTATGCGTGATGTTCCTCCACTGGCTCCCGGTCCAGCAGCGCATCCATTACAGGGTCTCCTCTATCGTCTGGCACTGTGTTCTGGGCACCTGTCTATCCCCGGGGCAGTGTGATTCTTTACAGACTTCGGCCTAGCTCTGGTCGCCGTTATCTTAATGCGCTTTATTCTAGATGTGACTTTATGGTTCCGCATGCTCGCTCTGCCACTAGACAGGGTCGGGCTTTTATTATAGTTAATTTTCTCTTTGGAATAGTCTCCCCTCTGACCTGCATTTTCTTCCGCGAGACTTCTCTGGCTCTTTTTATAAACTATTTAAGACTTTATTTTTTTGACCGGGCCTGGATCGGGAGCGCCTCTGAGCAGTAATCTCTGAAGAGGCGTTGTATAAATTTCATAGATAGATAGATATTGAGTGCCGTTGGTTTTATAAACCTGTATTACTGGCACCGAAAGAACTGCATCGGGTTATTTTGATGCTTTATGAGAGGTGTTGTATGGCAATTCTACTAGGCTGATCGAAAAATCGACAACCTATGGGGCGCCATTGGCTTAACCCATACGAAGAGACTGTTTGGTGACGTTTTCGGGTATTGGCCACTAGCAAATGCATTGGAGTGATTGGCAAATTGACATCCATGAGGTGACAATTTTAGGTTCCTAACTATTTCGGGTGCATAAGTCCGTTCATGGGTGACGTTTGGTAATGACACCCTATGTAAAAAATAATGAGTCATCGGGCAGTTCGACACTAGTCTTCATGCCATATTTGGGCATAAAAGGGAGAGATTGGCCATGTATAGAACAGTCTGGATAAGACAGTCTAGAGATTCGGTTTTGAGTCTAGCATCGACCTTAAAGTCTTGACTGGTGGACAGGACCTGCCATCGATCTACGGACCAGTCGTCGTCTCGAATCGTCGCTAGAGGGCCTGCTCGGCTATTGAAAGAGGAAGCGGGTTCTCTCGCTGTCAAGTTGCGTGTTGGTGTGAACAATGTCGATCGTCGACGAATAACGAATAAAGCAGTCTTGTACGCGTGCTGTTGTTGACTATGTAAGCCTGTCGATATACCACCAAAGCCGGACCAAGGACGATTCTTTGTTGAGATCCGGGGTTTCGGACATTCTGGTAGAGCTCTGAACTACTCGACAACTTAGAGGAATTGAAAAGATCCCGTTTCCGCGATATTATTATTATTATTATTATTATTATTATTATTATTCGGTATTAGTTATTATTATTATTATTATTATTATTATTATTATTATTATTACAAGCAGAACTTGACACAGCGGCGTTTATCCCACATGACCATTGACAGTGTAGTCCTCGAGATATTGTAAGACCATGTTTTTTCCGTCAATATTTCTCATGACGTGTAATGGCAAGTCGCCTATGTTGCTTTAAAATGATGAATCTGATTTTTCCTCTGCCACTGAAATGTCTGACTCACTGTACGTAATTTGACCATCCGATACCCCGATTAGCGATCTTGAGTTGAAACACCTGGACGTTCTGTACAATGAATATGAATTTTAAAGTGCCCTGCTGTTTGACAGGCGTATAATAAATGTAAATTTAATCTATTAAGGTAATTACTTCAACTTACCAAACCTTATTTAGCGTTACCTGGACTATATCTTTGATCACATTTTCTAGCATTACCATACCTTATATTACATTACATTTTCTAGCATTACCATACCTTATATTACATTACATTTTCTAGCATTACCATACCATACCTGATCGTACTCTGTCCATAAGACACAATCACATTTAGTTACTCAAACAATTAAAACTGTCCCACCAATACGGGGATGTTTGCTATGAATCTGACTGCCCTTTTGTAGATTCTGGAGCTTACAGAGGTTCGACTTATATATGTGAGGCCCAGACTACATTACAATAGGATAAGTAAGGGTATATCAGCGCATAGTAAAGATTGGATCGGGCTTGGGATGGTAATACCCTTGCTAATGTCTTTGCAATATGAATTTTAAAGTGCCCTGCTGTTTGACAGGCGTATAATAAATGTGTATGGTCTTATCTGATTTCGAATGTATTAACGCAAGATTAATGAAGCAAACAGGCAGGTACATTGACATGTAGAGTGGTTTATGAATTCAACTAGAGACAGAGACATAGTCAGACATACATAAAAGAGACAGAGAGCAGGGTTAATGGAGGACATGAACGGAGGCAGACATTTAATTTCATGTGCATATTAAACATAATAATTCATAATTTTAATAAGAAAATGTTCGCTAAAAACTTTAAGACATTATCTTGAATGTTCGATAGGTAGGCCTACAGTAGGTTCGATAGTTCAAATGATCGATAATTCAAACGACTCGATCAATTGTTATGACAAATAATAAATGAACAATAACTGGATGACATCATTTTGCACATAATCGGAGAAGCGTCTTGCATAATGAGAAGAACATAAAACGTCGGCGTAGTTATTTAAACAAAAGAAAACTAAACAGAAACTATTCACAAAACATATTCAAGTAAACAAGTAATTAATTTTGGTATCAAATTATTTACGTAGCAATAGAAAATGAATAAATTGTGCATCCGCTCTTCTCGCTCATTGTAGACCTATTTGACTTCCTTATGTGCAAGTGCATTGAGGCCATGCGCTACAATATGGATAAATAAATACATTATAAAATATATACCCTTATGTGTATGTATGTATGTATGTATGTATGTATGTATGTATGTATGTATGTATGTATGTATGTATGTATGTATGTATGTATGTATGTATGTATGAGCACTTGTTATAGCGCCCTTCAAGATTTCTACTCAGAGGCGCTCCCGACTACAGCGTGGACACTGAATCGGAGTTTCACGCCGAAGCGCATGAGCAATTGCGAGTGAAGGACTTGCCTAGGGTCCCTACGCGGCGGCTTGAGGTGGATTCGAACCCGCAACCCTCCGGCTGCAAGGCACCGAACATACCCCTACACCACCGAGCCCCACAAGATGTCTTGGGTGGCCTAATATTACACCAAGGACTCTGCCAGTCCAGTATACCAACAGATGCATAACGTTGTCCACTGCTTTTCAGCCCAGTTTAAAGTCTAGTTTGTGGCTGTTGCTATAAAAATACGTAGGCTTTCTTCAGGTCAGTCAGGAATGATCGCATTGTGTTAAAATGAATTAATTCAGCTTATCATTATTTGTTTCTAGCAAACTACAGTCATGCTAATTACCATAGTGTCTGACGAGGGGTCAGTATGTATACGAGTATAAAGGAACAGACTATTTTAATTGTTGCTGTTGTTACTGTTGTTGTTGGCTTACCTATGACTTCCTTTATTTCTTTTGCTCATGTTTAGCTTTGTATATTGCTGTTTGTTAACCGTACTAGTTTTTTTCTTTTAAGCTTGTGTTCCCAGGTGATGCCACACCCATCATCTTGACATTGTTTTTTTCTCCATTAATTAGTCCCCGGTCCAGCGGGACTCGTCCCTTTCAAAGTGCCTATTGCTCCCTATTACTGATGTAACTAATTGATGATGTTGTACTTCTGTGACTTTACTGTTGTATGATTTATATGTGTACGTATGTACAATGTACATATGGGAACAATAAACTACTACTACTACTATTATATGACTTTCTAAACCAACCATATTGTAATGGTTCCAACTTCCAACTGCTCAGAATTTGTGATTAAACATCTCGAAAAGTGTTTGCAGAATGTTTATGAATTGATTACTTTATTAATTAATGACCTGCCAATTAACATCAAAACGCAGATGGTCAAATAAGTCAGTTATAATTATCTGTTTCTATATATAAGAAAATAGCTAACCTACCACAATTCCAGAGTTTGCAACACAGTTCCACTCTACAGATGACTTAGTTTATAATTACACCTACCTTACCAGGTCACGTCAGATAACTATACTCAGTAGGGTGACACTCAAAATTAAAGTTTTAAATTTTACAAGTCTCACCCTTTTAGATGGTTATATACAATTAAGTAACTATTCAGAAATTTTTTGAAATTAATTGGTCAATATTTAAAGGTCGCTCAACGCGGCTAAAGTTTTACATTATGGTCAGTGCTAAACACAATGTTGATATATACAGGCTATCATCTTATGGTTTTGATACTACTACTGTTTATCAAGACCCTTTATGATTGTTTGTTGTTTGAGTCTGGATATTCCTTCCTATGCTTCTCAACCATCTGCAGTAGGTATTGCTTCTGTTCTTCCTGATTTGCAAGCACTCCATTGAATGACTGTATCAGTGCGTCGCCGCGTTCGACCGCATCATTTACGACTTTGAAGCCCATAACTCGGCGACGAGCCAGGAGAAAGCTGTCGTTTGTCTGTCATGCGCTTGGAAGTAGCTGTAGAAAGTCTGCAGGAATATCCAGTGCAGCAAAGAGTTTCTTAGTGTCTGTAGTTACAAAATCAGATGGCTCTTGTAGTGGTACTTCCTGCACATTAACTTTGATACACCAAAGAGGTTAATCGCATTCTAGACGTTTGAGGGCTGCAACCATTGCTATCATCAGAAGCAGCCGAATCAAACAATGCCATTGCCAGGCCAGCCAACATCTCGCTCAAGTACCACAAATGGTTTGAAAAGCTATGTGCTGCTGCTTTAGCGACGGTCTCATTTGCTGCCTTGTTAGAAATGAGCTGCTGCAACTGTTTCAAGTTATTCCAGGGTGCTGACATTGGACACTGGCATGTGCACAATGCCTTTAGATACACTTGAAGAACAAAATAGATTGAACTCAAGACGGCTTAGCAGTTTAAACGCAGTCAGATGAAACTGAGAACGGGATGAGGTAGATTTTCAAACAATATATCAACTTCCCCATTCACTGCACTCTGTGGAAAGCTCCAGGAGCAATGATGTGTTGTTCATCAACAGGTGGAACGTCTAAACATATCAAAGCTAGTCCCAAAGCTCTTTGTAGTCATCTCATGCTGAAGCTTGCGCTTCGCGTGTTCCATTAGGCAGAAAACGAACTCCTAAGAGATTCATTTGTCCTTCACCTGATACCAGCACAACCAGCCGGTCAACATGTTGTGTTGATGTCAAAGCTGGCAAAAACTTACCATCCCAATGAACTGTAAGTGGAACCTCGGGAGCCACTGCACAGTGCACAGGCCACTAATTCTTCTACAATACTAAGCCCTAGTTGTAGCCTACTCATCAGTAAGTAAGAAATTATTAAAAGTCAAATGCTGTTCTAAAATAATGAATTAATAATGCGTTACAGTTTGTTCTCTTTTTACAGCTTCAATATAACAAAGACATGCAAACTTTTTACATTAATTTATTGGTTTTTAGTCAAGTGAATAATAACTGCACTATGCAAAATGATTGATGAAGAAAGTATAACAGAGGAAATTAAAATCAGAATTTAAAAAAAATCATTGGCAGTGCAGACAAAAATTATGAAGCGTATTTACTTTTATTAACATTGTTTGTCTCTATTGAAAGTTCAGTGTCCTTGAGCGACCTCTAAATGTTTTTAGATTTCACTAAGATTTCCTACAGATGTCACTAATATCATAGAGAACACTTTTGAGGGGTGAGACTTTAGAAAATCTAAAAATAATATTTTTGTGTATTGTTCAGTGTCACCCTAATACTCAGTGAGATGGTTACTTGCATACAAGTAGATTAATACCGGTAGATTAAAACAGGTAGATTAAAACAGGTAGATTAATAGAGCAAATGCAGGGAATAAGCTTCTCTCATTTGCCGAGATGTTGTAATCACGAGTAATCATTAGCTGGTGGAAAATGCATAAACATCAAATTCAGATTTTTTCAAATAAAAAGCCATAAAATCACCATGTATTTGCTTCAAATAAAATATTCAGAAAAATTGCAATGACAAAGTATTGCAACGCTTGGTGGTAGATGTAAAAAATCTTATTAGTTCATTTTGCTTGAATGAAGATAACTATACTAGTTAAGACACATGCACGGTGTTATTGGTGTGAGTAACGATGATGATTATAATAATGATAATAACTACTCCCTCTCTGTCTCTGTTCCTCTCTCTCTGTCTCTCTCTCTCTCTCTCTCTCTCTCTCTCTCTCTCTCTCTCTCTCTCTCTCTCTCTCTCTCTCTCTCTCTTTCTCTCCTCTCTCTGTCTCTGTCTGTCTGTCTCTGTCTCTGTCTGCCTCTCTACACATTAATATTTATAAGAGTTAATGAATATAAATCTGATGACAAAATTGAATCAGCTGTGCTCAAGTATCTAACCCTGCCAAACAGTATAGTAGGTGGCCAGTTGTCTCCCTTGCAACTTGATATTTCCACCGCGCCCCACATACATGAAATTATACGTCAATATGGCCAAAGAAACACTTTAAGCCTTTATTTACCCACTATGCCTTTTAGGTGGAATTTTTAGATGGCCCTTAGATATATGTTGTATATTGATGGTATTAAAACAGAAATGACAAGCTTTTAGTGATATTTGACATTTAAGGTAATTTTTTGGGATGTTCCAAAAATGGAACGTTGGGTCATTCCCACTAGCATTTTTTTAATAATCGCAGTTCAACATGAATATACGATACAATATTGGTTGATGCATAATTTATTGAAAACCAGTTTATTTAAAGGTATGAAAACTTTCAAAACAGTTCACTTGAAGTATCTTGAGGCACCTGACACATTCTTTGTTAGTGTTTTTCTTCAAAAATTTTTAAAAAACAACGATCCTGACTAATGAGAGGAATGTATTGCTCGATCCCATCGCAATGAGTCATGGCAACCTTTGACGTGCCTGAGCACTTTTCACAGGATTTACAGTATTGATACTGCTGGAACATGCTACTACATTGTTATCTGACTACCTAACAACAACAATTTTGGCATGACATGTGTATTCAAATGTACCTCTTTCTTGTTTCGCAAACATTTTCTTGTCATTCAGAGGTGCTGTTCCGGTTCTACCATCACGGACGTCATGTCTGTGATGGTCGAACTGGAATAGCACCTCTGAATGACTGCTGCCCCACACCTCAGCTTAGACAGAAGACTGTAACTAGAAAAAAGATTGGCAAATAATAGCATGTGATATGGTTTCCTGTGATGAGTTAGGCATGGCAACGCGCTCACCAAAAGTGGTTTATGTGGGTCCCCTACTCCTGCCACAATAAATTGTTGCTGATATGGATGAAAATCCTATTCATGAATAAGACATCCAGATCTTATAACTAAATCTGATTGGCTTTCCTCTTATAGACATCTCTAACCCATGATGTCCATAGTTAGGCACCCACAGACTCATAAATGCTAAGTTTGAAATGAACAATTCCAAAATGCAAAGATTTGTGTTACTGATCATATAGTGAACACTCTGCCATTATGGAGAGATCTCTTGTCAGCTGCATGCATGACAGTATATCCTCCTATCATGGATTTAGACATTGCAGTTTCTATTAGAGTGCATCAGGTACTCAACTGTGTTGCAGTTATAGCGTTATTTTCTTAAACTCCAATTTAAAATATGTACTAATTATTACAAAATCAGTGTTAAAACATGGGCATATATAAGGGGTTTTACGGGGTGGGGTCACCCTAAATAAATTGCCGACATTTTTTCTATGCAATTATATGCGAAATACAAAAAACTGAACTTTTTCGACCACAATGGAAACCCCAGAAAACTTACCCCCGAAATTTTTTCCTGGCTACGCCCCTGGTTAAAAATAAATTAAATGAAACATAATATTAAAAATAAATTAATGATACATGCAACAATCCAACAGTAAATACTGGCAAATTATGAACAAGGAACACAATCACCTCATATTGGAATTATACTAATGAGAGTGCACCAACGTTCCAAAAATGGAACATGCTTCAAAACTGGGTTTTTTCTTCTAGAGTTTTGCTTCTTTTTCAGTAATTTTGATTTTTATCACTGACTTTAGATATCAATCAACAAAATACAACGTGTCTCACCTGTAAAATTATGACACAAATATTTATTTCAACTTTCTAACAGATTTTTTTCAAAAATCACAAAATTCGTCAAAATTACGCATCTGTAGCACAAAAATAAATAAAGTCAATCAGAAAATTACCACCGTTTTACATTCTCCATTCTTAGATCTTTCATTTGATGTGCAAATATAATAAATTTACCAAGGCAGAATTATTTTTTTTTAACATTACAAATTATGTTCCAAAAATGGAACGTTGGTTAAATAAAGGTACCAGATTAAGTACCAGATTAATTGTTCGTATGAAGGAAGTATAATTACATCATTTTCTATAATATATCGTTACATTATTTAGAAATCATTCCGTGCATGCCATTTGTCAAACGACCGCATAAATCTATCCGAGAGAAAACTGTAAGAAGTGATCTAGATCTACGTATACGCACCTTGGAAAAATGCAACTAACACAATGCGGTACACATTGAAAATCCAGAATTACCGACGACAGCGGAGTCTCGTGTCTGCCTTGAATAGGCCGTATTCAACTGAGAAATACTGGTCCGTATTTTGGTAGCAATAACATGATTTGGCATACAAAGGCATTTATCTCGCTAACAAAATTTGCCCCACGTTTCACAAACATGTCTGAAATTGAGAATAGGGATGGGTCTTTGAGTAAAATAGCGAAGAAAGCTTACCTTATAATGCAGTATGACTGACGGATACGATGAAACACTGCGCATCTTCTGACTGATATAGGTAATATATGTATGTATGTATGTATGCATGTATGCATGCATGTATGTAGGTAGGCCTATGCATGTATGTATGTGGGACCTTCCATCTGGAATGACCTTCCGCTTAAGCTCCGCTCTTTACTTGTGACTCGTGAGCCAACCGGCAGGGTTCTAGAAGTCCTTTAAGTCTTTTTTCTTTAGTCGTGGCTGGGCCGGGAGCGCTTCTGAGTAGCTTCTTGAAAGGGCGCTATAACAAATGCTCTGAATGAATGAATGTATGTATGTATGTATGTATGTATGTAACTATGTATGTATGTATGCATGTATGTATGTATGTACATGTGTGTGTTTGTGAGTGCGCGCAGGTGTCTGCGGTGCTATACACGTAAAACTGTTCATTTAGACGAGGTGTAACGTGTATGCTGCACGAACTAAAATAGCGGTCCGAGATCAGCATTACCTGAGATATTCACCACTCTCTATAACCGTTACGAGTAGGCCTACAACTGCAAAAACTATTGTGATTATGACTGCTAAATGCCAATGCTGTGCGATCACTAACGCGGGGGTTGTTAACTGTCAACTCTAGATGGGAAATTATCGATTGCACTGTACTTGTGTGCGGTGACCACCCGTGGTGACTCCTCGATAGTTATCTGAGCACTACTTGCTTACTGCAAAACGTTTTGCTTTACTCGCTATAGTCTATAAGACACCGCAGCTTCTCTTACGATATCATTTCAGAAAGACAGGTGAAGGATGTGTGTCAAGATGCAGCTGGTGCACGTATTCATCATCCTTGCCTCGTGTTTAGTGTGTGGAGTACCAGCGAAAATTCTAAACCCTGAAACAATCAAATCAGCGAATCAGGCAAACGCGGAGGCACTAAGACCAGCGAATGTTGGAACCCCTGAGGCAATAAGATCAGCCAGTTTTGCCACTTTTCAACTTACAAACATCTCCGGTCACTACGTTACACTGAAAAGTATCGACGATATTCTAATACAGGTAGATCTTCTTGCTGTATCTCTGGTTCTCTGACCAAATACGAAATGTTTCAGCATTGCAGTTCTAAACTTTTTTGCACTCTACCTTGTCCAAAACTTGTTAGACCTAATAATTGTTTAGTTTTGTGACAGCACTGTCGCGATAAACGTTAAACGTTTAGTATAGAGGTTTATTATACATGTTTCTACTATGACGCGAAACTGCAAAGACTTTCAACTTAGTTTGTCTTTATGACAGTGTTCTTCTCTTGTTTCAGTGCTCTATTTCCTCCCGATCTTTCTCGTTTAGAGCTTTGGATAACTCATCTCAATTCCGCCCTGTCACCTATTGTGTTTCTCAATGCTCTTTTTCTAGTCATCCGCGCTGAGTTCGCTCATAAAGTCAGTCATTTGGCCAATTTCTCTATACTGGAATTGTCAGATCTATTTTCCGGATCTACCATTATATCGTCTCTCGTAATCTCATCCCGGATGGTATCTAATTACTTGCGTAAGAACCAAGGTAAAACTGAATTCATACTCATTGGCCTACCCGACCATCAAAAGAAAATGTCCGCATAGATATATCTTTTAATCAGAACTCTTCCAATAGGCCTTCCTTAAAATCTACAACTATAATGCCATCTTCGATTTTTCACTAAAGCTGTCGCTTTTCCGATCGCATAACCGAAAAACTCTCGTTTCTATTTTCCGACAGCGCAAATCAACCTGAAGCATACTTTAAGATGTCTATCTAATTATTCCCTTAACGCATTCTCTCAACCCACCAAAAACAGAACTCCTGGACTTTGTACTTCAAAATAAAAACAACTAGCTTACAGACTTTAGTAGAGGTAGGCTAACTTAAAAACCGTTTACGGTCCACAATTCAGGCATTTTTTTCTATAATTATCTTGTCTTTTCCGAATATGTCATCCAGTTATCTTGGACTTGTTTCCATCATTTTAATTCCAGTTTCTTATATGGTCTAATATATGACTGCTTTGTCAGTTACGCCTCTGCAGTATAAAATGATGAGAAAATATTTGCCCTAGTCCATCGTAAAGGCAAGAACAGTTTCATGAGCTGATTGGTAAAGATTGAAGTTAGGAGATGATGTAACGTGTTTCTTACTCCGTGTAAAGAAAAGACGTTCAGTAATCAGTAAAAGACATCGTCGCCTGAGAATTCTTCTCGCCTATCTCCATTTTCCAAAATTCCGAGATAAACGAGGTATAAGTTTGGGCCGCAAAATAAGAAATTCAATGCAATAAGAAGGGCATTGTCAAATTACAGTTCGCATACAGACGTCATGTTAAAACATCAACATTGCATAAAGACCCTGTATTTTAGAAATTAACGATTAGAGCTGTTTATCAGAAATTTACGAAAATTTTGTATATAATGGATTTACAAATATTACGAACCATCCTACGGAAAACATAGACATGAAATTATTAAATTAAGCAACGACCAATTATTAGAAAGTCTTTTCGTTAAAATATTCATGGATACAGTCCGGATTTTAAAGGAAAAACTTTTAATTGTCTGGATATGCGACACTTTAATCCAGCTAAGCGCACAGGTTTTTACCATTGTATCTCCTGCTCGTCCAATCAACGACGAGCTTTCTCTGGATATATATACAATAACAGACACTGCTAAGCCGGGAATGCTGTGTGGAGATCGATAAAATGTTTCTGAAAACAGGACATACGACAGTATATTTTGTTGAATATCTTTAAAACGACCTGTCGAATCTCTTAGCCATTGAAACTGAATAAAGATCCAAAAAATTCTGCTACAAATGAACTCTTAACTACTTTGCGAAAAAACTGGAGATGCGACAAGATCATTTGAGGCGACGACATGTTGTCCTGATGTGCAATAGGATGCGAAAAATATGTTCCACTTAGGCCTACCTTTCTTTTTCTCGTGATTCAGAGAGCTCTTGTCTCAAATTTTGTGACCTTTCTTTATACATTCCAAATTTTGAATACGATGCCCCTATTGTTTGTAACGAATTCTAAAAGACTATTGAAAGTTCAATCGTCCCCAAATGTTGTGTTTTCTTGCCTTCTTCTGGACCTTTCTGTGCCACATTTCCATCAAAACTCAAAACTGAGTTTTTGACTTGTCTTATTTTTAGTCGCTTTTTAAACATTGTTTAAGTAAGAAACAATGAACATTTTCTTTCTTAACATAACACTACCATGGCAGCCTTTCGAACTACTCTGCGACTGATCCAACAAATCTGACTTGGCGATTTGCTAAGGTCATAGGTGGTGGCATCTCTAACACATCTCAGAAGATGTGCTCAGAAATATCGGCGATTTATATTTCATTTCATTGTAAATTGTATGACATAAAGTAGTAGCCTACATTAGAGAGTGACATGGGGAATTCCCCGCGGGGAAACCGCGGTAACCGCGGTAAATCCCGCGGTAATGGGGACAGCAATTGCGGTATTACCGCGGTAATGGGGACAACAATTGCGGTAATACCGCGGTGATAGGGTTAACTCCCGCGGTAATTCCGCGGTAATGGGGAATGAGCCGGTGTAGTAGGCTGAATAGACTCCCCCTTTTAAACACTCCGGAGTCTATTTATCCCAGGATTTATTGACTCGTGGAGTTAATTCTTACTAGGGATAATTGACCGGTGGAGTGTATTGTTACTAGGACTAAGACACTCCTGTTGGTGAATAGACACTCCAGTGGAGTTGATTCTTCCTAGGACAAATTGACAGGGGAGTTAATTCTTCGTAGGACATATTGACTGGGGAGTTAATTCTTCCTAGGACAAATTGACTGGGGAGTTAATTCTTCCTAGGACATATTGAGTGGGGAGTTAATTCTTCCTAGGACAAATTGACGGGGAGTTAATTCTTCCTAGGACCAATTGACTGGGGAATTAATTCGTCCTAGGACATACTGACTGGGAGTTAATTCTTCCTAGGACAAATTGACTGGGGAGTTGATTCTTCCTGGGACCAAATGACTTGTGGAGTTGCTTCTTCCTAGGACAAATTGACTGGGGAGTTGATTCTTCCTAGGACAAATTGACTGGGGAGTTAATTCTTCCTAGGACAAATTGACGGGGAGGAGTTAATTCTTCCTAGGACAAATTGACTGGGGGAGTGAATTCTTCCTTGGACATACTGACTGGGGAGTTAATTCGTCCTAGGACAAATTGACTGAGGGAGTTGATTCTTCCTGGGACCAATTAACTTGTGGAGTTGATTCTTCCTAGGACAAATTGAATGGAGGAGTTAATTCTTCCTAGGACAAATTGAATGGAGGAGTTGATTCTTCCTGGGACCAAATGACTTGTGGGCTGATTCTTCCTAGGACAAATTGATTGGCGTAATCTTAGATAAGAAGTATCTTCGGTGTAGGACAACGAAGAAAACTCCTACAAACGAAAACAGTCAAAAACCGGCTGCACAGTGATAATGATATTAATAATGAGTTCCCCATTCAATTTGGGTAAACATTTAGAGTCGGAGTGCGTAGGTTTCGTGGGTGTCTGTTAGGGTCAGGGTTAGGCGTCGTGAGAGTCGGTTAGGGTAAGGTTAGGCGTCGTGAGAGTCGGTTAGGGTCAGGGTTAGGGTTAGTGTCGTCATTAGAAAACATTGTACCTTCCTCGCAGCATGCCAAAAGATACAGTGAAACGCCAGTAAACTTACGCACCCCGATACTAAATATTCGCCTCAATTTGTCCTAGGAAGAATCAACTCCACAAGTCATTTGGTCCCAGGAAGAATTAACTCCCCCAGTCAATTTGTCTTAGGAAGAATCAACTCCACAAGTCATATGGTCACAGGAAGAATCAACTTCCCCAGTCAATTTGTCCTAGGAAGAATTAACTCCCCAGTCAGTATGCCCTATGAAGAATTAACTCCCCCAGTCAATTTGTCCTAGGAAGAATTAACTTCCCGAGTCAATTTGTCCTAGGAAGAATTAACTCCACAAGTCATTCGGTCCCAAGAAGAATCAACTCCCCTGTCAATTTGTCCTAGGAAGAATCAACTCCACAGTCCACAAGTCATTTGGTCACAGGAAGAATCAACTCCCCCAGTCAATTTGTCCTAGGAAGAATTAACTCCCCAGTCAGTATGCCCTAGGAAGAATTAACTCCCCCAGTCAATTTGTCCTAGGAAGAATTAACTCCCCTAGTCAATATGTCCTAGGAAGAATTAACTCTCCAGTCAGTATGTCCAAGGAAGAATTCACTCCCCCAGTCAATTTGTCCTAGGAAGAATTAACTCCCCCAGTCAATTTGTTCTAGGAAGAATTAACTCCCCAGTCAGTATGTCCAAGGAAGAATTCACTCCCCCAGTCAATTTGTTCTAGGAAGAATTAACGCCCCAAGTCAATATGTCCTATTAAGAATTAACTCCCCTAGTCAATTTATCCTAGGAAGAATCAACTCCCCCATTCAATTTGTCCTTGGAAGAATCAACTCGACAAGTCATTTGATTCGATCTTAAACGAAAACACTCCCGGAGTTATTATTCGCTGGGTGGATTGTTTTTGTCCTAGTATGGATTAACTCTAGAGTCATTATATACTAGGATAAAAACACCCCCGGAGTCTTTTTGTACGGGGAGTGCACTCAGCCTCCTACACCGGCAAGAAACCCGGGTGATATTAAGAACTTGAGAACTGATAAGGAGATTTTTTATTTCCTGAAGCCTTCTAGTCAGAAATAGTCAGGACTTGGTTAATGCAAACTGTCGATAAGATAACAACAGACTATTGCAGTCTGCAATACAAATAGATTTTTAAGCTAAATTTTTTTATTTTTAAATTTGAATTGGTGTAAACTTTTTGCGGGGAATGTGATGTCGTCCTGCGGGGATGGAGTGGGGATGGGGAGAAAACCTGCGCGGATGGGGAGGGATGGGGAGAAACCCTGCGGGATGGGGAGGGGATGGGGAAAACATACTTATTGCGGGGCGGGGATGGGGACGAGATTGTCTCCCCATGTCACTCTCTAGCCTACATGGGTATATTTCACAACAGGCGTCAAATTCAGAAATAGAGTTAGACAAAAAGAAAGTCATGCAAAATAAAAAACATTTCTTACACAAATATTTTACTAGCAGTGCTGAAGCATACTTAATATTGAGCAGAGCTTAGCCTAAATTTGACAGATTTGGCCTAATTTTTTATTTCAGTTTTTTTACTATGCGAAACACATACAACTTTGATTCCTAATCCTAAATATTTACAACTCCTTTACGTAATAAATACACAATACAATATACCGCCACTGTTTATAATTAGTTATTAATTAGTATTAAGTGTGCATTAAATTATTACACAGCCACCTAAATTATTTTGATGACAAATTATCTGCATGTACCATTAAATAAATTCATTTTAGTAGAAAAATAATGTAACGGAGTTGTAGTAACGGAGTTGTAAAATATTCATAATTAGGTCTCCATGCTTACCGGACGAGTTAAGATACAAAAAATAGTTAGTTTATAGTTTCAGTTTCAATATTATTTTGAAAAGAAAAAAATTATATATAGGCCTATAATACGCAAAGTGCAATAATTACAGTCACGGAGTTGTAAATCTTTTTTATACTATTGCATTACCGGAAACATTTCCGAAAATTGTCAACAGAAGTAAACATCCATATTGATTTCTTGTTGGTGAAATCAATGCAGACATGTTCCCTGCCAGCGAAGATGTCAATTCAAAAACCGAGAGTTTCAATTTATTTTACAGATGGCAGAAACCCATTCGTAACGGTGTTGTAACCAATATTTGAAGACAGAGGGTTTATTTATTTTTAAAATATTTAGTTCGTTAATAAGTTAATAAAAACCATATAGAGCAATGGATATAATATATGTAGCCTAAGTTAATGATCTGAAAATTATAAATAATTAATCAGTTCAGCGTTTCAGCTGTTACCCTAACGCAAAGTTGAATTGAATCGCCATTAGAAAGGGCAATGCAATTTCGGTTAAAAGTGGACTTTATAATTTGTTTTCTCATACTAATCATCTAAATAATATAATATAAATAATTTTTTATAACTAATTCATGCCCTACAATGTATTTAAAAATTATAAATTATAATTTTACTCTTTGTGTAAGACGTCCAAAGGAGAAGATGGAAATTTATCTAATTTGCCTCCTGTTGTGAAATATACCCACATAGGCAATTGGCTCTCAGTGCATGCAGGAGTCTGTTTTTGACAACAGTTACTGTTTCATTGTTATCTGAGCACTACTTGATAACCGATGAATTCGTTGTTTTTATTTGCATTTAACATTGTTTAGTGTAGCGTAGTGAGTGTCTAGGATTAGTTAGGCCTACTCCTGAAATGGTGC
>JACEVL010001081.1:52500-215000 GCA_020284085.1 Aporrectodea caliginosa
ATACGTTGTCTAGCGACGAAAGACGCTCTGAAAATTAAAAACAGTTACAGACAGTTAAAACGGAAAATCAGTTGGGTAAAAGTTGTTCGAGAGGAGAGAGACGGCGAAATCGAGTTGAGTCGTAACGGATATTTCGGATCGTATTAGGCTATATGGAAGCGATCAAAGTGGATTAAAGTTTAAAACGTTAGTTCGAAGTGAAGATTAACGGACTTTAATACCTCGGGTGTCGGTGGTTTAAAAGTGAAATCACGACATCGTGAAACGGACATAAAGCAGTATAAGAATTTGAACGCCAGTGAGCCAGTATAAGCTTGGACGGACTATCATTTTCGTGCTGAGTAGCCGTGTGAAGCGAATTGGAACGATCGATCATCGTTTCAGTGCTGAACAATTCGAACAGAGCAATACGAGGAACTTAAATTGCAATTCAATCTACGAACAAGTGGATTGACGTTTACGGTGTTACCAGTACATTCGAAGACGAATAAGGGAGAAGATCACATTCGATATCATCAATTGAACCATGAGAATCTACAATTACGATGTCTAACTCTACGAACTTTATCTCTACGATTGCAGAAATGAAACTGATGAGCATCACTAAGGGGGAATTCAGATAAGCCTCATAAAATCTATTTAGAGTAATTTAATACGCCACTCTAGGTAATTAGGATTTATTGTAACTTAGTAAATGAATTGACTTGATCTTAATATAACTTAATCTATTTCTATGGACGTGTTCGGTGTCATGTTTTCGACAACACTTATAGTAGGTAAAGTCTACTCTGCCAAACGTGACGCAGCAAAAAGGTTCTATTAGAGATAATAGCACTACAATTATGGGTGCTTAGCGTCTGGGATCTTGAGAGACTTTATTAACTTGAGTAAACCGTCAGTTAACTTGCACTAGTATAGCGGTAGTAGATTTGTACATTCTGTATAAGTTTGAGACAATTAATTTGAATTGTAACGGTACGCGCATATAGCATTTGAAACGGTGCGATAAGCCATTGAACGTTTAACGTTTAACGCTACGTCATAACCATAGATTACATATTGTAGCTAAGAGGTTATATATATAAATCTTTGATTAGATTCGAGAATTTACATAGCGCAAAGCTATTGATTAATTACTTGATTGAAATAAAGTAAGCAAGTAAGATGTCGGTCACTGATTATCAACAGTGGATGAAAATGGGCCAAGATATGGGGATGGAAGCAGAGGAACTGAAAAGCTTCGTGAAGGAGCGTCAGGCTGAACTGAGAGAAGAGAGAGCCAAAGAAAGAGAAGAAGAGAAGGCCAAACGCGAAATGGAAGAAGTACGGGCTAAACGGCAAGCAGAGGATGACCGAGCTAAACGTCAAGCAGAGGAGGACCGAGCTAAGCGACAGATGGAGATAGATTTGGAATTAAAGAAAATTGAAGCAGAAATTAAACTCAAAGAGATTGAAGCAAGGGCGGATTCTGATCGTAGGCAAAATGAAGAACACAACGATATGTTCGTGACTGATAGGGAAGAGGGAAACAGTGTAAATCACGGAAGAGGAATGAGAGACATTAAGTTTCCCAATTTTAATGAGAATAAGGATTGCCTAGATGCATACTTATTGAGATTCGAAAGAACAGTTGAAGCCTATGAGATTCCACAAAAGATTTGGTCATTAACGTTAGCGAGGCATCTTGAAGGAAAAGCGCTAGAAGTATACCAGAGGTTGACTTCTAGAGAAGCACAGGACTATGACTGTCTTAAAGAGCAACTGTTAAAAAGATTCAGATTAACTGAGGGTGGCTATAGACAGAAGTTTAGGGACAGTCGCATAGAAGTTGGGGAGACTTGTTCCCAGTTCTTTGAACGATTGAGGAGATATCTGAGGCAATGGATTTCATTAGCCGGATATGAAGAAACGTTTGAAGGATTAGAGAGTTTGATATTGAAAAATCAATTCTTTACAACTTGCTCACCAGAGTTGAGAGTCTTCATTAAAGAGAAAGGAAAAACTAGCCTTAAAGACATGTTGACTCATGCAGAAGCATACATTGAAGCACATGGATATAAACATGGTGAGACGAATGCGAGATCAAAGCCAAGATTCTCATTTGATAGGGATCAACACAAAGTATTTGATGAAAGGGCAAAAGACAGATTTGCCAATGCAACAAACAGATTTAAAGCTGCAAATGAATGGCATGGAGAGACAAATAAAGGCAGAGTGAACAACAGAGATTCAAATAAAGAGGGAATGCAAACTACTGAGAAAGGAATCATCTGTTATATTTGTAAAGTTGCAGGCCACAAGGCATACAACTGCCCAAATAAGTTTAAAGGCCATGTCAAACATACAGCTGCAGCAATTCAAGTATTCGAGAATAGTCGATACAAGGTAATGAATGAACAAGACAGGTATAATTTAGCACGAAGTCCAGAATTAGAAAACTGGAGAACCACACAAGTTAAGAAGAGTGAGACAGATAACAAGGCAACTAGTGCTTTTGTTATGGATGTTGATAATAAGGATCTGGAAAATCTAAACAATGTTCAAACACAACATAGAGTCAGACTGAATGGAGTAGAGTCTGAATGCTTATATGATTCAGGTGCTACATGTTGTGTAGTAAAGAGAAACCTAATAGATGAATCAGCATTAACAGGCAAAAAGACTTTATGCACTCTGATTGATGGAAGTGTAAAGCAGTTTCCTACAGCAAATGTTGTAATTGAAGGGGAGTATTTTACAGGACAGATAGAAGCTCTTGTAATGGAAAACCCTGTGAAACCAGTGATAATAGGAAGAGTCAATGGATTGATTTATCAACTGCGCAAAAATAAAGATTGGAATAAGTCCATTCTAAATGACTATGGTAAGAACGATGAACTGAAGAAGACCCGTAGTGTTAAAACTGAGATGTACGAGAGAGATGTACACAGAGACAGTGAGGGAAATTCAGAGATACGCACACATACAGTGAGCAATAGAGACGCAGATCTACGCATAGCAAGTGATGTCACTACAGCGAATGACGTCACTGATAGATGTAAACAGCGGCAAATGGCGGCTGCTAGGGAAACGCGAGTGTCAAGCGTTAAGGTTGAGAAATATAGGCCTCTTGAATTAGTTAAATTACCAGATATTAAAGTTTCACAAGAAGAAATAAAGAAACTACAAACAGGAGATGAAACTTTGAGGAGATTTAGAGAGATAGCAAATCAAGAGACTGATGAGAAAAGACAATCAGGCAAAATAGAGTTTGTCTTAAGAAATGATTTAATATATAAATATGATAAAGGGATCTCAACAGAGGAGGACACACTCAGATTAGTTATTCCAGAAGCTATGAAGAAACGAGTATTGGAGATGACACATTGTCAATCATTAGCAATGCATAACAATGGGAGAGACACACTTAATAAAACGATCAGTGAATTTTATTGGGAAGGAATGAGAAGTGATGTAAATCAGTTTGTAGAGAGTTGTGACACGTGTCAACGAATTGTGAGTAAAATAGCGATGAGTCGAGCTCAAATAAATAAAAAAGGACATTCTAATAAGAAATCAAAGAATCGAAAATTAGAAATTGGAGACAAAGTATTACTGTTGTTGCCAAACAGTAATAACAAGTTACTTATGCAATGGCAAGGACCATTTAATGTAAGAGAAAAAGTAGGAGAACATGATTACAGAATCGAAAATGAATATGGAAAAATCAAAACATATCACATTAATATGCTCAAGAAATATATAGACAGAAAAGATATATTAGATGAGAAACCAGATGTTGATAAGAAGGAAGCCCGTGAAACAGAAACAGTGGCATATGTTTCGGCAGTGGTACATGACGGAGAGATAGGTGAAGATGGAGATGAAGAAATCCTTGAACTGTACAATAGTAAACAAAAGGAGACTTATAAAGATGTGGATATCAATCCAGATTTGAATGGAAAACAAAAAGGAGAATTGTTACGGTTATTGGAGGAATATAGTGATATCTTTTCCGATGTGCCAGGAAAAACAAATCTAGTGGAACATGAAATAAAGGTAACAAGTACAGAACCTACTAGATCTAAAGCATATCCAACTCCATACCATTTACAAAAGGAAATAGATAAAGAAATTGAGTTGATGTTGAGGAATGGAATTATAGAGAGGTCTGAATCTGCTTATGCTGCACCTCTTGTAGTAGTAAAGAAGTCAGACGGATCAAATCGACTCTGTTGTAATTACAAACAGCTGAATAAAATAACAGTATTCGATCCAGAGCCCATGATGTCGAATGAAGAGGTCTTCAATAAATTGAGTGGAAGCAAGATATATAGTAAATTTGATTTTTGCAAAGATTACTGGCAAATACCGATGGCTGAGAGTTCACAAGACTATACTACTTTCATCTGTGCAAATGGGATGTTTAAGTTTAAAGTGATGCCTTTTGGTCTTGTAAACAGCGCATCGAGTTACAATAGATTGATAAGAAAGGTCTTGTATGGAACGAAAAACTTAGAAAGCTATGTAGACGACATATTAGCACATACAGTGGAATGGAATGAACATGTACAAGTGCTAAGAGAATTTTTCGCACGAGTTAGGAAGGCTAACTTGACATTAAAACCAAAGAAATGTTCCTTAGGATATGGACAAATAGATTTCTTAGGTCATACACTAAGAGGTAGTGAAGTGAGTCCTAAAGTGGAGTCAATAGATAAAATAGTGGACATGCCAAGACCACAGAACAAAAAGCAAGTGAGAAGTTTTCTAGGTGCAGTCAACTATTATAGAAAATTTATATCTCATTGTGCTGAGTTGATGGCACCATTATCAGACTTAACTAAGAAGCAATCACCAAATACAGTGGATTGGACACCAATCTTAGAGGAGTCATTCGTTAAATTGAAAGAAGCATTAGCAAAGAAGCCAATAATGAGATTACCTGATTTAAGTAAGGAATTCACAATACAAACAGATGCTTCAGGTATAGGAATAGGATGTGTGTTGATGCAGAGATATGAAGATGTAAATCACCCTATTGCATATGCAAGTAGGAAATTATTGGAGAGAGAAAGAAGGTATTCAGTGGAAGAGAGAGAATGTCTAGCCATAATGTGGGGCATTGAGAAATTTGATAGATACTTGTTTGGAAAACAGTTCGTAATTGAGACAGACCATTGCGGATTACAGTATATGAAGGAAGGTCGTATGAAGAATGCTCGAGTGATGAGATGGAGTCTGGCACTACAGAACTATTGTTTCAAAGTTAACTATATCAAAGGATGTGATAATGTAATATCAGATTACTTGAGTAGAGGGTCAGTTTAAAGGGTTAAGAAATCTAAAGATATGTAAGGAAGTGATGTATATGTAGATGTATATAGAATAAATAGAAGATATTAGATAAGATATTGTGTTTGTAGATGTATAAATAGTTACTCTAGTATAAATAAGTAAGTAACAAGTCATTTGATAAGTTGGTAAGGAATAGAAAGCCTGTAGACAGCCTTTTAAAGAAGGGGCCTTATATGTAGCGAAATAGTTCTTACCAAATGTCTTGTTTAATTAACTAATTAATATAAGCTTTAGAATAAGTTAATCAATTCAAGTGGCGATAGATAAACTGTTAGTGGCGTTATATAATATTAGTGAAACTAAAGGCTTTTAAATTTGTGAACTCAAATATCACGTGACGTGATACGTTGTCTAGCGACGAAAGACGCTCTGAAAATTAAAAACAGTTACAGACAGTTAAAACGGAAAATCAGTTGGGTAAAAGTTGTTCGAGAGGAGAGAGACGGCGAAATCGAGTTGAGTCGTAACGGATATTTCGGATCGTATTATATGGAAGCGATCAAAGTGGATTAAAGTTTAAAACGTTAGTTCGAAGTGAAGATTAACGGACTTTAATACCTCGGGTGTCGGTGGTTTAAAAGTGAAATCACGACATCGTGAAACGGACATAAAGCAGTATAAGAATTTGAACGCCAGTGAGCCAGTATAAGCTTGGACGGACTATCATTTTCGTGCTGAGTAGCCGTGTGAAGCGAATTGGAACGATCGATCATCGTTTCAGTGCTGAACAATTCGAACAGAGTAATACGAGGAACTTAAATTGCAATTCAATCTACGAACAAGTGGATTGACGTTTACGGTGTTACCAGTACATTCGAAGACGAATAAGGGAGAAGATCACATTCGATATCATCAATTGAACCATGAGAATCTACAATTACGATGTCTAACTCTACGAACTTTATCTCTACGATTGCAGAAATGAAACTGATGAGCATCACTAAGGGGGAATTCAGATAAGCCTCATAAAATCTATTTAGAGTAATTTAATACGCCACTCTAGGTAATTAGGATTTATTGTAACTTAGTAAATGAATTGACTTGATCTTAATATAACTTAATCTATTTCTATGGACGTGTTCGGTGTCATGTTTTCGACAACACTTATAGTAGGTAAAGTCTACTCTGCCAAACGTGACGCAGCAAAAAGGTTCTATTAGAGATAATAGCACTACAATAATAAAGATAATAATAGTAATGATGATGATGATGATGATGATGATGATGATGATGATGATGACGATGATGATGATGATGATGATGATGATGATGATGATGATGATGTTGATGATGATGATGATGATGATGATGATGATGATGATGATGATGATGATGATGATGATGATGATGATGATGATGATGATGATGATGATGATGATGATGATGATGATGATGATAACAATAATGATGATGATGATAAAATAATAGTAATAATAATAATAATAATAATAATAATAATAATAATAATAATAATAATAATAATAATAATAATAATAATAATAATAATAATAACAACAACAATAATAATAATAATAATAATAATAATAATAATAATAATAATAATAATAATAATTGTAATAATAATAGTAACAGTGAGCCTTAGACATTTCATATTGAAAAGATAACGCTAGTAAGTGGCAGCGCAAAAAATCAGAGTCATCATTTCAAAGCAGCATAGGCGTCTTGTCATTACACGTCATGAGAAATATTGACGGCAAAATCTGGTCTTACAATATCTCGAGGACTAAGCTGTCAATGGTCATGTGGGATAAACGCCGCTGTGTCAAGTTCTGCTCACCTTGTCACCTTGTGCTGTCAGTTCCTTGAACTCTAGCGACCGTCATGATCAAGCCTCTCCATTTCCTTCTGTCTGCCGTCGCATCTCTCAGTTCTGCCAAATTCATTCCAGTTGTTTCATGCAAGTTCTGCTTACTAGTAACTGAATAGGAAACTGGAAGGGGCGCTATAACAAGTGTTCAAATACAATACAATACAATACAATACAATAATGTGCGCGGAACCAGGGTCTTCTCAATTCCTCTAAGTTGCCGAATGGTTCAGAGCTCTACCAGGATGCCCGAAACCCCGGATCTCAACAAGGAATCGTCCTTGGTCCGACTCTCGTGGTATATCGAGAGGCTTACAGATTCAACAACAGCACGCGTAGAAGACTACTTTATTCGTTCTTCATCGACGATCGACAATGTTCACACCAACACGCAACTTGACAGCGAGAGAACTGTTTCCTCTTTCAATAGCCGATCGACAATGTTAAAACACCAACTCAGAGGACTAGTCGAGACTCTAAGGTCGATGCTAGACTCAAGACCGAATTTCTAGATTTCCAATAACCGAAAACGTCACCCAACAGTCTCTTGGAATGGATTAAGCCAATGGCGCCCCATAGGGTGTCGATTTATCGATCAGCCTAGTACAATTCATTCATTCATTCCGAGCATTTATATAGCGCCTCTTCAAGAAGCTACTCAGAAGCGCTCCCGGCCCAGCCACGACTAAAGAAAAAGACTTGAGGGACTTGTAGAACCCTGCCGGATGGCTCACAAGTAATGAGCGGAGCTTAAGTGGGAGGTCATTCCAGATGGAAGGTCCCACAACCGAAAAAGTACGGCGCTGCTTAATAGCCAAACGTGCCCGTGGAACTATAGGAGCTCACCCCTCGTCGTAGAACGAAGCGCCCGACGCGCTGCAACGTCGGACACTGGGCGGCAAAGATCACGTAAGTAAGATGGAGCACAGCCAAGAACGCAGCGAGATACCACAGCAGCAGTGCGGTATGAGATCCGCTGAGAGATAGGCAGCCAGTGCAACACATCACGTATGTATGCAGAGACAGGAGAGAAGAACTTAGGAAGTCGTCCAATGAGACGAGCAGCCGAGCGTAGAACTCGATCTAGTCGCCCCAGAACCCCAAGAGGAAGGCCAACAAGTAAGGAGCAACAGTTGTCAATTCGACTGGTAACAAAGGCGTGAACAAGGACCACTACTGCATCATGAGAAAGAGGGCGAGAGACCACTCGAAGCTGACGAAGCTGATAATAGCAACTCCGTGCAACCAGGTTCACATGTTGAGACAAAGTAAGCTCAGAGTCAAGAGTAAGTCCCAGATCACGAACTGCGACGGAAAAGGTTATGTGAGGAAAGAGCAAGGTAAGTTGGGAAAAGTCGATACCCTGAAGTTGCCTACGGCCACCCAGCCAAATAAGTTGTGTTTTAGAGGGATTTAAGAGTAGCCGATTGGAGGCCATCCAAGAAGAGAGGACATCCATAGTCAGACACATCTGGCTTACAGTAGCCACCGCATCCGCCGAATGGGTGTGGATGTAGGCTTGCACATCATCGGCAAATAGTTGGTGCAGAAGCCTCTGAGACGCCAGCAAGGGGCAGATATCAGCAGTATAAAGAAGGTACAGCAGTGGGCCCAGGACAGAACCCTGGGGCACCCCAAAAGGAGCAGAAACCCAAAGAGACCTGGACGAACCAAGGACTACACAGTTTGAGCGGTCGGTTAAGAAAGATGTAAGCCAATCCAGAGGCTGGTCCACCAAGCCAAAGGAGGTCGAGAGGCGCTGCAAGAGAATGGAGTGATCCACAGAGTCAAAGGCAGAGCTTACATCAAAGAGAGCAAGAAGAGTAACCTGACCACGGTCAATTGCGCCATAGAAGTCTGACAGAAGTCGAAGCAGGAGAGTCTCCGTGGAGTGATTCCGACGGAAACCCGACTGCTGCGACGGAATCAATTCATTCATATCCAGATATGCCCACAGCTGGTTAGCAACAATGCGTTCCAGTATTTTAGATAGAAAAGTAACGTTAGCAATGGGGCGATAGTTTGCTGGATCACTTTGGTCCAGACCATCGCGCTTTAAAACTGGTAGGAGAACGGAGCGTTTCTGTGAGACCTCACGGATCGAACAGTTGCACAGGATAGTGAGGAAGGGAAGGAGGTTGTCAATAAGTTCCTGAACAAGAAATGTTGGTGCAGGATCCAGCTCGCACGTCTTGGCGGTAGAGGAGAGGATGAGTCGACGCAGCTCCTCGCTCGAAATCTCCTGGAGTGCAGAACACCTCTCGAAAGCATCACCCATGCAGTTCTTTCGGTGCCAGTAATACAGGTTTATAAAACCAAAGGCACTCAATATGGTGTCGAATAGAAATGTCACCTTATAGTAGGCCTAACTCTAGAGATGTCGAGGCTAAATCGACACTTTGTAGTAATTTTGAATTTCTCAACAACAGCAACGAGTGCGACGACGACGACGACGATGATGATGATAATGATGTTGATAATAATTATAGTCATAATAATAATAATAATAATAATAATAATAATAATAATAATAATAATAATAATAATAATAATAATAATATTAATATTATTATTATTATTATTATTATTATTATTATTATTATTGTTATTATTATTATTATTATTATTATTATTATTATTATTATTTTTGGCCCGAGGTATAAATGATCCCTCAGGCTTCTAAAAGCAATTCCGAAGAATAATCACGCCTAGTATGGCTCGTGGTCCTCGTCCCCAGTGTTAATTTTTTTATATTATTATTATTATTATTATTATTATTTGTATTATTATTATTATTATTATTATTATTATTATTATTATTATTATTATTATTATTATTATTATTATTATTATTATTATTATTATTATTATTATTATTATTATTATTATTATTATTATTATTATTATTAGACAAGCTACCTGTTTCAAATCGGTAGCTGTCCACGTGGAACACCATCTGATTTTCCTCGAACAACCCATGCTAAATTGTGCACTTTGTTATAGTAATAATAATAATAATAATAATAATAATAATAATAATAATAATAATAATAATAATAATAATAATAATAATAATAATAATAATAATAATAATAATAATAATAATAATACCACAGCACTTTTGTTCTTCCAGATCTTGACAAGGATGGCCACTCCAGAGTAAACATTGCTTATTAATACCTGACACCTGAGGGATTATATAATAGATACCTCGGGTAAAATAATAATAATAATAATAATAATAATAATAATAATTATTATTATTATTATTATTATTATTATTATAATAATAAGACTCACTGTACGTAGGCCTCATTTCGCCATCCGCTACCCCGCTTAGAAATCTCTGGACGTGAAACACCTGCGGCACGTTCTGTATAATTCATGATGAATATCGATTGTAAAGTGCCCTGCTGTTTGACAAGCGTAGGCCTATAATAAATGTATGGTCTTATCTCATTTCGAATGTATTAACGCAAGCTTAATGAAGCAAGATGGGAGGCACATTTGGAGTTGTTTATGAATTCAAAGAGAGACAGACATATAATCAGATAAGCAGGGGAAGTAAATGGAGGACATGAACATTAATCTCACGTGCATATTTAAAAAAATAATTCATAATTTTAATAAGAAAGCGTCACCTGAAAATGTTGAGACGTTATCTTTAAATTTGCATCGACCGACAGTGTTCGATAGTTTCAGTTGGCTCATGCCTTTATAGATCTACGAGCAAGTAAAAGACAAAGATTTTCAGAATTCTTTCGGATCCATTATAGGCCTTTTGAGCAATAGCCTATTTTGCATATAGCAAGCATTCAGTAGATCGTTATGAATAGATTTAGATACTGTATCTGCATAGCAACAATTCACTGCGACTGCAGGGGGTTTACATATGCGAATAATTTAAGAAACTTGAAAACTGTTGTGACAGATATTTAAAACAACTTGATCAATTGCTATCGTAGTAAATGAATAATAACTAAGTGATACATATTTATAAAGTCTCTATCTAAAAATTATGGTGTACGTTAGGGAGGAGTCTAGGACAATTCCCCGGACAATTCCCCGGTCAATTCCCCTGCCAATTCCCCCCGGACAATTCCCCGGGCGTTTCAATAGGACAATTCCCCCCGGACAATTCCCCCCTACATATATATAATAATTATTATAAAATAATTACATATATTTTATATTATTATATAATTATATTTGTGCATATAAATTATATAATATATAATTAAATTAATATAATTAATTATATTAATATAAATAATATATATATATTATAATTCAATTTATAATTAATAATATATATAATAACAATATAATTAAATTATTATTATATAATAATTATTGTAATTAATCAATAACAATATAATTAATTATTATAAAATTATATGATATTAATAATATTAATATATATTTTTATATATTATTAAATATTAATATAATTATATAAATACCTATGTATATGTGTATATATATTATATATATATATAATTTAATATTATATCATATATTATATAATTATTATATAATTATAATAATTAATATAATATATTAATATTATATATTATACATATAATTATAATAAATAAATTAATATATTTATTAGTGATATTAATTATTATTACATATTATATATTATTTTAATAATTATATTACTATATTAATTAATTATATTATAGTTATAATTAATTATATTATAGTTATAATTAATAATTATAATTAACAATTATAATTATATTAATTATAATATTATATATTAATAATTATAATTATAATTATGATATATTATTATATATTATTAATAATATATAATATTTAATATAAATATTATTTATATTAATATAATTAATTATATTAATTTAATATATATATTATATAATTTATATGCACAAATATAATTATATAATAATATAAAATATATGTAATTATTTTATAATAATTATTATATATATGTAGGGGGAATTGTCCGGGGGGAATTGTCCTATTGAAACGCCCGGGGGGAATTGTCCTGGGGGGAATTGCAGGGGGGGAATTGACACCTAACAGCACTGGTACATAGGTGGCCTGGGGAATTTTCCCGGGGAATTGTCCGGAACCCGTTAGGGAGTGTTACATGAACGATTAATTTAAACACCTAGAATAATTATTGCTGTGACAGATTATTAAAACAACTCGATCAATTGTTTATTTCGCACAAAGCAGAACAGTGAAACTAAACGAAGACTAGAACAAAAAAGAGAAAAATACAAAAACACTTTCACAAAAAGACCGGATGACAAAACAAGCTAATGCTTCCCTGGAAACTTAAGCATTATGCACCTGCTATCTCGCATAAGACATAATTCCTTTGCTGACAAACCATGACCATTAACTAGATAATCAAACTCCTGTCCATAACTGAATGTTATGTTAATAACTAGATAATCACCAAATCGTAGATAATTCAAACGACTCGATCAATTGTTATGATAATAAATGAATAATAATGTAATGTAATGTAAATCTTCGCAAAATTTCTCAGCGCCCACAAAAGCCACGTCAGGGAGACTATCTTATTCACCGGCGCTATATCAAATCAAGTCCGCAATAGCCAAACTCCTCTGTTCGTTTCGGTGCCAGGTCAAAATCCGGGAGGTCAAGCCGAGGAGACAGCATGGTGCTTCGGTGGAAATCGGTGATGATGGTGGTCGTTTGGTGGCGCAGGAGTAGAATCAGGATAGGATATCTTGAAGAGTTCGGTTTTCAGTCGTGAGTGGAAAGCAGAAGAGGAGAGTGCAAGCGGAGGAGAGGTGGAGTTAAGGGGCGAGATAGGAGTATGAGCAAAGTGAGAAAATAATAGCTAAATTATAGATTATAGATTATAATCGGAGAAGGGTCTTGCATAATCGGAAGAACATTAAACGTCTGCGTAGTTATTTAAACAAAATAAGACTAAAAATAAACTTTTCACAAAACATATTCAAGTAAACAAGACTTAGTAATTAATGTTGGTATCAAATAATTTGCATAGCAATAGAAAATGAATAAATTGTGCATCCGCTCTTCTCGCTCATTGTAGGCCTATTTGACTTCTTTATGTGCAAGTGCACTGAGGCCATACGCTACAATATGCATAAATAAATACATTACAAAATAATTATATACCCTTATACATGAAATTAGACGTCAATATGGCCAAAGAAACACTTTAAGTACCAGATTAATTTTCGTATGAAGGAAGTAATTAATTACATTGTGCTGTATCGTATCTTGTCATTCAGTGCATGCCATGTCATATTATGTTATATCGTATCACATCATTTTATATCGTATTACATTACATTTTTATAGAAATAATTTGAAATAGGCGCCTCTCTAAGCAATGATTTTCAACGACCGTATAAAGCTATCTTAGAGAAAACTGTAAGAAGTGATCTACATGTAGATACTGCGTAAGCTTATGCTTGTCAAAATATAACTAACATTATGCAGTACCGGTATACTGCGAAAATCCAGATCTATCGAGAGCGCAGCCTCACGACTACCATCAATCGGCTATATTCAACTGAGAAATACTGGTCCGTATTTGGGTAGCAATAACATGATTTGGTATACAAAGGCATTTATCCGGCTAACCAAATTGACCCCATGTTTCTCAATCATGTCTTAAATTGAGAATAGGGATGGGTCTTTGAGTAAAATAGCGAAAAAGCTTACCTTACAATGCAATATGACTGACGGATACGATGAAACACTGCGCATCTTCTGACTGATATGTATGTATGTTACAGTATGTATGTATGTATGCATGTATGTATGTATGTATGTATGTATGTATGTATGTAAGTATGTATGTATGTATGTATGTATGTATGTATGTATGTATGTATGTATGTATGTATGTATGTATGTATGTATGTATGTATGTGTTAGGGGTCTGCGGGTATACCCGTGCACGCGGGTTTACCCGTGCACGCGAGTTTACCCGTACCCGATCCGTACCCGCGGATAGGGTACGGGTCGGGTACGCATTCCACGGGTGGGGTCGGGTACGGGTAGGGTCATCACGGGTACGGGTATACCCGGTTTTACCCGTACCGAAGTGAAGTTTTGGGGTTATAATGTCACCGTTACATATAATAGAGAATGTAGGCGTACAATGAGCCTGACCGGGTCTGCAGCGTACTATTAACAGTTACTTAGTGTTCTAAGTGACTGTATAGACCACGGAGTTAAAATGCACAATGCAATTAAGACACAGTATCGTGTGATAGGTTCCATAAGTTGACTGCCTATTATTATTACTACAACAACAACTGCTGCTGCTGTTACTGCTGCTGCTGTTACTGCTGTTGCTGTTGCTGCTGTTACTGCTGCTGCTGCAACTACTACCACTACTACTACTATTACTACTGCTATTATCATCATAAGCCTATTTATTATTATTACTATACATGCTGAGTTGTAAGCCGATTGGCCTGGAAGGGAAAGGACTATTGGAAGGACTGCTAATGACAATACGGGTACCGTACGGGTGCGGGTATACCCGCGGGTACGAGTAGGGTCGGGTAGTAATTTTGAGTACGGGTCGGGTAAGGGTACCGGTAACGGTTCTGTGCTACACGGATACGGGGCGGGTAGCAAAAATGCTCTACATGCAGACCTCTATTATGTATGCATGTATGTATGTATGTATGTATGTATGTATGTATGTATGTATGTATGTATGTATGTATGTATGTATGTATGTATGTATGTATGTATGTATGCATGTATGTATGTAGATGTGTGCCTGTGCGGTGCGCGTATAGGTGAGTGTCTGCGGTGCTATTAACGCCAAACTGTTTATTTAGACGAGGTGTAGCCTAACGTGTATGCTGCACGAACCCAAATAGCGATAGAATATCAGCATCACTTGAGCTATTCACCCCACCCTGTATCCATTACGAGTGCAACTGCAAAAACTTGTGATTACTACTGCTAAACGTCAATGCTGTGCAATGACGAATACGGGGGTTGTCAACTGTCAACTCCATAGATGGAGAAATTATCGATTGCGCTGATCATGGATTGCACTGTACGTGTGTGCATTGACCACCCGCGGTGTCTCCTCAATATTTATCTGAGAAATGCATGCTTAATGCAAAACGTTCTGCTTTACTCGCTATATAAGACAGCTCAGCTTCTCTTACGATATCAGTTGAGAAAGACAGGTGAAGGATGTGTGTCAACATGCAGCTGCTGTACGTATTCGTCATCCTTGCCTCGTGTTTGGTGTGTGGAGGTGATGCAACCACGAGCGGTGCAGAACCAACGAATGTTCAAGACCTTGGGCCAATAAGATCAGCCCATTTTGCCACTTTTCAACTTACAACTATCACCGGTCACTACGTTACAGTGAAAAGTGTCGATGATGCTCATATACAGGTAGATCTTCTTGTTGCATCTTAGTTCTCTTACCAAATAGGAAATGTTTCAGCATTGCAGTTCTAAACTTTTTTGCACTCTACCTGGCCCAAAACTTGTTAGACCTAATAATTGCTTAATTTTGTGACAGCACTGTTGCAATAAACGTTAAACGTTTAATATAGAGGTTTATTATACACGTTTCTACTATGACGCGAAACTGCAAAGACTTTCAACTTAGTTTGTCTACATGACAATGTTCTTCTCTTGTTTCCATCTCCTCCCGCTTTCTCGTTTAGACCTCTGGATAACTCATTATGGGGCGCGGTGGTGTAGGGGTATGTTCGGTGCCTTGCAGCCGGAGGGTTGTGGGTTCGAATCCGCCTCAAGTCGCCGCGTAGTGACCCTGGGCAAGTTCTTCACTCGCAATTGCTCATGCGCTTCGGCGTGAAACTCCGATTCAGTGTCCGCGCTGTAGTCGGGAGCGCCTCTGAGTAGAAATCTTGAAGGGGCGCTATAACAAGTGCTCATATATACATACATCTTAATTCCGCCCAGTCACCTATTGTGTTTCTTAAAGCTCTTTTTCTGTTCATCCGCACTCATTTCGTTTAAAAAGTCATAGTCATTTGGCCAAATTCTCTATACTGGCATTCTCAGATCTGTTTTTGCATCTATCGTTATATCGTCTCTCGTAATATCATCTCGGATGGTATCTAATTACATGCGTAAGAACCGAGGTAAAACTGAATTCATACTCATTGGCCTAGCCTACGCGACCATCAAAAGAAAATGTCCGCATAGATATATCTTTTAATCAGAAATCCGCCAATAGGCCTTCCTTAAAAACTACAACTATAATGCCATCTGCGATTTTTTACTAAAGCTGTCGCTTTAACGGTCGCATAACCGAAAAACTCTCGTTTCTATTTTCCGACATTGCAAATCAACCTAAAGCATACTTTAAGATGTCTATCTAATTATTCTCTCGACGCATTATCTCAACCCTCCAAAAACAGAACTCCTGGACTTTGTACTTCAAAAATAAAAACAACTAGCTTACAGACTTTAGTAGAGGTAGGCTAACTTAAAAACTGTTTACGGTCCACAATTCAGGCATTTTTGCTATGATTATCTTGTCTTTTCCGAATATGTCATCCAGTTATCTTGAACTTGTTCCCATCATTTTAATTCCAGTTTCTTATATGGTCTAATATATGACTGCTTTCTTAGTTACGCCTCTTCAGTATAAAATGATGAGAAAATATTTGCCGTAGTCCATCGTAAAGGCAAGAAAAGTTTCATGAGCTGATTGGTAAAGATTGAAGTTAGGAGATGATGTAACGTGTTTCTTACTCCGTGTAAAGAAAAAGACGTTCAAGAATGTTTGAAATAATCTTCAGTAAAAGACATGTTGTCCAGATGTGCATAGGGTAGCGAAAAATATGTTCTAGTGAAGCCTACCTTTCTTTTTCTCGTGATTCAGAGAGCTCTTCTTTCTAATTTTATAACCTTTCTTTATACATTCCAAATTTTGAATACGAAGCACCTATTGTTTGTAACGAATTCTGAAAGACTTTCGACAGTTCAATCGTCCCGAAATTTTGTGTTTTCTTGCCTTGTTCTGGACCTTTCTGTGCGACATTTCCATCAAAACTCAAAATTGAGTTTTTGACTTGTCTTATTTTGATTCGCTTTTTAAACATTGTTTCAGTAAGAAGTAATGAACATTTTCTTTCTTAGCAATACACCACCATGGCTGCCCTTCAACCTACTCTGTGACTGACCCAACAAATCTGATTTGGCGATTTGCTAAGGTCATAGGTGGTGGCATCTCTAATATATCTTAGAAGATGTGCTCAGAAATATCGGCGATTTATATTTCATTTCATTCTAAATTGTATGACATAAAGTAGTACCGGTACATAGGCAATTGGCTCTCGGTTCATGCAGGAGTCTGTTGTTGACAACTTTTTCCTTGTTATCTGAGCACTACTTTATAACCGATTAAATTCGTTGTTTTTATTTACATTGAACATTATTTATTGTAGCGTCGTGAGTGCCTCGGATTAGTTACTCCTGAAATGGCGCAGAAATTTTACCAATTTGCAATTTGAATAACGCTTATTTGTTGGTAAATGTATTATATTCTACAGTACTGTTGTGAAAAGTTATTTATTTGCTCTTCACGTTACTGGCGATCGTTACAACATCGGAAAACGTGAATACGTTAAGGTAATGGGTTGTGTTCAAAATTAATCATCCCATAACTATTAAAGTGTTTATTTATCAAATTACTGATTTCAGACAGCGGACGGTCAATTATTTCATCTGAAGATCACAGTAAACGTCTTAGCAGATGGCAGCAATCATGTAAGTATCAAAAACCCATACAGTTTGAAACCCATACATATATCTAACTACCATGCCATATTGATGCCACGGTTTGTACCAATTACTGATGCCAATTTTTTTAGAAATGCCGTAATATTTATTTAACCGCTATTAATATTATATTGCAGTAGGATATTATTATAGCTCCTATGCTTTGTAATAGAACATTTATATAGCCCATATTTTACTGGCTACTGAAAGTACTGATTCTGTCATCGACAATATTATAGCTCCAATGTAATTCAACCGAACACATTTATATAGCATACATTCATTATTCACTGGCTACTGATTCCGCCATCGGCTATCGGGATCGGCTTGAAATCTCATAAGAATTGCCCACAGAAACAAAATCAAAGGCTGGGGACAATTGAGTATCGTCAACATGCAGGTAATGGACACTGAAGTTGTTGGTAGGTAATGAGCCAATTATGATGGTGTAATGATACGAAAGAAGAGGGTCCAGTACGGAACCTTGTGGCACACCGTTATTCAAGACAGTGAATGCAGTAGTATGTTGCTTTTCAGGAAGTAAGAAAACAAGCAAATCTCAGTCAGTTTTGTTGATTGCAATAGTCTGAAAACGAGCGAGAAGAATTTAGGGTATCAGAAAAAGGAATGTTGAAAATCATAAGCCTTCTAGTCGAGATCTTGTCATGAAAGAATTGACACAACTTGTCTACAAGTGGAGAGTGTGGTGGGGAGCTAGGTATTATTTTGTCTTTGTCATATTGGAGATTATAAGTAGCGCTGATAGTAGTGACGTGTAGTCCTATAGAGAGGGATGGTGCTATATGTATAAAATAGCAGCGGCATGGTCTAATTATAGGTCTGGAATTCAAAGATAGGCATAATTACACTGATTCAGTTTTCATACAACAGCTTGGTCTTCATTGTTTATGGATTGTGTCATTTGTTTTCAGTTTAACTTCTAAATATGGATTTGCAAGTAAATTTTAGCTCGCTTCTTCTTCTATGTTTTGCATCTGTTCCTTCTCTGTCTCTGGCCCCACTGCATGGAACAGTTTTTCCTACCAAGTGAAGAATGCACCATCTCTGGAGACATTTAAATCGCATCACAGCTGTTTAAGCGATCATATAATTATGTGGCTGTAATTGCAAATTGGACTACACCTCCACCACGACGCTACTGCTCGATACCATGCTTCTTCGTCGCAGCGTTATGACCTTCCTTCGACCGTTGGCTGTTTGGTTCGACGGAGAATGCCATCAGTGACGTCGCCGCACCCGCTGCGCTGAGAGACGATTTCGCCGGTCCAAAGATCCTGGCGACCGTTCGGCTTGGATTACCCAGCTACGCGCTCTTCATCGTCTCTACCACCACAAAGAGGCTGCCTACTGGGAACATTGGTTTCTCACAATGCCAAGAATACAAAGCGCCTAAATGCCATTTTGCTGAATTTCGCCTTCAAACTTTGAATAGAGTTCGCTCATTACTCTCTTCTTCATCTCGGGTCGTATTAGTCGGCCGTCTCGTCCCTTGGAGACCCCGCGGTCTCCGCCAATGAATATCGTGACATGCTCGCTACCATGACTGACCGTCTTCGAGCCTCTACAAGTGATGCTCCTCCTCGACATTTTCCTCAACAGCTTCTGTCTTCGAAAGCTTCCGATCCATTTTGGACTCGGAACTCCGACTGCATTTAATTTAAAATCATGTGAATTAGACCCTCTTCCTTCTTTTATTAGAACAGATACTCTTGATGATATTGCTCCTTTCTTTCGGTATCTCTTCAATAGATTTATTCATTTATTGCGTCAGAAAAGCAAATAGCAGTACAAATCATGACAGAAACAGATCAATCATCGCGCAACAGGAAGCCAGAAAAAGCTAAAAGATTATACCACCCTGGCCCCTAGTACCTGGTTCACATTTCGGTCAACGTTTAAGTGTCGCACAGATCTATAGGGCTGCATTCCTGCTTCACAAAAACGTGCTTTGGTATTTCCAGCACTCAAGAAACCCAAACTGGACCCTTACCTTAGGCAGAACTTCCAACCAGTTTCATACCTATCATTTCTCTCCAATCAGTCTGGTTACAAGGCTTATCACTCCACAGAAACAGCTTTTCTCTCTACTTTCTGATATGTATTCAGCTGGTGACAGGTTTCAACTCATTCTTCTTGCTCTTTTTGATGTTTCTTCGGCCTTCGACAGGGTTGACCATGATATTCTACTCCAACGCCTTGAGACCACCTGTGGAATCAAAGGCTTCCCACTTCTTTGGCTTCGGTCTTACTCAAATGATCATTTCTAGCGACTCCAGGACTCAGTGGGTCCCTGTTAAATTGGGTGTTCCTCAGGTTCTGTTATAGCCCCCCTCTTATTCATTTTGTGCACGGCTGGTATTCCTTCCCTTTTCCCAAATCATTCGGCTGTCGGCCATCGTTTTGTCGATGATGTCCAGGCGTATGTACATGGGCTCCCTTTTGCTCAACTCCTTCTTGCTAGTCATATTGACGCCCTTTCCCAAGGTCTCCTCTTCTGTAAATGTCCTCTAATCGCCTTTTTTTAAATTCTTCCAAGACCCAACTCAATGCGTTTGGCACACCACAACAACTCTTGAAACTCGATTATACCTTACTCTCTGAAAAGTTTCTGCATTTCACATTCTCATCTAGTGTCTGTGACTTCGATGTCACCCTTGATAGATCTCTAACCTTCACTGAAAACATATCCAAGCTTATCCGCTCTTCTTTCTTCCAACTTAGGCGTCTCAGGACTATTCGCAGATCTGTTTCATCCTCTACCTTCACCTCAATTGTCGATGTTTTGTCTGTTCTCGAATTGACTATTGCAATTCTCTTCTTATTAGCTTACCCAAGGTTTGTCTATCTCCTTTTCAGTCCGTACTGAATGCTGCTGACAGACTTATAGCTCGCCTTCCTCGATTCTCTCACATCTCTACGTATATGGCTGATCAACTTCACTGGCTACCTCTCTCTGCGCGCTTCCAATTCAAAGTTCTCATTCTCGTGCTCAAACCTCAACTCGGTCTTGCTCCAAAATATTTTTGTCACCAAATTCCCCGTCCCCTCTTTGCCACGTTATTGCGTCCTCTCAGATCCTCTGACCGGCTTGACCTTTTCGTTCTCCGTGTTAGGACTACAATGGCTCAAACCAGATCCTTTGCCTGCATAGGTCTCTCCCTATGTGACAATCCTCTCTGGTAGCATCTCTACCTCTTTCTCTCACCTTAAAAACGTTCCTTTTCTCTCGGAGTACCTCGCACTGCGAGCGCTTCTTAAAGGCTTATAAATGATCAAATACAATACAATACAATTGACTTCTGAACTCGTGTACAGAGACCTTTCCTTTTGCCTCGGCTTAGCTACGCCGCTCTGTAAATCGTCGTCGTCGTCTTCTTCTTTTTATCTTCGTCTTCTTTCTTTTGAAAAAGGAAGAAGGTTTCTTGTGGATCTTCCGTTGTTCTGGTCAACCGTCTGCCGAGTTCCTTGATGAAAGCCAGGCCCTCCTGGTCCAAAGGTCCCATCGTCTCTATCGCGATTGGAGTAAAAAGGTATCTTGTTTGAAGCTCCTCGTATTTGTTCTTCTTTCTAGTCGCGGCTATTTCCGCCGCTCCTCCCGCTGCTACAGCTGTCTCGACCAAGTACGACGGCGCAAAAGTGTCTACAATTGTGACATCCCAAATCAGGGAACGCCCGTTGTTCCATGGAATCAGGGTTTGGCCATCTGGTCTTTTCCCATCCAATCGGGCGAGGCCAGTCGGTTCCCTGATCGACGGGGTACCTGCCCTGATGAGGCTGCGTAGCACGATTTCATTGATGGAAGAGTGTCTGGCTTGTCTGCCGAAACCCAACGTGCAAGCCAAACCGTGCGATCCTCTGGCTGAAACCATTGTACCACATGGACATGTGTGTGGGGCACAGATGACCGCCCCCAGTCTCAAGCCCACCGCTACCCTCATATCTTCGTCATTGAGTCTTAAGCCTTGAGAAGCTAGAGGGAGGGCGAATAGAATTATTATTATTATTATTATTATTATTATTATTATTATTATTATTATTATTATTATTATTATTATTATTATTATTATTATTATTATTATTATTATTATTATTGCTGTTGTTGTTACTACTATTATTATTACTACTACTACTACTACTACTGCTGCTGCTACTACTACTACTACTACTACTACTACTACTACTACTACTACTACTACTACTACTACTACTACTACTACTACTACTACTACTACTACTACTACTACTCACTACTACTACTACTACTACTACTACTACTACTACTACTACTACTACTACTACTACTACTACTACTACTACTACTACTACTACTACTACTACTACTACTACTACTACTACTACTACTACTACTACTACTACTACTATTACTATTATTAATCATTATTAATTATTATTATTATTATTATTATTATTATTATTATTATTATTATTATTATTATTATTATTATTATTATTATTATTATTATTATTATTATAATAATTATTATTTTTCCCCGAGGTACATATGATCCCTCAGGATTGCAAAAATTAGGGGGCATGTTGGTCTGGAATGGCTAGTAATATTTATTATTATTATTATTATTATTATTAATTATTATTATTATTATTATAATATGTGTTTGCCTATTATTATTACATGTGTTTACCTATTTAAAGGAAGAGAAGTGTGATGTGCGCGTGTTGGAGACGATTGGGCTGAAACCGTACAACACACTTTCCTACTACAACTGCAGTGGCAGCAATGGCAGCATTGGAAAATCTACATAGTAAACCTACATAGAGCCTCAACTCAGCGACACCTTAACGAAATTCCGGAGGAACTACAACTGAGAAAAGAATCTACAACTGAACTTATGCTTTAAAATAAAATATTTTCTCATCTGGCATATTAACTTTGGTTGTCATTCTGTCCTAATGATTTTGTCTTAAAAAGTTTTAAATAGGCTATTTTCCTCAGGTCCGTTAGTGGCTGCGCGTGGGGGGTACAAGGGGGTGCTCGCACCGGACGGTCACAGAACTTGACCAAAGGGAGCGGCAACTTCGGCTACCTGGAATATTTTTTCGACAAGTCAGTTATTGATTCGTGAGGCATAAGAGACCTTGCGTTACGTAACTTCGTACTCGGAGTTATTTAAATTTATTTCAACTTTGAAGATTCAAGAACAATACGCAAATTGCTAATACTAAAAGTACCTTTAGTGCACAGTACACATTTCTCCGAGTGAATGCAACTTGCATTAGAATTTAGGCGCTATATAGTTGTCACGTTTTGATTTTAAACGAATAATTATTGTATTGAATTGCATTGTATCTGGGCATTTATTTAAGCGCCTCTAGCAGTAATGACTATTCAGAGGCGCTTCCAGCCTGAGCACTCTGAGGGAGCAGAACAGTTTCAAGAAACGGACAGAAGTGGATAAACCACCTGCCAAAATCTCAGCCCGAATTTGTGGGGAAGGTTATTCCACAAAGAATGACCCACAGTTGCAAAGCCAGGCGTTGAGCAATGGCTGTCCTGGTCCGGTGGGACGAAGAAGTCATATCTATCACTAGAAAGAAAGGACCTGAGAGAGAGAGAGAAGAGAGAGAGAGAGAGAGAGAGAGAGAGAGAGAGAGAGAGAGAGAGAGAGAGAGAATTCGGTTTACGGAGGAGGTCACACAGGTACTTTGGAACCTGGCCATGGTGAGCTCTAGAGGTCATAATGGAGTATATCTTATATTGGATACGAGCCTCAGTAGGGAGCCAATGCAATGTATTCGTCATGAAAGTCGAGATAAGAGAGAAACGAGGGAGACGTGCAATCAGTCTGGCAGCAGAATTTAGGACTGATTGGAGGGTTGACAGACGAACTTTAGGAAGACCTGCATATAAGGAGTTACAGTAATCAATACGAGTGCAGACGAACGCGTGAACAATAGTGGTGAAAGCATGAAAGGAGACTGATCTCCTGATGGTTGGGAGCCGCCTCAAATGATTGTAGCGAGAACGGGTTAGGGTTGAAAGATGCTCAGTGACAGTCAATTTGCTATCCCGGGTGACACCTAGGTCGTGGACACTAGTTGAAAAGGTGAAAGCGGGGAACATTTGAGATAGAAGAGGGAAATTAAGCTTAGGAAGTTGCGGACCAGTGCCAAACCATACGACCTGGGTCTTAGCTGAGCTCGAGCAATGCCGGTTTGAGGACATCCAGAGATGGAGGTCAAGGGACAGTGCATCAATGGATCGAACAAGAGAGAGCTGCTCCGAAGGGGGAATGACCAAAAGCTTGGACGTCATCCGCGCATAGATGACCAGTAACCTTTAAAGTGTCGCCAAGGATGATCCTCTGAGTGCGGCCCGTAAAACAGGATCGGAACCAGCAACAGAGGGACCATGAAGACCGCAAGCCAGTTCAAATTTCATGGTCCACCGTATCAAAGGCAGAAGACACGTCGAAAAGTGCTAAGAGCGTGACCTGAGATTTGTCCATAGCCGAGTATATGTCAGAAAGCAGTAATTGAAGGGCCGTTTCCGTTGAACGAGGCTTCCATGGTAGAGTACTGTGGAGGAGACGAACCGTCAGTGGAAGCAATTATATCCAATGTTTGAAGGTTAATTTTTGTCGGTACTGGCTATTAGAGGTATTTGTTATAATCAACAATTCTTGGTAAGAATTCCTCTCATCCTACCTCACGGGTTGAGGTTTTGGCAATTCACTGTTTTCGCGTGGCGAGAATGAGCATGGAAACCTGTAGTTGTCTATAGCGGTTCATAATGCTGCGGACAAACTAATTACAGGTCAAGACCTTTATGACGATGTCGCTCGAGTCTGCTATAAGTAACGCAACTATGGCAGTCATACTGACTTTGACTTTACATCGCTATGTAGCTATACTTCTGTAGGCTACTCTGCACATTTTCAGTACTCTGCTCCACACCTTGGCTTAGGACAAAGTGAAACAACTCGTTGTTTTTCCAATAATGCTTTGCATTAATACCATTTGCAGATTCATTCCAATCTCAATCGCCGTCATCTTGGTTAATATCTTTGTTGTCTTCAGGGTTGACTACTGCAACTGCTTTCTTGGACGTCTGCCAGCTAGAAAAGATACAGTCGGTGTTTAACTCTGCTGTCCGTCTCATAATTATAATACTAGCAGTTTTCACCGGCTTGTCACCCTTGTGTCCCCATGCGTAATTATTAACGTCTGCAAAATTAATACACGTAAAGGCTACTTACTCACTTACTTACTATATATATGCTGACGGGCGTCATATATTCAAAATGTCCATATATCTGAATGGAAACGATATTTAGAGGTGAAAATAGTTGTTTGCCCGTAGCCTATATTTGAATTTCTTTACCTGTGACTCAGCGGCTGCCCCGTTTATCATTTGAATTTAATGTGCTTTTGGTAAGCGATATCGCATTTGAATTTAATGCCCACTTACTGTCTCACCTATCGAACGTTCTTCCGTGTAACTCTAGCGCAGGAATGGGCAACTGGTGGCCCGCGGGCCGGATCCGGCCCCCGGGGACCTTTGAACCGGCCATTGGCATGTCATTTATATTAGCACTGTAGACCCGCCTGGCACTTTGGGGACCTTTTATCCGGCCCTCGTTTGGGAACCTTTTCCGGCCCTACACAAATGAATTTCTGTAAATAGACCGACATTAAAACATCCATTTCTTATTTATTAAGGATCCGACCCCTAATCTATAGTCAACTAGTTTACTACTCAGTCATCAATGTAATCTACTCCCTACATAAAACAAGACCACAAGTGGGTAGGTTCGCTACTTTAGAACCCATCTATCAAAACTTTTCAAACGAATTTGCTACTCTGGGGAAATAAAATATCAAAAGGCAATACTGTGCATTTCCATGTTTTACTGATTCTGCAAATATCAAGAAGTGCACAGAACAAATAACTGTATTGAAAGTAGAGTTCCAGTCCAGGTTTGCTGATTTACTGCTCCTGAACTAGACTTAAATTGTTTGAATCTCCCTTTTCTATCGATGCCAATTCAGCACCAAGCTCCATGCAAATGGAATTGATTGTACTTCAATGCAACAGTCAGTTGGAATGAAATTTCGTGAGGTATACCTCCGATTCAGTCCTACATAACTTTACATTTCTCAGGATTATAACCCTTCATTCAAATTTTCATGGCCTGAAACTGCATGGTTGCACTGTTTCCATGCACGGTGCACCTATACCGGTATTTGTGAACATGACTGTCTTCTCAAAGATGAAACTAACAAAGTGCAAAAACAGATGCAGACTAACAGATGACAAACTCTTCAATGAATATCGAATTGCCACATCGAACTTCAAAGCAAACATTCCAGATGTGTGTCGTGAAAAGAAGTGCAAGATCTCACATTAAATATAGCACACTAAACAAATGGATACATTGTACAGACGAACAGTTTTAGGCCTATGTATTTTTAAAACTGAATAAAACTTATTTTTTTTATTTTTAGTGTAGGACTGTACATATTAGGATAATTAGATTTCCATCATACAAATTATCTTCACTTGCTTTAACGGTTATTCTGTAATATTTAGTTTGAATAAAATTATTATAGTTTCATTTTCTGGGGTAAATGAATCTGCAAAAATTAGCTCGCGATTGGCGTACGGCCTCTGAGCTGCCCTTCAAACCTAAAAGCGGCCCTCTGTTAAAAGAAGTTGCCCATGCCTGCTCTATCGTAATCCGTCATTGCCGCTTGATGGGTCTGAAAATCAACTAAAAATGTCCATATATATATCGGAACTGAAAAATTTTGAGCTGAAAATAGAGATAGAAATTCGGATCAGAACGTTAATTAAAAATTTTGCGTCGCTAAAGTGCTGCACTGGCGAGTTTTAAGCTGACCTATACAATCGCCAGTGGAAATTTCTTATTAGAAATTAACGGGAATCGTCATTGGCTGCCAGAAAACGACTTTAAGGCGTTTGAAACTGAAAATCGACCGCGTCGAAACTGAAAATGTACGTAGGCCTATATCGGAATTTAAAGTAAAGTATTAGATGAAAATAGTACCGCACGGGTTATCTCTATCTTATAATATTATAGGCCTATTATTTGTTCCCCGGGTTAAATATAATAGTAGACGAAGCTCGGCCGTTCTTCTATTACCTCTTTGAGTTCTGTCTCCTAAATTGTTGAATTTTGAGTGTTTCATTAACGATCGGAATTTTTTTTACGAGCGGCGGCGTAATTTTATGATGAATGCACCTGATTTGCATATTTATTCCGGCGTGACGTAACATAAATGGCCGCCGTTATTGATCTTGCTTCGTTGAATTTGACCACTTCGAAATTTAAAATGTCCATATATCAGCATTTAAAGTAAATTGCGAGCTGAAAATAGTTGCGTTTGCCTACAAATTCCCGTAAGAATGTTTTGTACAAATTTTCAAATCGCTAAATCGTTCCCTTTCGGAGATTTTAGTGGGATGGACAAACAACCAAACGGATAGACAAACTATGAGACTTATAGTATAGATGCGGTCGAACAACATCCGGTCATGTCACCGATCTGCTGCACGACAACCTACTGTACAGTCTGTGACTCTGTGTGTTCCTCAGCGGATTTCTTATAAAGCACTGTAAGAATAATCTTCGTTTAATGTTTCAAACTGACAAGTGCGCAAGATGATTACAAATTATAGTATGAAAGGATGATCACAAGTTATTACAGAAGTCGAATTTAACTGTTTGGCAGCCATGCAAGGCGCCCATCACGTTCTTCCACTCATTTTGTCAACGCCACCTAGCGTATGAAAAGTCTGAGTCGACCTTAGGGAAGGTACCGGAAAGCGATCCCGGGTCCGTTGCCTCTACGCGCCAGAGTGTTTCAACTATCCTAAACCCCCTTCCTCTGACTTCTGCACGCGGATAGCAGACATCACGAGTAAATATCGGCTACAATCCTCATCTAGAAGCCTCACGGTCTTCAACCATGTTTGGTGACCGTTCCTACTCTTTCGCATGGAATAGTATTCTAAACCACGTAAAGAATGTGCCATCTCTGGAGACATTCAAATCACAGCCCAAACAATCAAATATTTATTTTGTTTAACTCGAGTACAGCGCCCTTTACTTCGGCCTCGGCTGTATTACGCCGCTATACAAATCGTATTGTTATTATTATTGTTGTTGTTGTTGTTATTATTATTATTATTTTCTCCGTCAATCAACATCAATACTGAAAGCTACAATTGATAAGGATGCAGTAGCTGTTGTCTAAAATGAACGTCATAAGTGCCGTTAGCGTCACATCTCCCTTAGGTCTGGCTCCGCTAAAGTGCCGTGGAAAGCCACCGAGTTCAACTGCTGGACAGTAATAGAGAGAAGCTGCAGCAAGAAGCAGGGCCGACGTGTATAGGAGAGTCGCAACTTTACGCCAGCCTAACGGCCAAGTCCGGCCTTGGTAGGCCGAAAATGTTAGCCGTCGGAAAACGGGGTGCATGAACCGGGCGCAAGCGGTGGCCTAACAAGTCCCGGCCCAGAATGGGCGTGGCCAAATTTAAATTGGCGTGGTAAAACCCAGCGTCAATGGTTTATGCGATTATGGCTGGTCGCGCATGCGCATAAATATTTATAGACAACTCGAACATCGAGCAGTTGCTTTAGCGCATTTTCATCGGAGATGATCCGTTTAAACACAAATGTTTCATCACAATATTACTATCCCGCTAAAAATAGCTAATGAAAAGCTTAAGGTTGTCTTTCACAATACATATTCAACTGTTATTTAACTTGCAGCTGCGAAAATTTAATTTTCAACCATGGCAAGGTAGAGTCCTTGCCGTTGTGACACGCTAATTTTAAACAGTATCGTGTGGCTAAATTCGTCACAAATTATTAACAATTCGTGATATTGTCGTAAAGTTCATCGGCCGAGAACGATTCGGGTGGATTTCGGCGATCCCTAAACGCTCTTTGGCGTCTAACAATTCTGTTAAACCGACGAATCGCAACAGCCGCCATCTTCAAATTCGTTCACAAAGACGGCCTAAGGACTTTACGCCTGGCTGTTCGCAGGCGTACCCGTAGTCGGGCGCAAGCGGGTTGCGACGTCTTCATGCACACCAATCTAATTGGCTAGGCCGGCTTACAGCCAAATCTAGTCTCGGCCTAGAGATACGACCCTTTTAGTCTATCTCACACACGCGGCCCCTGGTCTCTCTGTTGTCTCATGTGGACAGCGTCAGGTTACGACCTAGATCTGATATAAAGTTTTGACCAGTGATGTTAATTGGACCTAAGGTCTCGATATTATTATTATTATTATTATTATTATTATTATTATTATTATTATTATTATTATTATTATTATTATTGTTGTTGTTGTTGTTGTTGTTGTTATTATTATTATTATTATTATTATTATTATTATTGTTGTTGTTGTTGTTGTTATCATTATTATTATTATTATTATTATTATTATTATTATTATTATTATTATTATTATTATTATTATTATTATTATTATAATTATTATTATTAATTTTATTATTATAAAACCATTATTGTTCCTCTAAAATCAGAGTTCTAGCAGGTTCTAGGGCCCAATTGTACCAAGGCATGCGACAGCGTTGAACCGCTGGACCGTAACAGAGATTTTTTGACACAGGAATAAGGTTTCTTGTGGATCTCCCGTTGTTCTGGTCAACCGTCTGCCGAGTTCCATGATGAAAGCCAGGCCTTCCTGGTCCAAAGGTCCCATCGTCTCTATCGCGATTGAGGTATAAAGGTATCTTGTTTGAAGCTCCTCGTATTTGTTCTTCTTTCTAGTCGCGGCTATATTCGCCGCTCCTCCCGCCGCTACAGCTGTCTCGACCAAGTACGATGGTGCAAAAGTGTCTACAATTGTGACATCCCAAATCAGGGAACGCCCGTTGTTCCATGGAATCAGGGTTTGACCATCTGGTCTTTTCCCATCCAGTCGGGCGAGGCCAGCCGGTTCCCTGATCGACAGTGTACCTGTATGAATATTTGGGAACTGTAAATGCGAAGTCATATCTCACATCTTGTATCGTATATTAAGAGTTGTAAAGTAATGAGTCAAAATTCCGAACGGTTTTAGCAGGCGGTGTTATGAGCAGCTGTTGTCCAGCAACAACACTAATTAAAATGCCGTATTGTCTAACATTATAACGAATCTCGCGTAATGTCTCACTGATACTTTTTATAATTAACGTAAGTTATAATAATTTATTCAGATGAAGCAGCCGAGGCCCAGGCATTCGTTTTAGTTCCGTGTCAGATTTTGCTCAGTTTTCCGCTGCATTTGTAATGGAAGAGAACGTGAGTGGGTCGCCTCCACGGCTGAACACAAACCTTCACGAAGCACCGGTTATTCTGAAATGACATCCAATCAAACTGAAATTGTAGCGGATTAGGTCAACATCATCATGTTTACTAGATACATTTGTTAATTGTTTGCAAAAAATCTGTACCACCAAGGATGGTCATTTCTGACATAATCTAGATTAGGCCTATATTTACCTAAATTATTAATCTTTTTGACAAAGAAGCTAGTTATCCACAGCTGGATGGGTGGGTGGATAGACTAACCTGTCTTTTTCCACTGACAACAGTTGAGATGGTTAGTGTCAAATGGTACATCATTCCCGCTACAACCTGAAACATTGGAAATTTTATATCGTTATCGTAATCTCGAAATTTCTACAGTGTCTAAAAAAGAGAAGTCGTGGGAACCAGCTTATTCACAGACGCTTAGTCAAAACATAAAACATTCTGGTTTCGCTTTTAATTATTCTAACTAAATGCAACGCTCTCTTTTCAAATATCATTCAGTAATGCGTCCATTGTCAAGTTAAGTAGGCCTGTGAACTTCAGGATAACAGTCGATGCTTATTATGTGAGTAGCAATGACTGTCACCGTTCGTTTGATCAATCATAATCATTTAAAATTAATTTTAAAACACATAGAGTAGGCATTTATACTTGTGAAAAATAGATGCAACAGTAAGGCTACGGACTAGTAGCCTAAACAATGATAGTCAAACACGTCGTAAAGTCTGAACGTTTGGACCCGTCAATGGTCGGTCTTTTAGACTTCTTGGTTCTTATCGGTCGGCGTAATCAAGAGCACCGCGCTGGTCATACCTCTTCATCCAATATCGACTGCATTGACTCACCATTATTTATACGGAGAACAGCTTATCTTCTTCGATTCTCTGCCTTTTCGGCGGCAGGTTCGTACTTCCAATGGCAGAGACATTGAAAGTGCAAGTCAATTTAATTATAATACGTATAGGCTATTTGTAAATTAGGTAATTGCCGTCGGGCGATAGGCATACTGCTTGTTGTGTGTGGTAAACTTTTTGCAAACATCAGTCTCCGACAATAATGCAAAATAAAAGCCCAACGCTCTGTCTATAATTATGCTGTCGATACAGTTTTTGTCCGACAGTATTTACAGCCTTTTAGTGTGTTGCTCTCAGAGACAACCCCCATAATTATATGAAACGAAGCGTTGAAATACTAAACTAGATTTTACAACGAGCGAATAACTGGCTTCTTAAGCGTTTTTTTCGTCCTTGTTCTAAAATCCGCGTAATTATTGAAGTAGGTAAGCTTAATCATCGCTAATCGCGTGTGTAAGACAAACAACTTAACAGTCTCTTGCTGGAAGATACTAAGTGTATCTTCTGTAAACTAATACAACCACAGGCGCCGACTCTCTGGAGCCTTGGGTGCGAGAGAAAGTTCGGTTGGTACTGGGTGCGTCGCACCCAGAAGAATTCGGACCCACTGTCACAACTTGAGAAGTACAAGTAGGCTACAACACAAAATACGCAACATTGTATGATCCACACTCCACAGCCCGTACATAAATAATAAATATATAATAACACCGAAACAGCTGAGCGGTCATTCTCGGGTCTACCACGACGCATGTACGACTCAATCACATTGCAATCCCACACGTTTTCAAAAGCCTTTGTGCAGAACTGAACTCAGATAGGCTACAACTGCGAACTATTAGTCGAACGCTTCACTGTTAGGCGCAATACATTTCACATTTAATAAATAAATAAATACACTCCACTGGTGTCTTCTTCACAAGCAGCAATGAACTATGCATTACGTATTATTTGCCATCATTTTTTGTTTTCACAGCTTTTAGTTAATAGCCTGTAGACCAATTGAGCAACTCGCTAAACAGTAACAGTCTGTTAACTGTACAATACATCTGCAAATACCTGTATAGGCTAAAACAGGCTACGTAGGCCTACACAAATTTCGTAACAAGTAAGCTAAGGTTGCACAACTGTGTCAGTCACCGTCACGCGAGTTTCAAATACTTTTTCTAACCACTAACCACGTACCCTTAAAAAACAATTTTATTTATCAGAAAAATTCTCTAAACTCACCTACGGCAATGTACTCTATAAAAAAGTGTTCCCAGGGTAGAATCCGTGCACCCAGAGACAAAAGCAAAAGTCGACGCCTATGAAAACAGCTTCCCTCTCTTTTATCTTATCGTCACTACTAGTGATAGTCCTGCAACACAGTGTATGCGTACCTGACTTTCAGCAGCGTCGATACAAACCAGTTTGCAGGAAAGCCCGGAAAGATTCTTAATCTCGTGGACAGCAAATTCAGCTGCTCTTCGCACTTCATAGTCGCTCTTGTCTGCCGACTGTAAGCCACCAGGGATCACACCCCCAATTGAATGGACACAACAGAGCAGGACGGAAACGAATATCACTGAGCCAAGCGACTCCATTATACTTGTGAAATTCTTAATGTGCATGCAGTGAGTTTATATTCGTTCAAAGAAACGAGCGACAACATGAATCAATAAAGATATATATATATATAAAATATATACATTAATCAAATTATATATATATATATAGTTATATATATATAGTATATACCTCTATTGATTCATGTTGCCGCTCGTTATGGTCAATTAATTTCAATATGCCATTGTGTCAGTTTCAAGTATCAAATTGCGCATCATGGCGCCAGCTTGAGTGCAAACAAATTGATTACCTATACGATCATTATTTGTTTCTTGTGAAGAATGTCAGCTGTCTGCTTAAAGATCATTTAGTTTGCGTTGTTTTACGAAATTGTCGAAGCTGTTGTTACTGCAGTAATGTTACACTATCGCTTGTTAGAAAGCGACATCATTTATCTATTGCTTGGCATTTCACGCAAGTAGCCTAGTGCGGTTCACAGATCATCCTACGCCTGAAATAATGTGGCGAACTTCGTTGAAATAGCATTATTAGCCTATCATTCGTGACAAAAGGGGAAGCCCTGCAATAGCGGATTATTTTATCCTTTATAGGGCTATCCTGTTGACGGCATCAGCAGATTAACTTTTGAAAATGACTGATTGTTAATTATTTGTGCCTGCTGTTGAATCAATAAACGACTGACTGATTGATTGATTGATTGAAGTTGTCTAGTAAGTTACTTTGAAAACCTATTGAAGCTGCATAAGCGGTAAAGGTATGCTCCCGGTTAAAACCACTGAGCAAATTCCGAGAGTCGAGTGCAATGGTGTTTGCCAAGGGGGGGAACGATTTCCCACAGCAACACAACGTTTTGGACATAAACTGGGGCTTAACGTTTTGTACATAAACTGGAGGTTTAACGTTTTGGACATAAACTGGAGGTTAACGTTTTGGACATAAACTGGAGGTTTAACGTTTTGGACATAAACTGGGGAGTTTGACGTTTTGGACGCAAACTGGGAGCTGTTGATTTCCTATGATATATAACGACCTGCAATACGAAAACATATAAGTCGACAAGATTGGGGTTTGTTCTCCCATTCCAACATGGGCGCCCGCAGATATTTTTTTCATGAGGGGGGGCAAAACACAATGGCCACTGTTACATTTTTTCAGCAAGAGCTTGAAAAATGCAAAAAAATAGGAAATTAAGAACATGGATATTTTTTCATAGAGGCTTTTTAATGTAAAATTTGAAAATTTATAATAATATCCAAACAAAATCCGTTATATAGGCCTACTTTAATGAAAGTTTTCCATTAAAAGCTTTTATAAGAGTTGAAAAGCGAGAGTATATGTGAACAGAAATTGAAGTTATCTGCCGCCTTTGCCGAACACGTCTAGGCCCTACCACTTTTTCCATAAATTCTGTAGATATTATTAGACATTTTTAAATTCTTACTTAAATTTCTGTGTTTCACTTTGTGTATCATTAGTTATCATTAGTGCTCTAATGCGAAGAAATTTGTTACCCACCAAAAAGTAGTAGTTAAAAAATAGGTGTCGATTTTCCAGGGGGCAAGTGCCCCCTATGTGCGGGCGCCCATGCATTCCAGGTGGGGGTTAGGCGCCACTGGTCGAGTGTCGTAGTCTCTTCGTAGGCCTAAATCAATCCAGATCGAGCCCGGGTGTAGGGATGGCTTTTGCGACCGGATGCAGCGGCAAGACTTCGAAGCTTCGAAGGGTTTCGAAGTGGAATCGACTATCCTCCATTTCGGAGTGGTCTTCGTCGTTCGGTACGTTCTTGTTCTTCGTCTAAGTAAGTAAGTATGTTCTTTATTAAACGCAAGCAAACGCTCAGCGCTTTACATACAAAGTCAAAAATAATTTAGGTATAAAGAAAACGATAATTAGAAGAAAATTAAGTCAACTAGAAAACAGATATTTAACTGTACAACATCCTAGCCAAGGAGCCGCGCCTGGTAAGGGAATCAAATCTAGGGAGAACACGGTTATGTGAGCGTGGGCGCAGGTCATGGCCAGTACAATTGACAGGGGAGAAGGTCGTGGAGGGTGTTGCAAGTATTTGTTAAGATGTTCCTAAAGAGGTCTATGTCAGCTTTTTACAAAGCTCCTCAAAGGTGGGGAAAGATTTGGGTAGGAAACCAATGCGTACCAACTTGCGGACCAGCGCGCTCAAAGAGTCAAGTTCCTGCTTACTGGCGAAGCCCCACCATACTTGGGAAGATTCAATGGGAACAGTATAGCATGCGGTTGATAGTGGTAGCCCTGACCACATGAGTCCACAACATGAAGCCTGATCCCCCGAAAGCCAATGTGAGATCAAAATACGATGGGCATGGAGAGATTGCTTGGTCCGAATGCAGTCTTTGAACATACGGGGAAAACCGAACTTTTCGGTAATCTCGACGCCCAGTATATTCAATGACATAACACTTTTACTGTGGGGCGCGGTGGTGTAACGGTATGTTCTGTGTCTTGTAACCGGATGATGATGATATAATTATTCGTTTATTGATCAAACAGGAAGACACACCGCTTCACAACTTACATACAAAAAGGCTACTATAAAGAAAAAAAGGAAGTGTCGCAGGTTCGAATCTACCTCAAGCCACTGCGTAGCGACCTTGGACAAGTTGCTCAATCATAATTGTATGTGAGGAAGGCAACGGGAAACCACCTCACTCATTTCATCCCCGGGTGGCGTAAAAACCAATGGACCTGCCTTCAGGCAGAGAACTCATGATATTCAACCCTTTTAATGCCAGGCAGGACTGGAGGGGCCTGTATAAGATTCACCTTTGGTTTGGTAAATACAATCTCACAGGATTTTGAGTGGTTCAGGTGGAGATTACATTTAAGAGCCCAGGTGCTAATACTTACTTTTGCTTACTTTTGTTTCTTTGTCTGTTATTGTGTTTTCTACCTTCGTGGTGAATAAACGTATATATAATATGATCTAATTCTGCATCCGTAGTGGAGATATTAGAAGCCAACATACAAGAATGTAGTCATCAGCATATTTGAAGATACGATTAAAGCTATGGAGAGGTTTTAGGCCGGAGATGGTTACCAGGAAGTTTACAGGACCCAGGGCCGGCCTTAGGCATAGGCAAAGCAAGCAGTTGCCTGGGGCGCCAAAATCTAGGGGTGCCATTTTCACAAAAAGTGTGTTTTAACAGTTTTATGTTTTTCCCTGTTTTAGCCATTTTTCAAATATAATGATTATTTTCATTTGAATTCAAAAATTTCGCGAACAGCAAAAATTTAAAAACAATTATTGATTTCACTCCACCTTTTCAAGTACTCCACTTTCAACACCGCATAAATTTTATTTTAACCTTTAAAATTCAATCATTCACGCGTGTCTGTAGGCCTACGGTCGATAAATTCGATGCTGACATAGCGACAGCCTTCGACTGAATATGCCAACAATTGAGGAAATAATGTTATATGATATATTTAATCTATGTAGCTTTACTTTCTGACTGCCGAACAGACATCGCAGTTCCGTTAATTAAGTTAATTACCTGTAAAATCTGTACATTAACATTTTAATAACAGTTTTTATGTCTAAAATAATATATTTATAGATTTGATCTTATCAAATAAAAATTTTAATTTTAAAAATTAGGTAAATTCTGTGAAGCGTCTGAAGTTATCGGATGCTCAAAATTGTAAGAAAAAACAAGAAACAGAAGTTATTATCAATTATCAAAAAGATGGCTTTCCAACTATTTCAACAAAACTGAAACTACTTTTGCTGTTACAAGTGTTAGTGCCCAGTCATCAGCTAATTATTCCTTTGTAATATTCTAATATTTCAGGTATTTGCTTAAATTGCTTTCACCTTTAACGTGTTTTTATAAACTGAAACCTGGTTCTGAAAACGAACAAGCATAAAAAGATTTCTGATCACTTCAACAAATAATTTTTTTAATAAATATTTTTTTCGTTTTCGGTTATTCGAATTTTTGGATAATTCGAAGTGTTTTTGCTTGTTACCATTCCTCCCTTAAAAAATTCAAAATTATCCAGCACTGAGTGTACTAATAAAAAAAAAATTAATAAATAACTCAGTTGAGCTTAAGGTTATGGCTGGTTCATCATTGAGTTGTGTCGTGGGGTGGACCGTGGTGTGGGGATCAGAGGGCGTCAAATGTGGGCTTTGCCTGGTGCGCCATTTGGGCTAGGACCTGACAGGACCCATGCCAGAACCCTGAATTAGGTTGGCAGGAGGAGAGGGAGAGAATTTGCGCAAGCACAAGCCAAAGCTGTTCGTCGACGGACTGCAATTATTGGTTGGTTCACAGCCTCCTTTGTACTACACCTGGATAATAATAATAATAATAATAATAATAATAATAATAATAATAATTACGACAATTTCTATGCCGTAACACGGCCATGCCGTTACAAGGGCGGTTACAAGAGAAGGATAAACTTCTCTGGCGTGAGCCATAAAAGACCTTTCGGTACGTCGAACGACATTTCGTATAACGACAATTACGACAATTCGTATGACATTTCGTCTACTAGTGTATCTGTATCCATTACGGCTAATCAACAGAGGCCGCTTTCTTATAGTTTCGCTAAAACGTGCTTATATATATTCTCAGGAATCCAGCTTCTAATTACTGACAAGATTATTTTCATCAATCCAGCTTCTGTTGAATGGAAACCTATTTTCATCCATCTTGATTTCCAGCTTATTTTTACGTGAAAAATTATTTTGATCAATTCAGCTTCTATTTCAACACAGGAATGCTTTTTCATCAATCCCACTTCCATTTCGGGAAACAGTTTTTTTCATCAATCCAGCTTCCATTTTAAAGTGACAATATCAAATAACTTAGTAGACGAAATGTCGTTCGACGAATTGTCGCTCGACGAAGTGTCGTAGACGAAATGTCGTTCGACGAGTTGTCGTGACACCCTGAAGATCAGCATATTAGGGCCTCCACTTGCATTAAGTGCATTGACTCCTCATCAATTATCAACCAAATTCTGTCCTATATATATTTGAAAGGGATTACATGTAAATCAGTCTCTCCTCCTTACTCACTCCTCCTACCAACCAATAATTACAGTCAGTCGAAGGACAGTTTTGACTTGTGCCTTGCGCTATGAGGACCACGGTGGGCTCTTTGAAAGTTTAAGTAGCTGGTCCTAAGCTTTGGAATAATTCACAGCCTCCTTCTGTTTACTCTGTCTCTGTCAGTTCTTTAACGTTTTTCAGGTCTAAAGACTCGTCTGTTTCAACTTGCTTCTTCACTGACTTCCTGAACCACTGACTGGCCCGTCTTCTAGTTATTTGACTTATCAGAATTGAACCAAAGAGTACAATTTTTATTACGTTTTCACTTGAATCGGCGGTCATCGATTTACGCCTTTGCATTATGCTACCAGCGCCATGGAAGTCCATCAGATTACAGCCTTCTAGTATCTTTTAGAAGACAAATATAACTTGTACGACAAAGCGCAGAGTGTTCTGCATAACGATTAACAAGATTAGATCTCTGTGAGTTCAGCGGGTTTGAACAGATGCACATTATGTATGGACTGATCTAATCGAAAGTTAACAGAATAAATAAATTCATTGATGAGTCGGGTAGGCCTATTGATCAGATCTGCAGCAACATAAACACAAACCACTCTTCAAACAGTTGCGTTTGACAGAGTTTTATCAGACGAAAGACTCAATTTGTCGCCATGAACACAGTCTTCGTATTGGTCTTCGTCGCCTTATTTTTCATAAGTAACAACGATGCACGAAAGTCTAGCCCTCTGAAAACGCTGCGTAAATCTAGCCGTGAGGTACAAGAGAGCAGCATACTTCGCCGTTTTTGGACTTCAATACCAAAACGCAAAATACATTTCTTTACGAAGTGTTGATGATGCGAAGAAAGAGGTAGGCATTCTGTCGATCACGATGTCGTATTGAATACATTCGGCTTGAATTCCTTATAACTTGCCAGTGATCATCTCTCCGTCAGTTGACTATAATTATAGTTAGGCCTAGCACAGAATGTCTTTAAGTTTTGTTGCGTTAAGGCTTTTGTAAATACGCTGAACAGAATTTACTAGTATACCGTGCAGTATGGGAATTGTAAAAAAATAACTGGGGAGGGGGGTTAGACGTTGATTTATGTGCAGTTTGGGTGTGAAATATAGACTTTACTATTGGATCCTAAGAAAGACTAGGGGTTGAACCTCCCCCCAGTATGGGAATTGTAAAAAATAACTAAGGGGTTAGACATTTAGTTATGTGCAGTTTGGGTGTGAAATGTAGACTTTACTATGGGAGCCTAAGAAAGACTAGGGGGTTGAACCCCCAACCCCCGGCAATTCTCACCCTGACCCCCCGGCAATTCTCACTCTGAGTATACGAGATATCAAAAGAAATGTCTCGATTACGCGCTAGAACCGGGCTAAGTCGCCGAAGATTAGGTCGTCGAACTGTAGTAGCCTACCGCTCGTCACCAAGATCCTGAAAAAAGTTCTCGCCATGGTCAGATCTGCGTTGTTACTATAGGCTACTCTAGCACGGCTACTTTATGCCTCCTCTGTTTGGTGGGGATTTACCACTGTAGGGAACGTAGATGCCTTAACGGTATTCTGAGAAAACTGATCCGTTCAGGCTACCTCCCTGACGATTTCCCTAGTTTTGACAAACACTGTTCTAGAGCTGATTCTAGTCTTTTCCGTTCAATTCTCTCAAACCCTTGTCACGTCCTTTACGACCTCGTCTCTCCCCGTAAGGTCATTCCATACAATACGCGATCCAGGCCACATGATCTCACCCTACCTAGAGTTGATGCCTTTGGAAAAAGAAGTTTTATAATGAGAATGCTATATAACTTTGCATAAACGTTTCTATTATTTATTTCTTTTGTAGGCCCTAAGCTACTGTGCGTTTGCTGGTAGTCAAATAAAGACTATTCTTACTTACTTACTTACTTACTTACTTACTTACTTACTTACTTATAGTTGTCGACGAGGGACGATAATAGCGACGGCGTCATTTATCGTCTTTTCTTGCAGTACATTCATCATAGATCTGACGTTGCCTAGCTAGGCCTAGGCCCTATAATTATGTAGGTAGGCCTATGCGTGGTTCCTCTTCGTCGGATTCTCTAACACATCATAGAAGATGTGCTGAGAAATATCGGCGATTTATATTTCATTTAATTGTACATTGTATGATATAAAGCAGTACATAGGCAATTGGCTCTCGGTTCATGCAGGAGTCTGTTGTTGACAACTTTTTCCTAGTTATCTGAGCACTACTTGATAACCGATGAAGTAACTGTTTTCATTTACTTTTAACATTAGTTAACGTAGCTTAGTGAGTGCCTCGGATTAGTTACTCCTGAAGTGGCAAAAAACAACTTACAACTTTGCAATTAGAATTACGCTATTATTACCCTATAATTATGTAGGTAGGCCTATGCGTGGTTCCTCTTAGTCGGATTCAACGTGGGACGATATGAACACTTTATTACGCCACAGAGGCAGAACAATAACTAAACGATACAAAAATGATAAAAAGAGCTGATATATATATGAAGATATCCATATATATATATATCCATATATATATATATATATATATATATATATATATATATATATATATATATATATATATATATATAATATATATATGATATGAAGTATCCATAGTCTGTAGGCTGGCGTCCGCTACACTAGCGTCACAGCGTGTCTTTCTATTCTTAGACGACACGCAGACGGGTAGCTTAAGTGCACTATTGTTTAGCACATTATTGTACTGATCTTCCACTGAGTTTACGAGTTCATGGCACTCTGGAGAAATTACCAAGGGAATAACTATTATAGGGGAAAGGTCCAGCGACAAATGTCTTGGGGGAATTGTACGAATGAATTCTTCAATGGAAATGTCCTAAGCCCATATATACATACATATACAGAGGAATACATGCATTTATCTTATATGGCATATTTTTGCCTGAATGCAAAACACTTTCAGCAGGTGTCCTGATGACTACCAAATGAATTAATATTTTCAGATAATCGACAGTGGACCTACAACGATGTATTTTCTAACTCTTACCGTAAGAGTCATCGACAATGGCGAAGAACAGGTGAGTGCTACAGAGTAACTGATCACCTGTTGTACGGTAACATAATAGGCCAAAGCGGAGCTGGTCAGACCAAACCCGTCAGCGTTCAAAGTGGGTATAGAGACGCGTGGAAACGGCGTCCCCACTGCTCTCGAAATTCTTTGCTTGTGTTCCCCCACTGCTCAGCATGTATGCAACACCCTGGTAACACATGCGTTCCAATAAAACTCTTCTTCGGAGTTCCCACTGCTCACCCAAACCACTTTAACCACTGACACCGGTGTCAGAAGGGCAATAAGGTTAATGAGTAACCTCTTCCTACGATTTTTTTTACCTATAGTTCTGAAACAAAGAACCAACAGGCACCCCACCCCAATTTGGCGGGGGTTTTTACCCCGCCGCCTCGGCTGACAGTCCCAACACGCCAACGACTAGACCATCGCCCATCCGCCACTTGGGCTACGTCCTCTCCCAATTCCTAGAGTTAATCGTAAAAGTCAACAAACTTCGACGAATCTTTGATATCTGCACCCAGACTGAACATGGCGTCTCAATAGAAATTCTTTTTTTTAAACTGAGATTTTAACTGAAACGACGCATTTCCTTTAAACTTTCGATAATTCGTTTTAACTTGGCCTACTCCAAGAGGGATAACTTTATTCTGAATTTCTGATTAGGCCCGATCTCAAATAGGCCTATTTCAAAAGTCCGAAAATTGGCGAGTCGCATCGCCGCTCAACTTCCCAACTACCGGTACACGTTTCTGTCCTTTTCATTAACCCTGCATCTTCCGGTAGCCTAATGTGTGATTGAGTCTTAAATCCAAACTCCCACGACACAGAGTACTGCAAAACTTTTACAACACAGGATACTGCAAAACTTTTACAACACAGGATACTGCAAAACTGTTGAGGACCTAAGCTTATTCAACGACTTCTAGCAGACAACTGTAATTCCACTAAATCAATGAGTAACACCTAGGCTTTGGCATCGCCGCATCGGTAGAGTTTTACATTATAATTTGCTGAAAACTGTTAACTCGTTGTTTTATTTAGGCCGATGTTTATTTATTAAAAGGAAGAAAAGTGCGACATAGTGATCATGGATAAACCAAACGGTGACCCGTTCAACAGCTTCGTTTCGAAACAATGTGATGGCATTCTTGGTCAACTGGATCCACCGATAATGATGCAGACGAATGAACCGTGGATGACACTCCCTTAGACAACAATCTGTCAGAAACTGACGGCTCATGACGATGACAAACATTAAACGCTTCGCTGAACTATCATATATTTATAATAGGTTAATACATGTAGGATTGTAGGAATGTAGGGCCTACAAGTAATGTTAATTCTGACGTATTAAAATAGCAGAAAAGGACCGTCTCTTCCGTCCATACCACGAGGCAGCTGTATGAAGAGTCAGCATTTTCGATTTTCTTAGTCTTTGCATATGAGGATGGTTGGCCCGTCCCCTCCTCGCGACGTTATCTTCCCGCCGAAAGGGTACGACCTGTCCTCATTTTTAGGTGAGTTCGCTATGCGGCGCAAATGGAACAGAAATTTCTGAACATCTTATTCTAACTTGGCGCGGATGTTAGACAGCAGTCAAGCATGCGAACCATTAGACTATTGCAAACATAGCTTAGGGGCCGTCCATAAATGACGTCACGCAATTTTGGCCGATTTGAGCCCCCGTCCCTCCTCGTCACACTTCGTCACAAAAAGTAACACCCCTTGAAAAATTACGTCACAAAGCTCTGACCCCCTAAATCCAAATTTCCATGGCGAAGCAAAATGCTCTTTCGTGGAACAAATAGGGAGAGAGCATGCATATTTTAAAATCTAACGGTGCAAGTATTGAAATAATTAGAAAATTATTAATAATGGTGCCCGTATACATTAAAATAATAAAAAATAATGAAAATTTAATACTCACAATTAGTGCTGTTATTGTTAAAATTAAATTGTTGTTAATTGTTAAATTTAATTACATAGACCTGGTGTGACGTCACACCTCTCAGACCCCTCACCCCCATGTCACACATCGTCACAAATTTCCGACCCCCGACCCCTCCCCTAGGTGCGTGACGTCATTTATGGACGGCCCCTTATTAGTAGACTCCCATATTATCAGATAGGTTAAATTTTGCTCAGCCGCGCCTAACAAAACCTTGCACCTGTCCATATTCCCTCTTGTGACATCATTTAGCCAGTATGAGAATTGGTAACAAAATAACTGGGGGGGTTGTTAGACGTTGATTTATGTGCAGTTTGGGTGTGAAATGTAGACTTTACTGTGGGATCCTAAGAAAGACTAGGGGGTTGAACCCTCCCGACCCGCTCCCCGGCAATTCTTACCCTGCATTTAGTGCATATGCCTAAACAGTGTAATTAGTTTTAAAAACTTGCACTTATAATACTTTATGTAGGGCCTAACAATAACTTTGTCACACTGATCTGACGATTAGTTGGCGAGGAATAATAATACTCATGACAGAAATAATATAAAGATTAAACACAAAAGTAGCCTAATAGTAGTACAGTAGTAGTAGCAGCAGCAGCAGCAGCAACAACAACAGCAGTAGCAACAGCAGCAACAGTAGTGTTACAGTTTTGCCATCCAGCTTAAGTTTCTGCGGATTTTTTTATTCATTGGTCAATTGATTTTGCTGATTCGTTGATTCTGTTTAAAGTTGACTCCCTCCCTCGGTTCGGCTGACTCCATTCCATCCCCTTCCCCCACTCACTCCCTTGCCCCTGCGTTGACCATTGACTCCCTTGGTTGACTCCCCCTCTGACTCGTTGACTCCCTTGACTCCACTCCCTTGACTCCATTCGTTGACTCCCTTGACTCCATTCGTTGACTCCCTTGACTCCACCCTCTGACTCCCAATGACTCTCTTCGTTGACTCCCTTGACTCCACCCTCTGACTCCCTATGACTCTCTTCGTTGACTCCCTTGACTCCACCCTCTGACTCCCTATGACTCTCTTCGTTGACTCCCTTGACTCCACCCTCTGACTCCCTATGACTCTCTTCGTTGACTCCCTTGACTCCATTCGTTGACTCCCTTGACTCCATTCGTTGACTCCCTTGACTCCACCCTCTGACTCCCTATGACTCTCTTCGTTGACTCCCTTGACTCCACCCTCTGACTCCCTATGACTCTCTTCGTTGACTCCCTTGACTCCACCCTCTGACTCCCTATGACTCTCTTCGTTGACTCCCTTGACTCCACCCTCTGACTCCCTATGACTCTCTTCGTTGACTCCCTTGACTCCACCCTCTGACTCCCTATGACTCTCTTCGTTGACTCCCTTGACTCCACCCTCTGACTCCCTATGACTCTCTTCGTTGACTCCCTTGACTCCACCCTCTGACTCCCTATGACTCTCTTTGTTGACTCCCTTGACTCCACCCTCTGACTCCCTATGACTCTCTTCGTTGACTCCCTTGACTCGGTGGTGTCTATATAAGCAGCAGTCCACCAGTTAAAGCCTCCGAATGCCATGAGTTAACCAGAAGTCGTCGTTCGTCAGTCAGTCAGTCAGTCAGTCAGTCAGTCAGTCAGTCAGTATGTATGCATGTATGTATGTATGTATGTATGTATGTATGTATGCATGTGTGGATGTATGTATGTATGTATGCATGTATGTATGTATGTATGTATGTATGTATGTATATATGTATGTATGTATGTATGTATGTATGTATGCATGTGGATGTATGTATATGTATGTATGTATGTATGTATGTATGTATGTATGTATGTATGTATGTATGCATGTATGTATGTATGTATGAGCACTTGTTATAGCGTCCCTTTAAGATTTCTACCCAGAGGCGCTCCCGACTACAGCGCGGACACTGAATCGGAGTTTCACGCCGAAGCGCATGACAAATTGCGAGTGAAGGACTTGCCCAGGGTCCCTACGCGGCGGCTTGAGGTGGATTCGAACCCGCAACCCTCCGGCTACAAGGCATCGAACATACCCCTACACCACCGCGCCCCACAGTATGAGCTTCGTTCGCTAATCCGCGTCGGTTCGTCGGTCGATTAACTATTTGACTGTCAGAGGAACTTCGCAAGTCCATCGATGAAAGGAGCGGACCAATTTATACGCCACACCGGGAACTTACCTCTACACAGTGCTTTTTTCAGTCGGAGCGGTCTGGGACGGCGCTCCGGGACCTTTTCTCAGCTATTAAAAAATAATTCAGTTAAGTTAAATATTTAATAAAAAGTTATTTAAAACTATTTAGATACTTTAATTTAATGTCAGTGCTTTCAGTGTTTATTGATATTGATACAAGCAAAAGAAATATTAGCATAAAATATACCCCTATAATTTGTTCTGAATTTGTTGAGTTCCGGAACATTTTTTCTAGAAAAAATCACTGCCTGTACTCTCACTGTCTTTGTCTCCTTATCTGTTTCTCTCACTGTCTGAGTCAACATGATTCAGAAAAACAGTGTTAGAAACAGATAGGCACACAGACAGAAACAGTGCTAGAAACAGATAAGCAGACAGACCAACAGTCTGCCTATCTGCTTCTCTCACTGTCTTTGTCTCCTTATCTGTTTCTCTCACTGTCTGAGTCAACATGATTCAGAAAAAACAGTGTTAGAAACAGATAGGCACACAGACAGAGACAGTGCTAGAAACAGATAAGCAGACAGACCAACAGTCTGCCTATCTGCTTCTCTCACTGTCTTTGTCTCCTTATCTGTTTCTCTCACTGTCTGAGTCAACATGATTCAGAAAAAACAGTGTTAGAAACAGATAGGCACACAGACAGAGACAGTGCTAGAAACAGATAAGCAGACAGACCAACAGTCTGCCTATCTGCTTCTCTCACTGTCTTTGTCTCCTTATCTGTTTCTCTCACTGTCTGAGTCAACTTGATTCAGAAAAAACAGTGTTAGAAACAGATAGGCACACAGACAGAGACAGTGCTAGAAACAGATAAGCAGACAGACCAACAGTCTGCCTATCTGCTTCTCTCACTGTCTTTGTCTCCTTATCTGTTTCTCTCACTGTCTGAGTCAACTTGATTCAGAAAAAACAGTGTTAGAAACAGATAGGACACACCTACAGTCAGACAGAGACAGTGCTAGAAACAGATAAGCAGACAGACCAACAGTCTGCCTATCTGCTTCTCTCACTGTCTTTGTCTCCTTATCTGTTTCTCTCACTGTCTGAGTCAACTTGATTCAGAAAAAACAGTGTTAGAAACAGATAGGACAGACCTACAGTCAGACAGAGACAGTGCTAGAAACAGATAAGCAGACAGACCAACAGTCTGCCTATCTGCTTCTCTCACTGTCTTTGTCTCCTTATCTGTTTCTCTCACTGTCTGAGTCAACATGATTCAGAAAAAACAGTGTTAGAAACAGATAGGCACACAGACCTACAGTCAGACAGAGACAGTGCTAGAAACAGATAAGCAGACAGACCAACAGTCTGCCTATCTGCTTCTCTCACTGTCTTTGTCTCCTTATCTGTTTCTCTCACTGTCTGAGTCAACATGATTCAGAAAAAACAGTGTTAGAAACAGATAGGCACACAGACAGAGACAGTGCTAGAAACAGATAAGCAGACAGACCAACAGTCTGCCTATCTGCTTCTCTCACTGTCTTTGTCTCCTTATCTGTTTCTCTCACTGTCTGAGTCAACTTGATTCAGAAAAAACAGTGTTAGAAACAGATAGGACAGACACAGACAGACAGAGACAGTGCTAGAAACAGATAAGCAGACAGACCAACAGTCTGCCTATCTGCTTCTCTCACTGTCTTTGTCTCCTTATCTGTTTCTCTCACTGTCTGAGTCAACATGATTCAGAAAAAACAGTGTTAGAAACAGATAGGGACCTACAGTCAGACAGAGACAGTGCTAGAAACAGATAAGCAGACAGACCAACAGTCTGCCTATCTGCTTCTCTCACTGTCTTTGTCTCCTTATCTGTTTCTCTCACTGTCTGAGTCAACTTGATTCAGAAAAAACAGTGTTAGAAACAGATAGTCAACTTGATTCAGCACACAGACAGAGACAGTGCTAGAAACAGATAAGCAGACAGACCAACAGTCTGCCTATCTGCTTCTCTCACTGTCTTTGTCTCCTTATCTGTTTCTCTCACTGTCTGAGTCAACTTGATTCAGAAAAAACAGTGTTAGAAACAGATAGGCACACAGACAGACAGAGACAGTGCTAGAAACAGATAAGCAGACAGACCAACAGTCTGCCTATCTGCTTCTCTCACTGTCTTTGTCTCCTTATCTGTTTCTCTCACTGTCTGAGTCAACTTGATTCAGAAAAACAGTGTTAGAAACAGATAGGCACACAGACAGAGACAGTGCTAGAAACAGATAAGCAGACAGACCAACAGTCTGCCTATCTGCTTCTCTCACTGTCTTTGTCTCCTTATCTGTTTCTCTCACTGTCTGAGTCAACTTGATTCAGAAAAAACAGTGTTAGAAACAGATAGGCACACAGACAGAGACAGTGCTAGAAACAGATAAGCAGACAGACCAACAGTCTGCCTATCTGCTTCTCTCACTGTCTTTGTCTCCTTATCTGTTTCTCTCACTGTCTGAGTCAACGTGATTCAGAAAAAACAGTGTTAGAAACAGATAGGCACACAGACAGAGACAGTGCTAGAAACAGATAAGCAGACAGACCAACAGTCTGCCTATCTGCTTCTCTCACTGTCTTTGTCTCCTTATCTGTTTCTCTCACTGTCTGAGTCAAGATGATTCAGAAAAACAGTGTTAGAAACAGATAGGCACACAGACAGAGACAGTGCTAGAAACAGATAAGCAGACAGACCAACAGTCTGCCTATCTGCTTCTCTCACTGTCTTTGTCTCCTTATCTGTTTCTCTCACTGTCTGAGTCAACATGATTCAGAAAAAACAGTGTTAGAAACAGATAGGCACACAGACAGAGACAGTGCTAGAAACAGATAAGCAGACAGACCAACAGTCTGCCTATCTGCTTCTCTCACTGTCTTTGTCTCCTTATCTGTTTCTCTCACTGTCTGAGTCAACATGATTCAGAAAAAACAGTGTTAGAAACAGATAGGCACACAGACAGAAACAGTGCTAGAAACAGATAAGCAGACAGACCAACAGTCTGCCTATCTGCTTCTCTCACTGTCTTTGTCTCCTTATCTGTTTCTCTCACTGTCTGAGTCAACTTGATTCAGAAAAAACAGTGTTAGAAACAGATAGGACAGACCTACAGTCAGACAGAGACAGTGCTAGAAACAGATAAGCAGACAGACCAACAGTCTGCCTATCTGCTTCTCTCACTGTCTTTGTCTCCTTATCTGTTTCTCTCACTGTCTGAGTCAACATGATTCAGAAAAAACAGTGTTAGAAACAGATAGGCACGCAGACCTACAGTCAGACAGAGACAGTGCTAGAAACAGATAAGCAGACAGACCAACAGTCAGATAATTGAAATATTGAAATAAAATAATTTAAAATAAATCTAAGAAACTTTAAAACAAATACAACGAAATACATTATACTAAATTATATTGTCATGGCGCTATAGAAGTGATCGGGTCTCATCTAAAAAGGCACATCACGTAGGCCTAGATATTTGTAGCTCACAGTTCCAGTTAGCGATCTCTAATTAAGTTGCAAATTTCGATAAAACTTCGTTGTTTCGTAATTTATTGGGTTGACCTCATACCCTTTGACGAAGATTCGATCGAAACAGAAGTTGGCGCAGCAGAAATCAGAAGAACTTCGATAACGAAGCGCAAATTCAAGAACATTTCGGCAAAATGTTGAATAATAGCGCATAAAGACGTCTGTGCATGGGATAAGACTCACAATAATTATTCACTGATTGAGATAATACAATGGATGACGCAATCATTGCGTCACATGGCCTTTGCAAAGGTCAACGTTTGTCATTAATCATTTATCTGGGCATTTATATAGCTCTACTTAAGGAGGTGCATAATTATCAGGCTGCAGCCTACATTTAACTGTCTTTCTCTCTGTAGGCCTAAGTGTGTATATTTAGAAAGTCTGTCTGTATATGGTTCATACACATACGTAAGCACCAGGGCCGATGAGAGGGGGGTCAGGTGGGGTTGCTGCCCCGGGGCCCGGTTCTACGCAGGGGCCCCTGGCAGGGGCCTCTAACATTTCTAAAACTTTTTCAAACTGAAGAAACCTGTGGGTTTTTGCCTAATGCAGTCTAACTGCTTCAATTTAATAGCTAGGTAATTAAGTAAATGAAGTACGGTACTAGATCCATTGAATTTTTTTACCAAAATGTAAGCCAATAACGAATGTAACGGTGGAAATGGGACTGAAAAGGTTAGCATTGTTGTTAACGAAACGGATCGCTGATCGCTTTCTGATGCTGTCTTATTTGAGAGATTTAAGAGATTTAAACCTCGGTCTAGCACGGTCCTTGAACGGGGGGGACCTTAAATGGCGTGGCGTCCATTCAAACGGGGAGCGGTGGTGAAGGATCTCACCCGATCAATTCATCGAAAAATGATCAGGGTCGAGGCCCATAGGATCGAGGCCCATAGGATCGAATTAGAAATTAATTAATAATTAAACAGCTATATTCTAGAATTATAATTAACTGTTTTAGCTATTTCTAGAATTAGAATGTCTTAAAATGTCCAATCGATTGGTTAAATTGCTAATCAATTAGAATTAGAATTAGGTCAAGCTACTGAAATTTGCTAATCGATTAGAATTAGAATTGGCTGTTTGTCTTATCGATTAGGTAATCATATAGAATCTAATCGATTAGTTACCCATCTCTGATTTGTATTGTTCTGTGCAGTGTCACTATAGGCCTGTCGGCTGCGGCGCTGCGCGACTTAATTTGCACTTAAAATTGAACTTTAAAAAAATGGGCAACTTTTGCCTGATTTTAAACCATCAAAACTCCCACCTGCAGGGGCGGATCCAGGATTTCTGGTTAGGGGGGCGTAAATACTACCAATTCAATCCCGTAAATAGGCCTATATATATATATATTATATATATATATATATGAAATTAGATCACGCAAAACTATAATGATCCTTTTTATAGAAAATGTTATGGAACTTTTAAAAAATATATAGTTTCTCATATAAAACAACTGGTCTCCACTGGAAATTTGCCCCTCCCCCTTTCGGCGGCCCTGGCTGCCCCCAACTAAAAATAATATAGTCGATGCCAATTTATCATACGATAATTAACATAGTAATGATAGAAATTGAATACACTAGTATTTGTATAAAAATAGATTCAATAAGCAAGGGATGGATCATGCGCCTCATCCATGGACCGCACGCCACTAAGCGTTAAGAGAATGATTATATGAGTAGGCCTAGTTCTATATCCTTGATTTGCTTTTGTCCATAATATCGGCAGCTGAACGCTTTCGGCGGCTAGAATCAGCACGACGAATTTCAAAATTATAATCATATGCCATCTTTTGAGATTTAGGCCTAAGATAGGCAGGGGGATGAGAGGGGGGGTCAGGGGGGGCTGCCGCCCCGGGGCCCGGTTCTATGGAAGGGGCCCTGGCAGGAGCCCGGGAATGTCTAAAACTTTGCTCAAACTGAAGAAACCTGTGGGTTTGGGGGGCCCGGTTCTATGGCAGGGGCCCGGAAATGTCTAAAACTTTGCTCAAACTGAAGAAACCTGTGGGTTTTGGCCAAATGCAGTCTGTATATGACGGATGCTTGATGAATCATCATACACAGGGCCACAGACGTAATACTTTATGTATGGTGTCTCACCGTGTCTGTATATAGGTCACCCGATGTGTCATAGTATCTGACCCACAGTAGAACCGAACACAGTTGTACACGAAAATACTTTCATTCGGATGAACAACAATATAGGGCAAGAGATGATTCTTCCTCAGACGTACAACCGCATACGCATACCATTTACCTCGACTTTACCTATCACTCATCCCCAGGGCGGAGGAATGCTGGAAATAATATCTCGCTTGTATGGCTCTCTGTCTCTGTCTGTCTGTCTCTGTCGGTTTGTCTGTCTCTCTGTCTTTCGCTCTCTCTGTCGAGTCTCTCTCTGTGTCTCTCTCTGTCTGTCTCTGTCTCTCACGCTCCTCTTTCTGTCCGTCCGTCTCTCTCTCTCTCTCTCTCTCTCTCTCTCTCTCTCTCTCTCTCTCTCTCTCTCTTCTCTCTCTCTCTCTCTCTCTCTCTGCATTTCTGTCTGTGTCTCTCACAAGTCTATCTATTGCAAAGTAGTTATTCATGTTCAGAAAACAGTCGCTAATCCATTCGTTTACTTTTAAACAAAATAGCGATTTCAATTAAATTCTTCAACTTAATAGCTAATTGGTTAAGCTTTAGAGAAATCGGTCTATCGAATCTCTTTGCCTGAAAAGCAAGACAGTAACGAATGTGACGGTGAAAATTGGACTGAAGAGGTTAGTTAGCATTACAGATAATTCTATTGGCAATGTTGTCAACGAACACGATTTATTAGCTCTGTCACTTAACATAGTCTCAGTTGTTCAGTCAAAGGATAAAGGCGCGAGCACAGTAACAGACGTTGGGCATCAGAATGATTTCGGTCTAGCTGTTAGTGCAAAGTTCAGTAGGCCTAATGCAGACAAATTTCGATTTCTGACTGAATCCATACTCCACCAGAATCCTATGCATGCGTACCGGGTAGCCCAGCACTTCAGTACGCACCCTTATCATGGTAAAAATCCTAGCCACGCTTCTGCTTAATAAAGGATATATCCTACTATTTCAGTTATATAAGTCTAGGGTGACCATACGTCCCGGTTTTCCGGGACATGTCCCGGTTTTATTAGGCGTGTCCCGGTGTCCCGACGACTTGTGCTAAAGAGCAAAATTGTCCCGGTTTTTGACACAACCATGCATCTCACACTGTTCAATGTTGCAGTTTTAAATACTGAAGGGCCGTGAAGGCGATAATGTAACAGTTGTCACAACAACAGAGAAGCTTATTAAGCTATTTACACAGAAACTTCAAACACGCAAAGATGACAACATTTTCTTCAGTATGAAAGTCAAGTCAAAATATAAGACGCAGTTTAGCCTACGTTGCTAAATTAATACCGTGTTTTCAATCCCGTAGCTTACGTTGCTAAATTAATATGACTCTTTCAATTGTTTCAATTCCGTGAAAGTAGAAGTTGGATTGATGAAAATAGTTTCGTGCGAAACTAGAAGTTTAATGTCCGTCCCCCCAAAATGTAAAATCCGGCTCACAAAAAAAATTTACAGATTTTTACCTCTGACTTTGAACCGCTTCAAGTTATTTATATAAGCTTAAAGTAGACTATAGTAGGCCTATACTATAAGTATCTATAGTAACTGGTGACTATAGAAAGTAGACTTATAGGGCTAGGCCCTCCTATAGTCCTATACTTAAGTAAATTACTATTTCCTAAAAGTGTCCCGGTTTTTGATGGTCAGAAAATGGTCACCCTATATAAGTCACAACAGTACTGTTGTGGTCATAATTATTATAGTTGAATAACTTTAATTTAAAAAATACTGTGCTATCAGTTACTGCACACTGGCAGTCGAGGGGCCTCTAGCAAGAAAATTAGACTTCGGTGCCGTGATCGAATTGTTTGCAAGCCGGAAAGCCCGCAAAGTACATTTTGGGTCTACCTACATGTAGCATGATGTAAGAAATAGGTGTGCATGTAGACTTAATAAGTAGACTTAAGTAGTCATTTAGGCCTGCATTTATCTAGTATAATAGTACCTATTATACGGTAAATTTATCTTGTAACTGTAAAAATTAAAATCATTTATCACATTCACATAATGACATTTTCATGTTTCTGTAAAGTTCTTTATAATTAGAGTCAGAGATGGATCTTTTAAACCAGAAATTGATTTTTACATATACTTTTACTATTATTAATATTACCATTATTATTATTAAATGTAGTTGGAGAGCCTTTTTACAGTCTTACATCAGATTCAGGCTTACAGATAAAATCGAAAAAACAAGGGGCCCTGCAGATAGACTCTGAGAAGTGTCTGCCCCGGGGCCCGCCCTGGCTCTCGACGCCCATGAAGATAGGCCTATGTCTTACCAACGGCAGTCGGCTTATTCGCGAATGATAAAACTGCTTGTTTAAGCCGTTTTGACGGCGGACCACTTGACATATTTTTTAATTGACCAATTTCTATTTACGTAAATTTTGTCTGTACATGAACTTTGTGAATGACGTCACGGCAAAAGTCATTGGTCACGTGGGCAACGTCTGCTAGCAACTCAGGTAAGTAGGTAAGAGAGCTCCGGTAAGAGAGCTCCATTATGCCGGTCCAGCTACTTCAAACATCCTATTCCCAAATTGCAGTTATATTAGTTTTAGGTCAGTTTAGTTTGAGAACATTTGCTGCAGGTTTGGGGGGCGTACGCCGGCTCCGCCCCCTCTAAATCCGCGCCTGACCTGTGTAAAGTTCATTGCGCGGGGGTCATAGCTGGTAGCGCGGACGTGGGACGGCCGCTGTGGGGCCGCGCACGCGCCCAGCTGATGGGGAACATTTGCCTGTGTGTCTGCTATCTGTAAGCTTACATGTATAGTAGTGTATTCTAAAGCAAAGGCCTATGAATGTGTTATGCATATATATGCATGCAGGGACGTAGCCAGGAGAAATTTCGGAGGGAGTTGGAGGGAGTTTCCATTCGAAATGGTCGTATTTGTCTATATTTTTGGGTTGTTTTAGCAACAGTAATGCATTTATTTCGGGAAGGGTTTGAACCCATAAACCACCCCCTAAATACGTCTAGGCCTATGTATAAGTATGAATATGTATGTGTGTGTATGTAGGCTATGTGTAATATAATACTAATATTGTATATACGTACAGTACGTATGCACTATGTAGGCCTACACCTTAATTCCATCCCCTTCTTGAGAAGCAGCTATGGGTATGAGGTGTTAGCGACATCCATTGTTAGTCTCGGCATAAGGACGGGTGGCCATTCCACTCCCTCGCCGTCTCATCTTCCCACAGACAGTGTACGGCGGACCGTCGGCGGTCAGTGTAGTCATTATGGCCGAGATGGAAGTTAAAGCGAGAGAAAGTTTTAAGCTGAAGTGTGGGTATAGGGGTCTACCTCTTAAAAATTAAGTAAGGCAAGAAACAGATCGTCAATAATTAAGCTTTTGTGAGTCTCTCAGACCTCGAGCTCAACAGGAGTGTAGGTGGAGCAGAAATCTCGAACCAAATTTCTTCCCTGGCGGGGATTTGAACGCCGACATCTCGTCTGACAGTCCAGCATGCTAACCACTACACTATCGAGCACTCCCCCCCAATAACGGATCAAAAACTCCGAACTGGGATTTTGGCATGGCTCTACGTGTGTCCGAGAATTCGGCAGTGGCAACACGTCCATTTAAATGAACATGTGTCCAGCGGATATACATCTTTAATAAAAATGACAACTGATGGCTAATAGTTAAACTTTTGTTCCAAATGAACTTTAGTACCAACCTTAGCGCTTGGGTTCCAGATGGCGGGTGGATAGACACAGACGCCACTGAATGGTCGTAATTCTAGGTGAAAGTATTGTCTGTACTTGCTGGTCTACACAGTTTTAGAGACATAAATTATAACATATTAGACATGTGAAAGTTTTGCAAAAGGCTATCCAAAGGGGGGGGGTCATAGAATCCATTCCATCATATCTCTTAAAGTATTACATATACTGCATTGGGAACACTTTTTTCACTGTTCAATTTCATATTCTTTCTCACGGTTAAGAGTTCTGACATTATCTGAGGTAGCTGCGTGGGGAGTCTGGGGACATAGCTGAGAATTGGTCGAACTGAGCTGTAACGACGCAATATTATATTTAACTCGACAAATTTAATTACCTGTTACAACAACGTAGACCTAATGCTTACCCATACCTCGATCATGATTCAGTTGATACAGTGGATCTAATGCAGGCTAAATATTTTATCAACCGCTTATAGTTGCTAAACGTGTAATTCAGCGAGTTCTCAAACAGACAAGACCTTTCTATAGCACCAATACAATAATACAGAACTAGTAGGCCCTAATATTGTGAGACAGTAGCCTGTTCACAAGATAGTAAGGTAAAGAGTAAATATAATAATAATATAATATTTGTGCATAACGAAGCGAAGTTCTGCATGCAGGAAAACGCCATCCCGAGAGGAAATTGCCAGCCCGAAAGGCCTGCCAATCATGTATATGATGCCGTGTTTATACATCTATACAGAACGACGCCCCAAAACCAGCCGTAATGCCATGCAAAGATTCACCATCGCGAAGGCCTGTCAATCACAAATGTGTTTTGTGGGTTAGATAGATGTTTTACCACGCCTGTAGATTGGGATTGGTAGAACGGCACCCTTGGCAAGCTGATGCAGGGGATGGCTAGGCACGTAAAGGAGAGTTTGATATACGCAGAATACAGACAGAAAATAAGTCATTTCACAAGTTACAGTTCACGAGGAAGGCTGATTTGGAACTCAGGAGGAGGGCAGTTGCGCACGCAGACGGTCGACGATCGAGGAGAGTTCGGAAACGCAGGAGATCTGCAAAGCCCGGAGAGAAATGGACGCGTTAAGCTTACGAAGAACGACGTCAAAGTCCCAGCCTATTCTGTAAACTAGAATTAGGTTACCACCCGCCCGTCACCAGAAGGAACTCTACTCGACGATTGAAGACGAACAAGACCCGTACACTCTACGATGGATGGAAACCACTATCGAGGAAAGGCAGCAGACGTCTAGCGAAGGGAAGGAAGCTGTGGATACAGGTCTGTGAGAATACCCTAGTTATATGCCCCGTTTAGTCTGTATACCTTCTACAGATACAGAATTAGGAGCCCCGTCCGCGTATGACCCCATTTGAATAAGACTAGTAACGATTATGATACTTGTCGAAGGTCCATGTGGATAAATGTGTGTTAAATGATTGCATAATTGTGTTAGTTAGATTGCGATTATATTCAGCTTGTCAATAAATCCTTGGAAAATGTCAGAAAGTCCTTTAGCTATAGGATTAGCGATAGAAGAGGAGCCTAGAGCTCGAGCAAGTGTGTCCCCTAACGATATGACTAACATTCTGGAATCAGTAATGTCTAAGCTATCAGACATAGCTTCAACCCAGGCTTCCTTAATGAATGCACAAGATAGTCTGGCCACTTACCAGATTAATCTGTCGGAACAAATGTCGGAAATGTCACAGAGTCAGCAAGAATGAAGTGAACGAATACTAGACATAGAAGATGTAGTAGCCGAGAGAAGCAGAGTGGACCCAAACACCCCGAACCCAGATCTCTTTCAACAGGGAGAGGTTGTGAATCCAACGATCACCGGCCTACCACTTAAACACCCTTCGTCAAGACCATATGATACCAGCCCCTTCAGGCAAGTCGAACTGTCTAGGTTCGAATCTCAGGAAGATGACTTCCAACGGGAAGCCAGTACATCACACTTTGTGCCCCGTAGAAGTAACCGAATTAGAGAACGTCGATTGACACAGTACGGGTTCGAACCCAGGAACATCATATCATCTAAGGGTCCACATTTCGCATCTAGCATCTCATTCCCGCCCTCCATGGTAGCGCGTGGAGGGGAGATGTCCCAAACTCTGTTAGACTTACCGGCTGATGGCCGTATGCCTTCAGAGTAGATCCGAAAGACTTATAATATAACAACCATTGATGCACAAAAAACCTAGAGGCAGATTCTCGAAATAGCCTTGACATAAAGAAGATATCACATTCAAGCATACTTATCACAGTCAAGCATGGTTATTAGTATAACTATAGCAATAATGTAATGGTGAATGTGAAAATATGGTACTTACTGTCGTATGTTGTCTCTGTGCCAAAGCGATATAAAGACCCTCTTTGCAATGTCCTCTTCAATCATCTCACTGGCAAACAACAAAATCATAATTCTTAAATGATCAGTTATATGGATTCTCAAAATTAGCTCATACACTTATTTATGGTTTTAAAATAGCCTACCCATTTAAAAAAATCACACCAACAACTAATTACACAGATACACATTTTCTGGGTTCGAACTGGATGAGTGGCTGCACATGAAGATAATATTATGCACTTTGTAACCAACAGGATCAATGAGCTGAGAGCATTTACAAGGAAAACCTTTCATCGAAGAATCATGCCGGAACAACTTCTGTCTTGCATCGCGTTTTCTTCGTATCGTCAGGCACCAAAAACACCTACAAACATGATACACACGAATTTACCCACAGAATCCTTCCTTCCTCCTTCTTCCCTTATGTCCACAGGCTCTCGGCCTGTTGTGTAAATCGCATGCCCTACAGTTGTTGGACTATAATTATCAGGGTGTCATCCATCATCGCATGTCTTCCTCATAGGCGTAACTTTGTATTGTGACAGTGGTGTCCAGTCACCACCACTCTTAAAGTGGTGGACTGTGGTCACAGTCACCGCCACCTTTTGTCCTTGTGCTGAAATATTTTTTGCGACTTGACAGCGTTTCTTTGGTTTGTAGCAAGTTTAACCCTTTCGCTGCCCGCGGTCCTAATAGATTAATTTGAACCCCTGTGCCACAACCAAATCGGACAAATTGATATATGTATGTATGTATTATGTATGTATGTATGTATTATGTATGTATGTATGTATGTATGATGTATGTATGTATGTATGTATGTATTATGTATGTATGTATGTATTATGTATGTATGTATTATGTATGTATGTATGTATTATGTATGTATTTATGTATGTATTATGTATTATGTATGTATGTATGTATGTATTATGTATGTATTATGTATGTATTATGTATGTATGTATGTATGTATGTATGTATTATGTATGTATGTATTATGTATGTATGTATTATGTATGTATGTATGTATGTATGTATGTATTATGTATGTATGTATGTATTATGTATGTATGTATGTATTATGTATGTATGTATGTATTATGTATGTATGTATGTATGTATGTATGTATGTATGTATGTATGTATGTATGTATGTATGTATTATGTATGTATGTTTTATGTATGTGTGTATGTACTATGTATGTATGTATGTATTATGTATGTATGTATGTACAAATTTTTCAGTCCAAGCATAGCCCAAACATAGCCTACTACATTATTTGCTTACCATCAGTGCCACATTCGTTGCTACAGCCAGTAATTCTGCAATGCCCATAGCTTATTCCAGTTGACGACTTTAGACGTCATAATGGCACTTACAGCCCGGTGGCATAATTGCCCTATGTGTATACAGAGAACCAAAACTAAACCAAAGCGTTCTAATTCCCGTAACTCTTGGCTCTCATTGGTTGACATTACGCTGTTCCTTCAACTGGCAGCACTCCTACTTTGCCTCGAGTACGCGAGCTAGCGCAAGGCCCTGGGAGGTTGGGAGTGCGCTGGGCTCGTAGCCTCGTGCAAAATTATGATAATCGCAGTGTCCTATCGAGTGAGGCACTGTTTTCCTTGCTGTTAATTACTGAACAATTTATAAGAATAATAATTATTGTGTGACTGTATTTAGGCCTACAGTCTTTGCGAAACTATGGTTACGTGTAGCTATGATAACTTGTAGCTATCATGGCATAAGAAGCCAAGAGACCATTGTTACTAATTCAAGGACAAGGATTAACATCACTGATATTTCTTTCAACATACTCAGTATTTTAAAGCATTACAGGAAAAATAGTAAAAAGTTTATGTGATTGTTTGCATATTAAACAAACGTATTTATCAAATGAACAGTAAAGACATTGGCAGCAAAGACAATTGTCCCCATCCCCATCCCGCAACAAGTAAGTCTTCCCCATCGTGCATGTTCATCCCCATCCCCACCCCATCCCCGCAGGTTTTCTCCCCATCCCCACCCCATCCCCGCAGGACGACATCACATTCCCCGCAAAAAGTTTACACCAATTCAAATTTTAAAAATAACGTTTTTTAGCTTACAAATCTATTTGTATTGCAGACTGCAAAAGTCTATTATTATCTTACCGACAGTTTGCATTAACCAAGTCCTGACTAATTCTGACAAGAAGGCTTCAGGAAATAAAAAATCTCCTTAACTCCACTCCCTTGACTCCATTCGTTGACTCCCTTGACTCCATTCGTTGACTCCCTTGACTCCACCCTCTGACTCCCAATGACTCTCTTCGTTGACTCCCTTGACTCCACCCTCTGACTCCCTATGACTCTCTTTGTTGACTCCCTTGACTCCACCCTCTGACTCCCTATGACTCTCTTCGTTGACTCCCTTGACTCCACCCTCTGACTCCCTATGACTCTCTTCGTTGACTCCCTTGACTCCAGCCTCTGACTCCCTTGACTCTCTTCGTTGACTCCCTTGACTCCACCCTCTGACTCCCTATGACTCTCTTCGTTGACTCCCTTGACTCCACCCTCTGACTCCCTATGACTCTCTTCGTTGACTCCCTTGACTCCACCCTCTGACTCCCTATGACTCTCTTCGTTGACTCCCTTGACTCCACCCTCTGACTCCCTATGACTCTCTTCGTTGACTCCCTTGACTCCACCCTCTGACTCCCTATGACTCTCTTCGTTGACTCCCTTGACTCCACCCTCTGACTCCCTATGACTCTCTTCGTTGACTCCCTTGACTCCACCCTCTGACTCCCTATGACTCTCTTTGTTGACTCCCTTGACTCCACCCTCTGACTCCCTATGACTCTCTTCGTTGACTCCCTTGACTCGGTGGTGTCTATATAAGCAGCAGTCCACCAGTTAAAGCCTCCGAATGCCATGAGTTAACCAGAAGTCGTTCGTCAGTCAGTCAGTCAGTCAGTCAGTCAGTCAGTCAGTCAGTCAGTCAGTCAGTCATGTATGCATGTATGTATGTATGTATGTATGTATGTATGTATGTATGCATGTGTGGATGTATGTATGTATGTAATGCATGTATGTAATGTATGTATCAGTATGGATGTATATATGTATGTATGTATGTATGGCAATAATAATGTATGCATGTATGGATGTATGTATCTATGTAATAACTTATGTATGTATGTATGTATGTATGTATGTAATGTATGTATGTCTGTCTTCTTATCTGTTTCTCTGTCTGTTTCTCTCACTTTAAGCCTGTCTTCTTATCTGTTTCTCTCACTTTAAGCCTGTCTTCTTATCTGTTTCTCTCACTGTCTGTGTCTGACTTAAGCCTGTCTTCTTATCTGTTTCTCTCACTGTCTGTGTCTGACTTTAAGCTGTCTTCTCTTCTTTCTCTGTTTCTCTCACTGACTTTAAGCCTGTCTTCTTATCTGTTTCTCTCACTTTAAGCCTGTCTTCTTATCTGTTTCTCTCACTTTAAGCCTGTCTTCTTATCTGTTTCTCTCACTTTAAGCCTGTCTTCTTATCTGTTTCTCTCACTTTAAGCCTGTCTTCTTATCTGTTTCTCTTTCACTGTCTTCTTATCTGTTTCTCTCACTTTAAGCCTGTCTTCTTATCTGTTTCTCTCACTTTAAGCCTGTCTTCTTATCTGTTTCTCTCACTTTGTTTCTGTCTTCTTATCTGTTTCTCTCACTTTAAGCCTGTCTTCTTATCTGTTTCTCTCTGACTTTAAGCCTGTCTTCTTATCTGTGTTCTCTCACTTTAAGCCTGTCTTCTTATCTGTTTCTCTCACTGTCTAAGTCTATCTGTTTCTCTCACTTTGTTTCTGTCTTCTTATCTCTCTCTCACTTTATCTGTCTTCTTATCTGTTTCTCTCACTTTAAGCCTGTCTTCTTTCTCTCACTTTAAGCCTGTCTTCTTATCTGTTTCTCTCACTTTAAGTCTGTCTTCTTATCTGTTTCTCTCACTTTAAGCCTGTCTTCTTATCTGTTTCTCTCACTTTAAGCCTGTCTTCTTATCTGTTTCTCTCACTTTAAGCCTGTCTTCTTATCTGTTTCTCTCACTTTAAGCCTGTCTTCTTATCTGTTTCTCTCACTTTAAGTCTGTCTTCTTATCTGTTTCTCTCACTTTAAGCCTGTCTTCTTATCTGTTTCTCTCACTGTTAAGTCTGTCTGTTTCTCTCACTTTAAGCCTGTCTTCTTATCTGTTTCTCTCACTTCACTTTCTGTCTTCTTATCTGTTTCTCTCACTTTAAGCCTGTCTTCTTATCTGTTTCTCTCACTTTAAGTCTGTCTTCTTTATCTGTCTTCTTCTCTTTCTATCTGTGTCTGTGTCTGACTTTAAGCCTGTCTTCTTATCTGTTTCTCTCACTGTCTGTGTCTGACTTTAAGCCTGTCTTCTTATCTGTTTCTCTATCTGTTTCTCTCACTTTAAGCCTGTCTTCTTATCTGTTTTCTCTTTAAGCCTGTCTGTTTGTCTCACTTTAAGCCTGTCTTCTTATCTGTTTCTCTCACTTTAAGTCTGTCTTCTTATCTGTTTCTCTCACTGTTGTCTCTGACTTTAAGCCTGTCTTCTTATCTGTTTCTCTTTAAGTCTGTCTTCTTATCTGTTTCTCTCACTTTAAGTCTGTCTTCTTATCTGTCTTCTCTACTTTAAGTCTGTCTTCTTATCTGTTTCTCTCACTTTAAGTCTGTCTTCTTATCTGTTTCTCTCACTTTAAGCCTGTCTTCTTATCTGTTTGTCTGACTTTAAGCCTGTCTTCTTATCTGTTTCTCTCACTGTAAGCCTGTCTGACTTTAAGTCTGTCTCACTTTATCTGTGTCTTCTTATCTGTGTCTGACTTTAAGTCTGTCTTCTTATCTGTCTTCTTATCTGTTTCTCTGTCTGTGTCTGACTTTAAGCCTGTCTTCTTATCTGTTTCTCTCTGTCTTCTCTGTCTTTAATCTGTCTCTCTTATCTGTTTCTCTGACTTTAAGCCTGTCTTCTTATCTGTGTCTGACTTTAAGCCTGTCTTCTTATCTGTTTCTCTCACTGTCTGTCTTCTTATCTGTCTGACTTTAAGCCTGTCTTCTTATCTGTTTCTCTCACTTTAAGCCTGTCTTCTTATCTGTTTCTCTCACTTTAAGTCTGTCTTCTTATCTGTTTCTCTCACTTTAAGCCTGTCTTCTTATCTGTTTCTCTCACTTTAAGTCTGTCTTCTTATCTGTTTCTCTATCTGTCTTCTTATGTGTTTCTCTGACTTTAAGCCTGTCTTCTTATCTGTTTCTCTCACTGTCTTCTCTCACTTTAAGCCTGTCTTCTTATCTGTTTCTCTCACTTTAAGCCTGTCTCTTCTTATCTGTTTCTCTCACTTATCTGTTTCTCTCACTTTAAGCCTGTCTTCTTATCTGTTTCTCTCACTCTGTGTCTGACTTTAAGTCTGTCTTCTTATCTGTTTCTTCTTGTCTGTGTCTGACTTTAAGTCTGTCTTCTTATCTGTTTCTCTCAAGCCTGTCTTCTTATCTGTTTCTCTCACTGTCTCTTCTTACTTTCTCTCACTTTTATCTGTTTCTTATCTGTTTCTCTCACTTTAAGCCTGTCTTCTTATCTGTTTCTCTCACTATCTGTTTCTCTCACTTTAAGCCTGTCTTCTTATCTGTTTCTCTCACTTTAAGTCTGTCTTCTTATCTGTTTCTCTCACTGTCTGTCTTCTTATCTGTTTCTCTCACTTAATCTGTCTTCTTATCTGTTTCTCTCACTTTAAGCCTGTCTTCTTATCTGTTTCTCTTTAAGTCTGTCTTCTTATCTGTTTCTCTCACTTTAAGCCTGTCTTCTTATCTGTCTCACTTTAAGCCTGTCTTCTTATCTGTTTCTCTCACTGTCTGTGTCTGACTGTTTCTAAGTTTCTTATCTGTTTTCTCATCTGTTTCTCTCACTTTAAGCCTGTCTTCTTATCTGTTTCTCTCACTTTAAGTCTGTCTTCTTATCACTTTAAGCCTGTCTTCTTATCTGTTTCTCTCACTTTAAGCCTGTCTTCTTATCTGTTTCTCTCACTGTCTGTGTCTGACTGTTTCTCTCACTTTAAGTCTGTCTTCTTATCTGTTTCTCTCACTGTGTCTGACCTGTCTGTCTTCTTATCTGTTTTCTCACTGTGTGTGTCTGACTTTAAGCCTGTCTTCTTATCTGTTTCTCTCACTTTAAGCCTGTCTTCTTATCTGTTTCTCTCACTTTAAGTCTGACTTTAAGTCTGTCTTCTTATCTGTTTCTATCTGTTTCTCTCACTTTAAGCCTGTCTTCTTAGTCTGTCTTCTGACTTTTCTCTGTCTTCTTATCTGTTTCTCTCTGTCTCTGTCTGACTTTAAGCCTGTCTTCTTATCTGTTTCTCTCACTTTAAGCCTGTCTTCTTATCTGTTTCTCTCACTTTAAGTCTGTCTTCTTATCTGTCTTCTTTCTCTGACTTTAAGCCTGTCTTCTTATCTGTTTCTCTTGTCTCTCACTTTAAGTCTGTCTTCTTATCTGTTTCTCTCACTGTCTGTTTGTCTGACTTTAAGCCTGTCTTCTTATCTGTTTCTCTCACTGTTAAGTCTGTCTTCTTATCTGTCTTCTTATCTGTTTCTCTCACTGTCTGTGTCTGACTTTAAGCCTGTCTTCTTATCTGTTTTCTCACTGTCTCTGACTTTAAGTCTGTCTTCTTATCTGTTTCTCTCACTGTCTGTGTCTGACTTTAAGCCTGTCTTCTTATCTGTTTCTCTCACTTTAAGCCTGTCTTCTTATCTGTTTCTCTCACTTTAAGTCTGTCTCTTATCTGTTTCTCTCACTTAAGCCTGTCTTCTTATCTGTTTCTCTCACTTTAATCTGTCTTCTTATCTGTTTCTCTCACTTTAAGCCTGTCTTCTTATCTGTTTCTCTCACTTTAAGTCTGTCTTCTTATCTGTCTTCTGTTTCTCTCACTGTCTGTGTCTGACTTTAAGCCTGTCTTCTTATCTGTTTCTCTCACTGTCTGTGTCTGACTTTAAGTCTGTCTTCTTATCTGTTTCTCTTTCTCTCATCTGTCTGTGTCTGACTTTAAGTCTGTCTTCTTATCACTTTCACTGTCTTCTTATCTGTTTCTCTCACTTTAATCTGTTTTCTTATCTCTTTGTCTGACTTTAAGCCTGTCTTCTTATCTGTTTCTCTCACTTTATCTGTTTCTCTCACTTTAAGCCTGTCTTCTTATCTGTTTCTCTCACTGTCTGTCTTCTTATCTGTTTCTCTCACTTCTAATCTGTCTTCTTATCTGTTTCTCTCACTTTAAGCCTGTCTTCTTATCTGTTTCTCTCACTTTAAGCCTGTCTTCTTATCTGTTTCTCTCACTTTAAGCCTGTCTGACTTTAAGCTCTCTGTCTTTCTCTATCTGTTCTCACTTTCTGTCTTCTTATCTGTTTCTCTGTCTGACTCTGTCTTCTTATCTGTCTCTGTCTGTGTCTCTTAAGCCTGTCTTCTTATCTGTTTCTCTCACTGTTTCTGTCTTCTTATCTGTTTCTCTCAGCTTTAAGCCTGTCTTCTTATCTGTTTCTCTCACTTTAAGCCTGTCTTCTTATCTGTTTCTCTCTGTTTCTCTCACTTTAAGTCTGTCTTCTTATCTGTTTCTCTCACTTTAAGCCTGTCTTCTTATCTGTTTCTCTCACTTTAAGCCTGTCTTCTTATCTGTTTCTCTCACTTTAAGCCTGTCTTCTTATCTGTTTCTCTCACTTTAAGCCTCTCTTCTTATCTGTTTGTCTCACTTTAAGCCTGTCTTCTTATCTGTTTCTCTCACTTTAAGTCTGTCTTCTTATCTGTTTCTCTCACTTTAAGCCTGTCTTCTTATCTGTCTCTCTCACTCTAAGCCTGTCTTCTTATCTGTTTCTCTCACTTTAAGCCTGTCTTCTTATCTGTTTCTCTCACTTTAAGTCTGTCTTCTTATCTGTTTCTCTCACTTTAAGCCTGTCTTCTTATCTGTTTCTCTCACTTTAAGCCTGTCTTCTTATCTGTTTCTCTCACTTTTCTTATCTGTTCTCTTATCTGTTTCTCTCACTTTAAGCCTGTCTTCTTATCACTTTAAGCCTGTCTTCTTATCTGTTTCTCTCACTGTCTGTGTCTGACTTTAAGTCTGTCTCTTCTTATCTGTTTCTCTCACTTTAAGTCTGTCTTCTTATCTGTTTCTCTCACTTTAAGCCTGTCTTCTAATCTGTTTCTCTCACTTTAAGCCTGTCTTCTTATCTGTTTCTCTCACTTTAAGCCTGTCTTCTTATCTGTTTCTCTCACTTTCTGTCTTCTTATCTGTTTCTCTCACTTTAAGCCTGTCTTCTTATCTGTTTCTCTCACTTTAAGCCTGTCTTCTTATCTGTTTCTCTCACTTTAAGCCTGTCTTCTTATCTGTTTCTCTCACTTTAAGCCTGTCTTCTTATCTGTTCTGTGTCTGACTTTAAGTCTGTCTTCTTATCTGAACCGAGGAAGCGTCTCGAAGGTCAGTGGGGTGAATTGTTGTACGGTCACTACGGTGGAATGCAAAGGGCCAGCTATATAACCCAGGCCGTTGGGATCACGTGGTTTTTGCTGAAGCCTCGCTGGCGGCCATGTTAGTATCAGATTGACGAATGATTGCGCATCGATATCTATATTTCGACGCGCATACCATGTACCGTATGATGTACGCCTGCTCTTTTCCTGTTTCCTGTTCTTTCCAACGGTTACTTCAACGTCACTGGGCAGCTCAACATAGAAAGCTCTGTCTAGTTATATATAAAGAGGTCGTTGATATAACCCTCCGCCCAAAGCCGTAAAAATCGCTTACGCCAATCATCGTCGTTATAACGGCGTCGTTAAATAAACGTATTATCTCTCTCTCGCCGTAATACGACACTGCGCCAGCTCCTATTGTGCGTCAGCTATGTATCGTTGAAGGCTGAGCAGACGTGGAGGTGGAACGGAGGTAGTTGAGGTGGAATGGGAAGTGTGGAGGCGGAACGGATGTGTGGCTGGAAGGATGTGATATGAAGTGGAGGTGTGTGCCTAGAGAGACAAGGGAAGAAATATGCGATTCATATGAGATGTCCCTTGTATTCACAGTAGCATTTCGCCCATCCTCTCCTCCACCTCCTCCTTCTGCTTCTCATTATCCCCATGAAGAATACACCCTTGGGGGCGTTAATTCGATGCCCTGGATCGAGTTCTTATAGATTACAATGTATATTCTAGCGACTAGCGCGCGCTCACACGAACACGCCCGTATACAAAAATATATACATAATGTACATATATATATATACATATATGCATGTATATGTGTATACATATATATACAATATATATGAAGGACTTTATACATGACATTGCTCGTTTATAGGTCAATATATATACTAATATATATATATACAATATATGTATTCTACACCAAATACATGAACTGTGGTTGCAGTTTTTACCTTTGGTCTAAAACTGCATTCGTTATGCTATTCTTGGCAGTAATTTGGTTTTTAAAACAGCAGCTATAGTTAGATTAATGGAATACAAAGAATTAGATCGACGATCTTAGAACGAATAAAAAAGGCATCCTATAAATAAACAATCTCTGCCGTCTTAGAATAAACGAACATAAAAACAGTACAGCATGTCTATTGTCTATGGACAGCCGGATTCCACCGGATCTTAGATGAAGCATGAGATCAGCCACCCAAAAGAGGAGGTCCGTCACCTGTTATGTGTTTCCTATGACCATTTGACCATTTAACCATTTGACCTCAGCTTATTCTTTTCAAAGATGTTATTTAGTGCTTTTAGTAAAGGTGATTTTGGTCACAGAATCGCCGATATGTAGGACATCAAGTCGATGAGTCAAAGTGAAAAATTCCGATATTAGGAAACCGATCGCTCTTAAGATTGGAAAGAAGCAATCGACAGCAACAAAAAAAGTAATCGCTGAGTCGACCATGCAGCTCACTGTACTAATATTAAATTATGACTAATAACTATAGCTAGACGCTTATTAGATGCTATATATGGGCCTATGGTGCACTATATGGCTTACCACCGTGCGTTAGGGTCAACCGTGCGTTGTCCATAACAGTAGACAGTGGACGTGTGTCGAAAATTCCAGGCATGCGTGTGAATCCCCAGAGTTGGAAAATGTCTCAGCCTTTTGCTATGCCCAATTCTTACTAATATTGTAATCATACAAAATAATGCTTGTGATTAGAATATAGCCTACTACACGTAATTCCACATAATACAGATAGGCTAATGTAATGTAATGGAAAATTTATATAGCGCCGCTCAAAGTAGTGCATATAATATAGTGCCGCTCAGTAGTGCATATAATGAAGTCTAAAGGGGTAACTTTCTATAAAATGTTTAATTAATTATCAGATCCATAGTTTCCTCTGCCTTCCAATCTTTCTACTCTCCCAGACGAGCTCCCACTCTATACTTGCTTCCGACTCCCGTCTCCTGGTAAAGACTTGGACCTCCACTTGGTATCGCTGGACAACCCATCTGACACGACGCAGCGCTCGTGAATAAGCTGGTGCCCTTCGTTTACCTTTCAAATAGCGCTCTAAACTGTCAAGATTACGATTACGATTGCAAAATAAACCTAACGCATTACTATTTTATAGCACTGTGTTCACGTATGACATTGCTTGTTTATAGGTCAACATTTTAATGTTGGCTTCGTTGACTTGTGGGAAGCTTATCTAAATCCAGAATGATCGGTAAATACTTGGGTTTGTCCGTTTTTGACAGCATCGACTATTAATGGGTTAAAACTAGAAACAGAAAGCTCCACTGGCTATATAGTTCAGTGCTTCCCAGTATTTTTTGCGTACGGAACCATTTTGAACTGAAAAATGTTTTGACGGAACCCCGCCCTAGACAAAACATATTCTGGTATACTTAGTGCAAGCGTAGCAGACCAATATATCAGATATATTATAGGTTTAATTAATGACACAGAGATGAATAACGGAATTCTCTTTTATAGATTATAAATTATTTTAAACGAAATTTTCCCACGTGACCTTCTGCTTCACCTCGGAGTCTCATTTATAATGTAACAACACATTAAAACAACACTTTTATCCAATTTCCTCACAGAACCCCACACGGAACACTAGGGTTCCGAGGAACACACTTTGGAAAACGCTGATCTGGTAAATTGATCCCAAGAAGTAGCCTACTTTGGGTGTCATTTAAAACTTCTATACCGGCGATATCCGAATGCCCATAGTCAAACGATGGTCCGCATTCCACGACATAGACAAGATCCCCGGACGGAGCCAGACAATACAGAGTTCGGTTGGTATCAGTTTTTTTAGACGGTGTCGGTTTTCGCTTTTTCTATAGTCCGCCTCTGCTGTGGCGCAATGTAACTGTATATCTTGCGCTGCTGATTTTACTGCAATTTGTAATTGTAATATTGGAGGATCGTAGGCCTATACGTTGTTTGTCGGGAAACCAGGGGTCGTCTCTCTTAGTTCGTCTTCTTTGCTGAGTGGTTCAAGGCTCTACCAGGATGCCGAAACCCCAGGCCTCAACAAAGGTTGTCCGGTCCGACTCTCGTGGTCTATCGAGAGGTTTGAATGATCAACAGCGACACACTCACACACGTAGAACACCGCTTTAATAGTTCTTCTCATCGACGATTGACAGAATCACATCAACAGGCAACTTGACATCGAGAGAGAACTGCACAGCTGCTTCCTCGTCACTCCTATCATCAAGCAGGCCCTCTAGCGACAGCGTCTCGGATGGCTGGTCCGTAGATCGACGGCAGGTCCTCTTCAGACTCCACCAAGACTGCGAGGCCGATGCAAAGCTCGAGGCCGAATCTTCAGGCGGTCTTCTCCAGACTGACTGTCCCATGGCCAACCCCTGCCTTATATACCTATCAGAGGTGCAGAAAACCCTGGTGCCCCAACACCTTTTCCATGGGGTGCAACTAGAAATGGCACCGGTGCAATATCTCAAAATGGCACCGGTGGTGCAGTTTCTCAAAAGAGCACCGGTGGTGCAGTTTTACCGGCCGGTGCTACCTACTCACCACAGGGTATATCTTAAATTGGCACCGGTGCAGTTTTACCAGCAAGTGCTATATGTAAACCACATGATATATCCTATAATGGCACCGGTGCAGTTTCACCAGCAATTGCTATATATAAAGCACAGGACATTTCCTAAAATGGCTCCGGTGCAGTTTGCAGCTCTCTCGGTGTCAATATCAACAGGTACAGAACAAGAAATCGCACCAATACAATTATCAAACATTGGCGTTCCATAGAGTGCCAAATCAACTATCTAACCGTATCAGCTCAATAGGAAGTGCCTTGAAATTAATACTACAGCGCTCCATAGAGTGCCCAGCCAATTATGAATTTCGCAACAATCCCCGCCGACCAACAATACCGAAAGTCCCTTTTCGGAAACCAAGGTCGACCCAAAACTTAAAATTTGGCCAAAACCATGACTCCAAAGAAAATCTAAATGAGCTGCTACAGTTAGCAAGCAAAGATCCATATCACATCATAAAGTTCTCAACTGCTAAATAAAAGTCCATAAAAAACGACTTATGTCTCTCAGTGTCCAACTACAACGCTAAAACATTATGTTAAGCAGAATAGATTAAATGCTTCATCACTGTCCATTTCAGCGTCCAAGGCGTTTCGCCTAATATCCACTATCAATCAACGAGACTTAAGTGCAAGAGATAACTAGAGTAAAGTCTTTGCATCAAAACAATCAAAGAAAACAGCAACCGACAAAACTCAAAGCTAAAGCTCTCAAAACAAAAGTCTCTCCGCAGTCTCAAAAATTTCACGCAAAGTCTCTCGAACACACATCTAGCATCAGTCTCTCAAAGCCGAAGCCGAGTCTCTACACATCTACCAGACCAAAAGACCCTCAACAGCAAAGTCCCAAAGCAAAAGTCTTGAAGAAGCAAAAGTCTCAAAGCAGTCTCCCTGCAGAGTCTCAAGCTGAGTCAGCAAAAGTCTCGAAGAAAAGTTTCCACGTAGAGTCTCAGCAAAAGTCTAAAAGCAGAGTCTTGTGTCGCCGTTCGATAAAGCCGTTGCCAAAATCGAGTCCGGACATCGCCCTGTCAAAACACCGTGACTTACTGAAACCGTACGGGTTTCCGTATCACCCGACGCGGTCGAGGGTGGTTATCGGAGACCTCGCGTTGTTCTTCCGTTGGCTGATTGTCGTTGGTGTCGTCTTCCCTCGCCGACTGAAAACAATGCTTCAACTTGTCCACATGAGCGACAAAGGGAGGGGACCTCGGCGACTTCCGCAGCAAATAGTTGACCGGCCCGCATCGTTTCAAGACTTCATAAGGCCCGCAATAAAGTTTCTGCCACTTGGGGCTTCGTCCCTGGTACCTTCGCGGAGTGAAGTACCAAACAGAGTCCCCAACGTCGAATATGGCGGGACGTACACGGAGGTCGTAATCATGTTTCCTCCGTTCTGCTGCTCGACGTAATTGCTCACGTACCTCCCGATACGCTGTCTCCATTCTTTCGGCTAAGTCTTCGACATATCTTGAGTAGGTGGCGTTGTCCAATTCGAATCCCGGGGGCCGTCCATAAACAAGATCCAGAGGCATCCGATTTTCTCTCCCATACAGTAATCGGTTTGGTGAGAACCCGGTTACCTGGTGGATTGATGCCCGATACGCCGCCAAAACGTGAGGCAAAACCTCATCCCAGTCGCGCTGGTGGCTACTAATGATTTTTCCCAGCATAGCGTTCAGCGTGCGGTGGAACCTCTCAATTAGGCCGTTCCCACTAGGGTGGTAACTGGACGTCCTAACCTTGTCTACGCCTAGGAGCCTACACAACTCTTGAAACAAATGCCCCTCAAAATTCGTCCCTTGATCCGTGAGAATCTGCAATGGCGCCCCGTATCTCACGATAACATTTTCGACCAACGCCTTCGCTACTGATACGGCTTCCTGGTTAGCCATCGGGATCGCTTCCACATATTTACTGAAATTGTCCATCATGGTCAAAATGTAGATGTTACCCTTCCTACTCCTTGGATGTGGTCCCGTTATATCCAAACTCAAACGCTCCCAAGGTTCTCCACAGGGCAGCGGCTGAAGTGGCCCTTGCCTGGGGGGTTTCCCTCTGCGATACTGGTTGCACTGGGGACAGCGTTGGCAAAAACGCTTCACGTCTCCCGACCAACCAACCCAGTACGCTCTCCTACGGATCTGCCATCGGGTTCGGCGCACTCCCAGGTGCCCGCCGGTTATTCCCGTGTGCGCGAGTCTCAAAAATTCCTCTTTCAAAGTCTTGGGCAACAGCAACTGTTCCACATCATCCATTCTTTTCCTGTACATAATGCCGTCTCGCAAATACAAACTCTCTCGCTGGTGCCAGTACACCTTAACGGTAGCGCTCTCTGATAACACTTCCAGCAAGTCGGGTACCGTAGCACCTTCAATCAACCACTGTTTTACGACCCTCAGGTCAGGATCTGCCTCCTGCGCTTCTAAAATAGGGTCCGTTGAATCTGACTCATCACTCGGTGGCGCTAAGGTCGCTGTTCTCGTGGCCGCTACCACAGGAATCTGATCCTCTAATCCGCACTGACGACAAGGTTTTCGAGACAGAGCATCGGCATTGCCATGCCTCCTTCCTGGTCGGTGAATTATCTCAAACTCATACTCGGACAACCGCTCGAGCCACCGACCTTGCTGTCCAATCGGCTCTGGAGTTTTCCACAACCACCTCAATGCAGCATGATCTGTACGCAATTCAAACTTCCTGCCCAGCAAATACTGACGATAATACTTCACGAAGTACACAACAGCCAGCAATTCCTTTCGTGTAATACAATATTTGACCTCGGCTGTGGACAAAAGACGGCTTCCGTAGGCTATCACCTTCTCCTCTCCCTCAACTCTCTGCGACAATACAGCTCCAATTCCTATGTCAGAGGCATCACAATCTAACACATAGACCCCTTCACTCTTTGGCAGTGTTAGCACTGGTGCCGTAGTCAGAGCCACCTTAAGCCTTGAAAAAGCAGTCTGGCACTCATCATCCCAAACAAATGCTCTACCCTTCTTGGTGAGAGCAAACAAGGGTGCAGCCATAGATGAAAATCCCCTAATAAACTTCCGATAATAGGAGCAGAGCCCCAAAAATGCACGTACATCTGTCAGTCGTTCCGGCACTGGCCAAGCTGTCACATCTTCCACTTTGGATGGATCTACCGCCACCCCGTCTGGAGTCATCACATGCCCCAAGAAACTGACAGTTCTCCTCAATAGCTGACATTTAGTTGGCTTCAATTTCAGATGCGCCTCTCTCAATCTCTGCAGAACCTGTTTTAACCGCTCAAGGTGTTGATCCAAGTCATTACCAAAAATAATGACATCATCCAGATACACTAAACATGTCTCAAAATTCAATCCGGATAGGGCAATATCCATCAAACGCTGGAACGTAGCCGGAGCGTTACATAAACCAAAGGGCATCACTCTCCAACGGAATATTCCTCTCCGAGTGACAAAGGCTGTCTTATCCGCATCTTTCATGTCCATCGCTACCTGGTGGTAGCCACTCCGCAAGTCCAGCGTACTGAACCAGCTCGCTCCTGACAAGGCATCTAAACATTCGTCCACCCTGGGAAGGGGGTACGAGTCCTTCTTCGTGCACTCATTTAAATGTCGATAGTCTATACAGAACCTCATCGTTCCATCTTTCTTTCGTGCCAGAACTACATTGGCAGCCCACTCACTCACTGCTGGTTCAATCACTCCATCTGCTATCATCTGGTCCATTCGCTCATCTATTGCGGCCTGGTACGCGAAGGGTTGCCTTCGTAACGGTTGCCTCACTGGCGCCGCGTCTCCTGTGTCTATTCGATGGGCGCATATCGATGTCCTGCCCAAGTCTCCTTCACTCGTGGAAAATACGTCACGATACTCTCGCAGGAGTCCCTCCAGCTTCTGCTTAGCTTCACGCGGCACGTCCTCAGGCAACTCATTTAATAGTGCCTCTTCGAACGGCGGCTCTCCGGGACTCTCCTGCGTCTCACCACTTACTTCTATCTGAACGGGGTACAAACCGCCTAACAGTTGATCCTTGTCTAGTCGGATCGGTTCCTTAGTCAAGTTGACTACTCGCACCGTGCTATTAGAAGCCTTCTCATCCACTAAAACGCGTGCGACATGGACACCCGGCACGATCTCTCTAACTTCTGTCATCCAAGCGGGAGCCATGGCCGACAGGTTGCCGAATAAAGTTCTAGCAGCAATGTCCTGCTGACACTTAGGAGGGATCAACACGTCCTCCGCTACTATTACGCGCCTACACCATGTGGAACCGTTACCCTTTACCAATGGTATCTTACGCCGCCCTACAAATAATGCTCCTGTGCCAAAGCCTAGCCTACATTTATGCTGTCTCAGCCAGTCCATTCCTAACATAGGCTCGACGATCTGGTCAGAGACCAAGAACGTAGTGGGAATTGCAAACCCACGCCACATCTTAATTTGGACAGCTACCTCCCCAAGCACCCTAATTTCAGTACCATTAGCAGCCATCAACACGCGACTACAAGGAGTCAGTTCTAAACCCACTACAGCGGAATGCGGCACCAAACTCACCTCTGATCCGGTGTCGACCAGACAGAGTTGTGTTCCTCCGTTGATGGTTCCTCGGATGTATATGGCATTGCTTCCTCCTTGAACGGCTGACCTCTGGCGAGTGGTGTGGTTCCTTACGACGTCTTCTTCCTCCGATGACGGGACTCCTGGTTCGGCGGTGGCGTCTTGGCGTCGAAAGCGTCGGCCCTGACGGCAGTTTCTGGCGAAGTGACCGGCTCTTCCACAGTTGAAGCAGGTCAAGGTTCTTCCTCGGTCGCGCTGGTTGTTCCCGAAGCTGGGTGCTTCGCGTCTCGGTTCCGGATCTCGATTGGTGCTGCTTCGTAGCTCGGCGAATTGACGATTGAAGCGTTCCTCCATGTCCATCTGCCACTTGCGCTGACTCTCAAGTTGTGCAGCAAGGAACCGGTCCAGTTGAGACTGCGTCGGACTGTTCGTCTCCGTTCCCTGGGTCCCTCGGACGCGGTTAGGTGCTCTCCGTCGATCCTCCTGTTCGGTTGTGCGCTGGTATGCTTCCAGCCGTAACGCCGTGCGATAAGCCTCGTCCAATGTTTTTGGTTCACGCTCCCGGACTTTCAAGGATAGCTCGCGGTCGTGCATCGACTCCAAGAATGCGTCCCGTGCGATGATCTCGGTTGTCTCATTTGACGGTACTGGATACGCCAACACAACCAACCGGCGTATCTCGTGAAGCAGGTTGCTCAGTGTCTCTTCCGTCCTCTGGCGTCGATAATGCAGTTGTGCCCTGAACGTCTCCGCTTGTCCTTCGGAGCCGTACCTCTGGCGGAGTCGACCGACTAATTCTTCGTAGGTGACGTCCTGCCTCGCACCAAAGTCCCATAATAACTGCGTGGCAGCCTTCTCCAGAGCGCAGCGCAGAAAATCCACACGGTCCGTTGACGTCCACCCATTGTGCCTGGCGCACACGTCGAATTGAGCGAGAAAGGACTCGAGTGAACCGGTGCCGTCAAACTTGCCCGGCTTCATCGGTGACTTTCTGTAGCCGAAGACGACATCCGTACTCTCGAGACGTTTCGGTTCCACTGGACGTTCCTCTGGTTGTCTCATAGGTCGTTGCACCGATTTCTCCACTGGACGTTTCTCCGATTGCTTCACCGGCCGTTGCTCTGGTTTTTCCACCGGTCGTTCTGCTGATCGCGCCACGTTGTCCATCTCTGCAGGCATCGGATCATCGAAGTCAATGCCTTCGAGCAGGAACCTGGACTCCGTCGTCGATCTCTTCACAAACGGCGTAGAACTGCTTGGCTGGCGATGCGGCGGTTCTCCCACGTCCACCAGACTGTAGTCGACGGTTGATTGCTCGTCTGTCATTCTCGAACTTCCGTTGGCGGTTGTCGACTCGTGACGCTGTGACCAAAACTGCGTACCCCACTTCTGGTACCAGTTTGTCGGGAAACCAGGGGTCGTCTCTCTATTCGTCTTCTTTGCTGAGTGGTTCAAGGCTCTACCAGGATGCCGAAACCCCAGGCCTCAACAAAGGTTGTCCGGTCCGACTCTCGTGGTCTATCGAGAGGTTTGATTGATCACCAGCGACACACTCACACACGTAGAACACCGCTTTAATAGTTCTTCTCATCGACGATTGACAGAATCACATCAACAGGCAACTTGACATCGAGAGAGAACTGCACAGCTGCTTCCTCGTCACTCCTATCATCAAGCAGGCCCTCTAGCGACAGCGTCTCGGATGGCTGGTCCGTAGATCGACGGCAGGTCCTCTTCAGACTCCACCAAGACTGCGAGGCCGATGCAAAGCTCGAGGCCGAATCTTCAGGCGGTCTTCTCCAGACTGACTGTCCCATGGCCAACCCCTGCCTTATATACCTATCAGAGGTGCAGAAAACCCTGGTGCCCCAACACCTTTTCCATGGGGTGCAACTAGAAATGGCACCGGTGCAATATCTCAAAATGGCACCGGTGGTGCAGTTTCTCAACCGGTGGTGCAGTTTCTCAAAAGAGCACCGGTGGTGCAGTTTTACCGGCCGGTGCTACCTACTCACCACAGGGTATATCTTAAATTGGCACCGGTGCAGTTTTACCAGCAAGTGCTATATGTAAACCACATGATATATCCTATAATGGCACCGGTGCAGTTTCACCAGCAATTGCTATATATAAAGCACAGGACATTTCCTAAAATGGCTCCGGTGCAGTTTGCAGCTCTCTCGGTGTCAATATCAACAGGTACAGAACAAGAAATCGCACCAATACAATTATCAAACATTGGCGTTCCATAGAGTGCCAAATCAACTAGTCTACCTATAGCAGCTCAATAGGAGGTGACTTAAAATCGCACCACGGCGCCCCATAGAGTGCCAAGTCAATTACGAATTTCGCCAATGCTGCTTATCCCGCGTGTAGGCCTGGTTAGGTAGCCTATATAGGCTATATGTGGCCATGGTTCCGCGACAACTCGTCTACAGACTTTTCGTCTACGACACTTCGTCTACCGACATTTCGTCTACAAATGTAGGCCTATCTTTATCCATTACGGCTAATCAACAGAGGCCGCTTTCTTATAGTTTCGCTAAAACATGCTAAATATTCTCAGGAATCCTGCTTCTAATTACTGAGAAGATCATTTTCATCAATCCAACTTCTATTGAATGGAAACTTAGTTTCATCCATGCATCTAGCTTGGTATCCACAGGCCCGCCGAGTAGGGGGCAAATGCCCAGGGCCCTGCGACTTTTAGGGGCCTGGGCCCGCAATCAACTTATGAAATATGTTATAATCAGCTATACAAAGTTTATGATTTTATCATTTTTATGCCTTTTAAATATAATATTACGGACACTGAACTACAATAATTGCACATATAAATATAATTCTGTAGGGTTGTACCTGCACTATTATTATTTCAGTTTGTTTAAAAAAATTCTCATAAAGTCCAAGGATAGATAGGGGCCCGTGACTGCTCTGCCTAGGGGTCCGGAAGTTTTGTCGGCAGCCCTGGGTATCCAGCTTCTATTTACGGTAAAAATTATTTCGATCAATCCAGCTTCTATTTCAGCACAGGAATGTGTTTTCATCAATCCCACTTCCATTTATAGAAACAGTTTTTCATCAATCCAGCTTCCATTTTAAAGTGACAATATCAAATAACTTTGTAACGGTCGGTATAGACGAAATATGTGTAGACGAAGTGTCGTAGACGAAATGTCGGTAGACGAATTGTCGTGACACCATGTGACCATACTTCGGAATCCCACAAATTAATCGAGCTGCACAAGTTAAAGCAGATCGAAGTTGATTAACCCGAGAGAGAGGGGCCCGCATAGATGACATTACCATAGGCATAGTCCACCCTAGTGTATATGAATGCATGCATCAAGGTAGGAGCAGCCTGAGCATTTAGACAGCGAGTGGCGTGTAGCGATGGTCTGGCGCAGATGATAAAGCTTGTTTTCCAAATACGCTACTATTATAGTTCTCACGTGTGGCCCGTATAGCCTATTAAAGCTCTACACGCGTCCGATATATAACTTCAAATATAAGTATGTGCTATATATTTGGTATCGTATCCATGAGGGCATGCTGACAGAGTATACATACAACTTTGGTCGAGAGTGCTCTCTGGCCGGTCCAATTTTAAATACCATCCACCGTTTAGTCGTCTAGACAGTCTAGACTAGACTGTCTACCTCCCAGTGTGATTCTCGTTAACGATAACGATAACGAAAATGTTCGTTAACGAAAATAAAATGACTTCGTTAACGATAACTATAACTATAACTAAAAAATATCATTAACTATAACTATAACTATAACGAAAATAACACTAACGAAAATTCATCTTTATTTTCGTTAATGCAAAAAATAAAAATAGGAAGTGCAATATGGACAATTCGACATAAATGAGAGCGAAAAATGCGATATTTTTATTATGCAATTTGTCAGTTACTTTGGAAACTCGTGTATTCATGAAGCTGAATGCATCCATGCTTCAAAGGCTTTCAAAGCTCTGAGCAAATTGTGAAACAGCATGTTAATACGCACAATTTTGCTTATTGCTTTAATTATTGTAACTAAGTAGTAACTAAAATTAACTAAAATAAAAATCCATTAACTATAACTATAACTATAACTAAAAAATAATACTAACTATAACTATAACTATAACTAAAATAAAAAAACATTAACTATAACTGTAACTATAACTAAAATAAAATCTGTAAGGAGAATCACACTGCTACCTCCAGAATGATCCGTGAACCGGAATCTGGAACTGAATTTGCCTCTACAGAAGCGTAGCCAGGAAACAATTGGGCAGTGTTGTGCACGAGACCAAAATTCCAAGACCAAGACCGAGACCAAGACCGCATGGTCCAAGACCAAGACCGAGACCAAGACCGCGCGGTCCAAGACCAAGACCGAGACCAAGACCGCCTGGTCCAAGACCGAGACCAAGACCGCCTGGTCCAAGACCAAGACCTAAGCCTCAAGATCATAAATGCAATTTTCAATTGTTGTGTTACATATTCCTATAATTCAAATCAAATACCTATTTCATATTTATAGTTAGGCCTATAGTGTTTGTCCCCAAGTCGGCGAGGTCTCATGAAGAGCACACTACAGCTAAACACACTCTCAACAGGCGCAGGTGTTGCGGAATACAAAAAACTTTGCCAGTAGGCCTAGAGAAAAATGTCCTACCAAATACATGATTTGCAACGCTTGCCGACTACTGATTTTGCCGTGTAGAGTAAGCCTAACTAGTCTCTGACGCACCAGCAGTTATAAGGTTATCTGTGCCTCAACGATTTCTTGTCGCTTCTGATAAGAATTAAACGAACAACAAAGACCTCTCTCGCTTTGTCCTTGGCGAATCGTCGCTTGAATTCGAAGCTAGGTATCTCAGAAATCCCTGAATAACCAGAAATATCGACAACATTTTACTACTACTCCACTCTCGTTCCCACCAAAGACCAAACCAAAGGCGCAAGGCCAAGATCAAAGGCGAATGACCGAGACGGCGAGACCAGACGCCCAAGACCAAGACCTGAAGAGTGAGTCTTGAAGAGCTGTATGGGTCTTCCAAGACCCACACCTTTAAGACCAAGATCAAGACCAAGACCGGTACATTCGAGACCGAGACCAAGACCGCATTTTTTCGGTCTCGAGACGGTCTCGAGACCAAGACCGCGGCCTCGAGACCACATCACTGCAATTGGGAGTCATAATTTCGGGGGCGGGTTTTCTTCATCATAATTATTACACAACCCCAAGCATGCAGCCTACTTCACCAACTCGTAACTCCACTCCGAGCCCTCTCCTTTCAGCAATTAATACCTGGAGCACACAACCATTCTCGCCCACCCAAAGACAACTGTAATTTATACCCAGATCCTTAGGCCTAAATCAAAATATTTATTGGTTTATTTTAAAATGTTCCAAGTACTTTTAATGGTAAAGTCGTAGTTTACGTTGCTAAATTATTTGCAATTGTCACTTTAACATGGAAGCTGGATTGATGAAAGAAATTGTTTCCCTAGCTGGAAGTGGGATTGATGAAAACGTTCCTGTGTTCAAAATTGAAGTTGGATTGATCGAAATAATTTTTCCCGTAAATAGAAGCTGGATGGATGAAATTAAGTTTTCGATTCAATAGAAGCTGGATTAATGAAAATAATTGTTTCCGTAATTAGAAGCTGGATCCATGATAACATATCTTAGCTTAAATAAAAGTTCCATTGATGAAAAATATTTTTTTCCTCAAATAGAAGTTGGATTGATAAAAGTAATTTTTTCCAATTAAATGGAAGTTGGATTGACGAAAAAATTTCTTGATGAAATGGAAGCTGGTCAGCTGGATTGATGATAGTTAACATGCACATAGGTAGACTGCTTACTTACCAACGTCAAGTACGTCATTGAAGACATTAGAATAATTTAGCAACGTAAAATAAGACTTTACCCTTTTAATTATCCATTATCACTCATGTTAGCATTTCTGCGTTTTTATCAGATTGTTTTTATCAATAAAACAAATATACATCGATAGATGGCGATAGATGTTCTGTCATAATTAATGCATCATTGGTTGAGCAATCTCTTCCAAAATAAATAATCTATGGTTACAGCGTCTTCGTTGTTGAGGTGCAAACAGTTGTTGTGGACGTTTCAGTTTAAAATTGTTTCTTGTCGCTCAAATTCATTTTATTTCAACTGCCAGTTCGCATTATTAACTGACGAATGTCTTTATATTGATGTTCAAACGTTAGTGTATATGTAAAAACAGTTTAAATATTATCTAACCTGTATCGTTAATCCACGCTTGAGTGGATTTATAGGTGAGTTTCAAGGCGTGTCGACACAACTGCGTACTACAAGGAATTACTTTTTAATTATTTTTTAAGAATTGCCCTACTCTGTGTGACTAATTATTATTAAGTCAACTGACACAAAATATAGTTAATTTGTGGCGCATATAATAGTCGAGTTTTATTTCCTTTAAAAGGCTTGTATACAGAGAGGAAGTAGAGAACCGTAACGGAGAAGAAAGCCGTAGCGCTTCCTAGCGAGTGACCATTTACTCCTCTTTGGTAAAAGCAGTTTAAATATTATCTAACCTGTATCGTTAACAACTTAGACAATGATTATTGGTTTGTTGTTAAGTCTATGAGAATCAAGTTGCCAATGTGATTGGCAGAGGGATTTTGGTATGGCTTTAGTGTAGTGCTTTAGAAATATGAAGTTTACGATTAAAATTATGATTATTAAATTCACTATACTTTCTGCCTGTTACTTAAATCTCACCAGAAAAGTTATTGGGTAGGAAGTTTAAAAAAAATTCCACCAAGGTGTTCCTGCTGTTGTTTTTACTTCAAAGAGACTTTTGATTGATGCCTTGTGCAATGTATATTTATTTTGCCTGTGAATAAGGTGGTTCCTGCACACGTGATTTTTAGGGCACTGTAGAAATTTTGAGATTGCATTTACTTATTGTATTAAATTGTAAGGTGTTATTATTAAGCCAGTTAGCGGGCACATGGAAACCTGCTACCCACTCGAATGGCTGGACCTTGGTGGCATTTGCAATATTCTATATCTGGACATTTCTAGGTAAAACTTTTAAGTGTGAAGAACTAGCAGCTGATGGTACAGTTGCCCATGCGCTTCTCTGTGCATACAGCAGCTGAGCTTGGGCTGGTGCCGCGGGACTGTCGCCTGAACTTGGCTATGTTACCTGCAGCTGCGACGTACATGGAATGCCCACCAGAATTTGTTGTAGTTAGTGATACACTAGTGCTTCTTCTTCTTCTTTTCAACCGTCCTCGATACGAGGGTTGGTCGCATTGTAGACGATTCTTCTCCATCCTCTCCTGTCCTCGGTTTCTCGCAGCAACCTTTCCGTTGATAATTCCAACCATTCGCCCACATTGTCCATCCACCTCTTCCTTGGTTTCCCTCTTGCTCTTGCTCCCGGTACCGTTCCTTGCATAATTTCTTTCTCCAGACATTCACCTTGTTTCCTGATTATGTGCCCAAAGTAAGACACATAGTGCAGTGCTTCCCAATCTTTATTGACCACAGAACCCTTTTGATCTGAACTTTTTTGATGGAACCCCGACCTAAATAAAACATATTTTGGTATACACGCATGGAGTCTGCCAATATGTAGGTTTAATATTAATAACAGTTATCGGGGTGTAATATTATACAGTTTTAGTTTACCCCTCCCCAAAATGCAGGTTAGAAATTATTTTAATGAAGTTTTCACAAGAAACCCTAGTCTGGAGCTCAAAATTTGATTTCTCCAATGTAACAGTTTCAAAAAACACTTATCCAATTTCTTCATGGAACCCTAGTCTTCCCTTCGCGGAACCCATGGGTTCCACGGAACACACTTTTGGAAACGCTGCACTAGTGAATACATGTAGGTCTGGCCTCTTCAACATTGTCTGGGACATTAATTTTGCAGCTGTGATAAGTTCACCCACTTGGAACAGCCCTGGCTGAAGCAGTACTTCAAGCCAACTTAGCGCTGTCACATACTCGGGTGTACAGTTGATATAGGGGCTGTGTGCAGAAGATTTACGTTACTCTCCAGTGGTGACAAAGTTGAAGAGTATTATCAAAGCATATGTATGAAACACACCATGTTGTGTCAATTTGAACGAGCCCAGCGCAGCCCATAAACTGAGCTTTATTCACTTAACTTGTAAACTTGTTGTAATTGTTATGTATACTCTATGTATTGTCTTTCTATATATGGTAACCTTGTGTGGGATTACAGTGGTGCCATTAAAATATCAAGTTACAAGACATTAAACAATGAGTGCTGCTAATCTTTAATTAAAAAGGTCGAATATTTTTTTATTTCAACTGAATTTACCACTTTAGAAAAATTTATCTGCTAATTCTATAGGTGATTTTGCCTTTGCCAGTAAATACAGTTATCAATGTTGCTACACGAAATTTGCACATTTGAGGATTGACTTTTAACTAGTAGGCCTATCCACTTAGGATAGGCTCTGATATACAGAGGCAATATTTTACTGAAATTTAGGCATCTTTGGTAATATAGCCCTTTAAAGGAAAAAAGTAACTTTTTCTCTGCTTCCTGATTATGATAATTTTTCTTGATCTTTGTTAGCAGAATTATCTGAACAGAAACATGGATCAGGACTTTGTAGAGGTAAGTTTTCTTTCCTTGGGGAAGAGCTGGGAGCATGAGTTCTCACATTAATTAAAATTATGTAAAGTTCTAAGCAAGTCATACTTGCTGTTTGAAGCATCTGGCGGCTTCATGTCTTTATTGTTCCTGCTTGGTGTGTCAAAGGTTTTGTGCAAACATAACCCACTGTGACATTCCTCTGTTGTAATGGTTTCCAGATCTTTATACAGTATTGGTGGAAACCCTCTCACATGACCTAGTGCTCCTGAATAAGCTGGTGCCTACACTTCGCTATGCCTCAGACTCGTAGGTGCCGACTTTTGGTTTTGTCTCTGGGTGCCACTGTCTGGGTGCCACTGCCCCAGTCCCCGTGAACATTTTTTATGTTCTACAGTGCCATAGGTGACTTTTAGACTTTTAGTGCATTTTGAGGAAATAAAATTGGTTTTTTGTCAGAGGGTATTTGTGTTGTACTGCTTCACAAGTTGTGAGATTACTGGAATATAATGTACAAAATTTGAATTAAGGTCTGAATTCTTCTGGGCGCCAGGCACCCACTGAACTTTCTCTCTGTGTGCATTGGCACCCAAGGCTCCCAAGGAGTCGGCGCCTATGCTCAAACTTAATAAATTTGTTAGTTTAAATTGCTGTTATGATCCTCTCGAACTTTCCTTTCCGTGGAGAAGAGCTGGGAGTATGGGTGCTCACATTAATTAAAACGATATAGAAGGAGCTAAGCATGAAAACTAGGACATTATCATCGTTGTCATCAGCCTGATGTATGTCAAATATGTCCCATGGTGAATTTCAGGAGAATAGTCATTTATTTAAATGGTCCAATTAGCTTTAAAAATTTCTGAGGATGTGTTTATTGTTTATCAGATTTAATGTTAACAGTTATGTAGGTGTAGGATTATGGAGGAGTCCTAGATGCAATTTTATGACTTAGAATTGGATTGGATGCAATATAATCACACGAAGAAATTATTTCAGATTCGGGTGGATGAAGAAATGAATGATCTGGATGACGATAAGTCAGAGTTGGGACAAAACTGCAGAAATGGAGAATCTCAGCAGCGACCTTCCAAAATGGAGACGGATGACGATAGGAAAAAATCCAAACCAGTGGAAGTCACGGAAGAATTTTATGACTTAGAATTGGATTCTGAACCAGAAACTGACCATGAAGGTAAATAGATGGACTTCTTGATTCTCCTTTTTAAAGAAATTCAGGTTGTAAATTTAGAATTTTAGAAATTTATGTTAAAATATTAATTGAATTAGTTAGACCTTGACAAGCTTCATTACGGATATGAAACTCTGTTTTGAATTAATTTACTTTTCTGTACTAGGTTCTCGAATTTTATAAGGGTTAGTGGAAAAATTTAATTTAATTTTAATATTGCTGGAATTGACAGATATAAAAATTTAGTTAGAATAAGAAATGAAATTGACAATGTCAGAAAGCAACAGAGGGACCAATAAGTTAGGAGCATTCAAAATATTAACAAAATATGTTTAAACATTAAACAAACGTTTTTGAAGAGCAAAACTGAGAAAAGAAAAAAACAAATAAAACTGACATCGTAAAGCAATAAATGGGGCTAAACAATATGTTATTTTGTTCCGTATTGCAACATGTGGATAAACTTGGCAAAATGTTTGATGGATGTTTCTGTTCCTGGCATAAGTACCTTAGATTTGAATTGATTTTGTTTCAGAGATGAATGAAGAAGCTGAGGAAAACGAGAAAGAGCTGATGAACATGCCTTCATTACAAGCTGTCATGTCTGGTTTGTGAATTCTTCTCTTCTGCTGTTTTAAAGTAAGTAAGTAAGTAAATATTATCATTATTAATCAATTGCTAATCGCACTTTGGTGTACAGACATCTAATAGTTAAAAAGTATATAGTATCCTAGCACTAAATGTTTTGCGAATAAGAATGTCGCCCGGGGGATTATTTGGTCATGTGCACGGAGATGGAGGGAGTAGTAGGTAGGTGTGATTGGGGTAGTAGTTGGTTCAGAATGTGGCTTATTGGGTGCAATGCTTTCAACTGTTAGCTTTGATGCAACTTTTATAGCTCATTTTTGGGTGATACACTTGCTGCTCAAGATGTCAGAAAGTGTCTGCAATTTCATTTGCTTTGTAATTAGGCTTTTAACCTTGCTTTAAAAAGAAATTGATCCAGTAATTATATGTTCTTTAATTTTTAGGTAATACGACTAATGGTGCTGTTAATGTGCAGATGCTTTGGTAAACACACACCAACTTATACAGTTTTTCTAATGCCAGAGTCGAAAATGTTGTGGTTGACTTATGATATTAATTATAGTTACGACAATTTATATGACTTTGTCAGTAGCGAGTTACTGCTAGTATTGTACATGACATCGACTTGTATATGAGTAGATTTGGTATATTCATGGATGTATACCGGTACATTCAATTCAAATAGGGTTTCTATAGTTTTATTTCTATAGTTTTATTTTTTCTGTGTTCTAGATTTGAGTCAGTTGAAGCAGAGACGCCGTGTTATGGTTCATCCAATTAAAGTCCAAGAACTGGGCCATCCAAAAGTCCTTGACATCATCAGCAAGGTCACGTGCGAGGAGATAAAACTGCATTTTGTACGACCCCATAACAAACCAGAGGAGTGGCATGGGTGAGTAACTGTACGTCAGACAAAGTTGTAGGAGAAGTCTGCAGTGTTTCCGTTAACGCCCAAATGGCCGTTTTTACGTCCATAAAATACGTCCAAAACGTCCAGATTTTTTTGTAGTGACAGCCATAAGACATGAGGTACGTCCAAATAAATTCTAGGTCAGGACATAAATACGTCCTCTTTTTAGACCCTAACGGAAACACTGGAAGTCTGTGCAATTTTTTAAAGATAAAGAATACTTCTGTAATTACAACATATAAGCATATTTGCATTGGATTACTCAGGTCAAGTTTTGGAGAAACAGTTTCTGCCATTTTTTCATAAGCAAAAGTGCTAGTCTGTGCAAATTAGTAAGATGTGATTGATTTGTCTGGATTCAACCAGCAACCATGGCCACATGATGGATTCTATGACAAAATGCCTCTTAGTGCTGTCTCTGAAAAGCTAAGTTTCCCTGGTTCATATAGTGGAACCTTGAGGAGGCGATCATTACCTGCTTGTTGGCCCTGGCAGTCATCCATTGGCAGTCGATGATTGCCGAGGTCCTGGACATGGGGCCAGTGCTTTGCAGGATTTGCTGTATATTACCAGCTTTTGCTTATACCAAGTTTTAATGCTTAGTGATAAAGACACTTATGTGCAAACGACTTGCTGAGGAATATTTCATTGAGTCTGCTTGGCTCACTCGAACCTGCCACCTTTCTTGATTAATTGAACCATACTCCAACCTTTCCTTCCTGGACTTAACTGTATTCCCTTTGGCTGCTGTTTTCCATCCTGGCTCCCTCTGGTCAAGGCACCCAATTAATGCAAGTGGGAGACCAACAAGAGTCAGGCAGCAGGGATTTAGTAGGCAGTTACTCTTCTTCATGAGTGAATCTGTAGTAATTTCGTTTCTGAGTTGACCAACTCATGATGTTTCTTCGTGACCTTTAGGATTCTTCTGATGCATTTTGGTTCGACTAAGGCTGCTCAACAGGCATCAGAAAACCTTAAGTCTGTGCGAAGTGATCTCAACATTCGTTGCAAGGAGGACACTGCATATGCAAGTTAGTGATTAGTCATGAATTTACTTGACATTAGATAACATTAATGTGGTTCTCAACTTGGCAATTCTTCAATGTTTCTTTGATTAATTGTTATTATTTATTATTATTTAACAACTTCTATAGTGCCGGTGTATAATGCATAAGGCATCAACTAATGGAATGCCAAAAACCAAGCTGTAGTCAGATGGTTGTGATTCTAGTACATGGTGTTTGATAAAATTAGTATGGTTGTACACTTGGCATTTCTTCAATTTTTCAAACAAAGTGTATGTAATTTGATAGAATAGATGTTCTTAAAGGAGTGTCTATAATGTTTGGACAAATATTGGGTCTTGTTTTGTTCTACTTTGAACTGAGAAAAGTTGAAGTGTGAATGTGTACTGGGATTGTATCATTGTCGGCCCTTGGGTAAGACACTCTGGGTGGATTGTGGTTTGAGCAGTTTGAGCCTTTATCCATTTGCAGACTTGCCATTTTATCTGTCTAAGTGGTCATTCTTAAAACAGAAGTTTGATCTACCCTGTTATTGTGATAGTTTTTGGCCCATGGGGAAATTCCTAAATCCATCAATTGGTGCCTTGGCATGAGGCGATGGCCTTGTTTAAATAAAGGAAGAAAGAAATAGGCAAGATTTATTTGCTTGTCATTTATGAAAAATTTGTGAAGTAACAGCTAAAGGAATTTCTGGTCGTATTTCTGTGTGATGAGTATAATATTGATAATTTAATTGATGGCTGTAATTTTGTATTTATTTCTAAGGTGATTTTTTCCAGTGTTTAGACGATAAGTTGACAATTATTACATTATTTACTTATTTACTAATATATGTGTATGTATTAACAGTCTAATATTTGATGCTGTTTACTTATTTATTTGATAAACTGGTCTGCAATGATGCTTTCAGGTCGAATGATGGATCAATGGGTAAAAGAGGAAAAAGGACAAAGTTTGTGCTCTACTCTTGATTTAATAAGCTATTATTATTTATTATTAATTAGCAATTATTCTTCAGCTGAATCTTGTTTCTCAAAAGGAATCAAAACTTTATACATATTTTGTAATCATAATCTTGAGATTTCGCAAGCACCCAAAAAGTGCAGTTGCAAGAACCGGATTATTCTCAGGCACTCAGTGTAATAAGTAGAAATTTAATATTTAGAATCTTTGAATATGTGTGGTAAAAGTTGTTGAAGAGGAGGATTAGAATGGTCGTGGATTTTCATGAAAATTACAGATAAACAATTATTGTACTTTATTAAATTAATGTTTAGGTGTTGGAATTGTCCATTTTGATTTGGGTTAGCCAACTTAGCTATGATGAGTACACTGACCGTACACTGTCAGTGTAAAGATGAGATGGTGAGGGAGAGGACTGGCCACCCACCCTTATAAGCCGAGGCTAAGAAAATGAAGTCGCTAACACTTCATGCCCATGACTGCCTCAGGGTTAGTTTAAGGGACTGCTGTTCTTCTGCTTCTTAGAACGGTGGACAGACACTTTGCTTTGGGTGAAGAACATTCCGGAAGATACAAAGGAGAGCGATCTCTATGAGGCTTTTCCCGATGCAGAGGACGTCACATTGCACCGCAGACCTGGCAAAATGAGTGGACCAAAAGAAACGAAGTAAGCCGATCAGATTAATTATTATAACAAGCAGATATGAATGAAGAATATATGAGATTTACGTTTCAGACGTCAATACTTGAATCGGGTGCAAAGTAAATGACAGGTCTTGCAATGCAGTGGATTCCTGTCTATAACCTTGGGATATATATGTTCACTGCCAGGTCAAGGTCCCAAGAGTAGGGAATGAGTGCATTGTATGTGCTCCTTGGTAGGACATGGCACTTTCTTAGTTTACATAAATAACACATCCTATTTACAGACACTTTCAATGTGAGAGTCCTTTGGAAGTCGATGTTGTTTGCTGCTTTCAATGCTCCAGACAGGAATTAACCTAAATTCTTCTTTAGTAGTTCTTAGTTCCCATTTCCTTTGCAGTGGCTTTGCTAAATGTTAATGCTGATGTCTTGGAAATCACACGTGGGTCCTTTGTTCTTATCCCAAACGGGGGAAGAAATATCATAGAATTAGACTTTTCCTCTTGCAAGGTCAAACTTTAGGGTTTGACTTGCAACTATAATTGCAGTAATTTGTAAATGTAATTGCAGTAATTTGCAACATGCAAGTCCTGAACACCGTGCCAGTGAAAAGTTGGCCAGATTCTACTGCTTTAAGATTGCATAAAGTCTGGCTACTGCATGTAATTCTTGTGGTTGTTGTTTTCAGAGAGGCCTTTGTCGTATATCAAAATGGTGAAGCCGCTCAGAAGGCTGCTAAGGCCTATGAGGCAAAATCTCCTGAGATCAGTGGTCGTACACTTAAAGTACTTAAGTATCACATGCCACAGGAAATGTTGCCAAAAGGTTTGCAACATTATTAGTTGTCAGAAAGTCTTCAGAAATGCTTCTTAATGAATAATGAGATTTACATGCCCGACATCAGTATTTAACTAGAGGCACTAAGAATAGGGACGCTATATAAATCTTCATAATGAATGAATGAATAATGGACAGCTGGGTGAATATGAGAATTCTCTATCGAAATGGCACCTAGGACCAATTTTGAACATGGCAGTTATATTCAATAAAATGCAGTATATAATTGCATGTTTATTTTATTTTGTTATCGTATAGGGATGTTTGTAGAGCGCACCTTAATAACCTCGTAGATGCACTCGGCATGTGTCTGTGCTGCTGTCTGTTAGTGTAATATGATGCACATTAAGCAGATTGGAAGGAGAGGTGATGCCAGTGAGTCCGTCTTGTTCACCTGTTTTTTCCGTAATGGCTGTATGTACCCAGTACTATACTTCCGGTAGTCTATGTATAATTATGTATATGTATAGGTGTGTATCATCGTCATTAGTTCATGATGTCTTTCTTTTGGGAGCAGTAGTAGTGGATGAATTATTGACTGAATTATTGATTGAAATGATGATTGAGTGATTGAATGCATAGAGGAAAATGAGAAGGCTTATGAAAGTACCTTACTGAATTCTTAATACCTGCAGAATTCAAACAAAGTTTATGTGCCATAGTTGCCTGGGATCATTACAGTCAAGCACTTAAGTGCTGAGATAGCTTCAGTACAGCTGGAATCATTTGTAGACGTTGTTTACATTTTTACCAAAACAAATATACTGGAGCAGTGTAAGGCGATCAACCAAACAGTATTTGTATTTAGAGCATATCCTCATATCGTGCCAATCGGTTTCTTGAGGAACGTAATCCTTTTCTTTATTCTGCTGTCACCATGTTTTGGCATTGTGTTGTTCGTCATTGTTCATTTCAATGTTCGTGATGTTGATTGTGTATAGGTCTTCTGAAACTGAAGGAGAGGCTTCTGGTGCTCAAATATTTAAGGAAATTGACAGAAATTAAATCAAAATCTGAATCTGGTGAATCAAAAGTCCCTGACTGGTGTATACAGGTTCGTATTAATTGTTATAATTATCTCTTATGGTCTGTAATAAATTTCATTTTGATCAATTACTGTTTGCTCAGTTTTGCTTCATAAAATGTGATTTGGAGGTACCGTATTAAAATGTCCAAGAAAAGTCTAAATATCAACCAGCAATTAATTTTCCTCTGATAGTCTCAAATAAAGTAAGATTATTCAATATTTATTTCAACCATGTACTGATGACAGCCATTTAGATTACTGAGCTACAGCTACAGTGTGGATTCTTTACCGCAAAGTCTGAATCAAGAGACCTACTCAGAAGCGCAGTACAGCACTTTAGCTGAAAGATTTCCTTGGTCAGTCATGCAGACTACAGTGCATTTTGTGAACCTTTTCAAAGATCGTCTGCGATCTGGTTACAGCCATTTGTCAACCAGTGATTGCCTTTTGATACAGCGTATAAACAAGCTCGCTCATAAAAAGGAATGATGAAAACAACTATTCTCAAATTTTATAGTCTTTAGGCAAGACTCCGCAGGCCAGAAACACATTGTCGGCGGGCCAGACATGGCCTGTGGGTCAGCTTTTTGACACTCCTGTCTTATGTTCTGTCTAGCGCCTGGAGAAATGTCAGAGCTTAGTGGAAAAGGATGGCAAGGTACGGAAGTCTGCTGGTTTGCCAGCGCCATCACTGGAAGAGCTGAGGGCTTTGAAGGGCATCAAGGTCATTCGAGGGAGTGAGTGCAGAGAAACCCTTCAAAGGCTCGGCGTCTTACAAGTCACTGCGCTGCAGAGGAGGTTGAACAACGAGAAAAACAGGTAGGAATGACTGCTTATGCTAAATTGGAAGTTGGCGAAGAAAACTTGGTTTAATTGAATGTATACTTGTGACTTCATCTTTGCAAAGTGATGGTAATGTTGTAAATTATATTTGAATGAGAATTCTAGAATGCAGATACTTTAAGCCAACTTTAAGCGTTTTAATTAATTTTCATTCTGTCTTGTGGCAATTTAAGCCAAATCTAGGCATTTTTATATTCAGCATGGATTTACTTAAGCACCCATGTTTTACATAACATTCTGCCTCATGCACATTGGTTCCCAAAGCTATTAACTTAACACACACTTTTTATCGCTCCATACAAGAACTGCAATGTTGCTCTAAATATTGACTTTTCAGCATTCTCCTTTTTACAAGGATCCTGGTTTGGTTGGTAAGGCTCGTCCTCTGACAACTTTACGTTAACAAGTCCACACTGTAGTTTTATATTTTCTGATGAATTCATAGACCCATGTTTGTTATGTTTTTATAAATTAGTGCTGAGAGTCACAACCACCTCTTACCCAGTTGTCAAATTATTTAGTGTTTGTTTTCTCAATGTGGTAGCATCTCATCTCATCTTATTGTTGAAAGGCTTTGTTATTGTGCTGGAAACTCGGTTTCTTTTGAAAATTTAGTGTATTTTATATTGATGTGCTTGAATTGCTGTAGGGTCCACGGTAGCAATGGCACAGATGATGGAAAGAAGCCAAAGATACAGAGTCTGTTTGAGTGAGTTCAGCTTAATCTTTGCTTTGGCATTTCAAATGGCTTTGGCATTTCTCTGGTTCGGGTCGGTAGCACGGTAGCACCACTGATGAGTTTTTCTTGAAGTGGCACTTTATACATGTCAAATTACAATTTACAGATGAGTTGATCAACCATAATATTTTATGGTGCGAGTCGAGAGATTCTCTGTCTTTGGAAGAGAATCGTGCAATCGTTCAAGTTTCATTTTTGAAACTGATTATACGAGATGTATACGTCTCCTTCACTTGAATCAATTTAAGTGAAGCTGCTTCTGAGATGAGGCTTGTGTTTTTTTTATGTACTTAGAAACTGATATTTCTCAGTCATATTTCTGTAGCACTACAACACCATTAAATTAGGTAGGTGTGCTCCAGAAACTAACATGCAGGTTCCATATTAAAAATTTTAAATATAATTTTCAAATAGTTTAGAATGAAAATGACAAAAGGAGTGCAAGCAAAAATGTTAAGAAATGCTGTGGTAGATTGTTCCAGAACACGAGGCATTGGATTATGAAGTCAGGCTGCACTAGTGATGTAGGTGGAGAGATTACCAAACTTGTTTTGCTTTAAAGTTCTTCTATATCTTTGCAGTTTGGAGGATCCGACAGTTGGCAAACAGGGTAGTCGAAATCCAAGGTACCCCAGTCTTCTTGGGTATGTCCTTAATGTCTTCTAAAAGTGCTTGTATTATTTGTTGGAGCTCATTATTGACAAGGAATTGATGTGCAGTGATGAAGACAATAAATTATTTCAGCAGAGTGGTCAAAAATGTTCTTGTAAAGCATTCAGACATCAGAGATTAATTGTTTAATTGTTACAAATTAATTGTTACATTAATTGTTGCAAATGATATGTTCTCGAGTATGTTGTTAAGAATAAATGCTAATGTAATATTAAGGATTTGAAGAGAAATTGTTCCAAGTGAACAACTGAATTGAATTTTAGATGTGATATGTAAGCTAAGTAGTAAGTAGACTATGTATGTAGACGGTAGACCCTATAAGGCCTATACCATACATAGGTGGTAGCCGTTAGGCCTAACCAGTTACCACCTTTTTTGAAAGGTGAAATTTGGCATGTTCATTCTCCTTCTTTTTCTCCTGAAAAACATGAACACCGAATTCTTTGAGGGGGCAAAGGGCCTCCCACGCCTGTGTGCCTAATAGACGCTAAGTTTGTTAATCAACACTAACTCCTTTGTACGGTATGTAATTGCTTTGTGAATGTTGTTTTGAGCTGTCTAATTATGTCAGTTTTGCTTTGTCATTTATTTTAGGGATGGACCTGTGCCATTTCTGATGGCAGGGCAACCCCTAAGTAGCCAGTGGGGGGCATCTGCTAGCCCTTTGAGGAACCCAGTAAATTCAGCTAACCATGGGTTTACCAGTTTGGGGTTAGTTAATACTTCACTCTCACAGAGGGCAGCTGCTAACACTTCAACCAACCAACTGGCGTTCCTAAACCAAGGAAACACCCTCAACTTTATGAAGTAAGTATTGAACTGTATGACTAAGTATTGGACTGTTAATTAATGTCTTCTGAATTACTCTGGTTATTCTTTTCAGCCCTGTCCAGGTTACAGTTACTATCCTGATGTGCGAGGTGTGTAATGGTACAGCAACAAACTGACTTGTATGTTCGGCTTAATGTCGTTGTTTTAATGCCGTTGCACAACGAAATGCAAAATATAGTGACTGTGATGCATGAAACTTACAATTGGCTGTTTGCCCTTTCCTTCCAGGATTGAATTGTGGAATATGCTGATTTTAAGTTGACTAACTTTCAGCTTTTTGTTCCAGCTTTTGAAAGGACAACTAGATCTCATGCATTTATATGGGATCTCGGATTTAGGATAATATGTGTAATTTTCGAATATTTTACTGTCGTGATCAGCTCTATTGATGTATATATTTATTACCATGTCTGTACACCAAAATGCAGATAGCAATTGGTCAATTAAAGAATATTCTTATCTTTTTATTTAAAAGATTACAGTAGGCATGACTGTGCCATAGGTTGATGATGTTTGTGCATGTGACACTGAGCAACAGAAGCTACAAAACAATTGATGTATTTATGTTAGCAATTTACTTTCACAGCCCTTACAGCCTGGCTGTAATATGGGGTTGGTAGTGTAAAATTATTTGATGAGAATATTACTTGGTGCTTTAAAAGTGACATTAAGTAAAGAAATTAATATTGCAATGACTAACAAGTAGAATGACTGTTTTGGTTGTAGTGTTACAAAACCACAGAACAGGACGGTTATCCTGCGTGATAAGACTCCGCTGTTGACTTTGCCCGGTACAGTTGAAATGACCAATCCTTATTTTACAACAACAGCCAGTCGCAAGCTGCCACTGTTGGGCGGGGACTTTGCGGAGCCCCCCAACAAAATTCTCCGGCTAGATGCATCGGGCTCCTTTCATGTCGAATTCACCGGTCGTAAACAAGGTTCAAATGTATCATCTGGTACTTCAAAGCACATGAGTCTTATGGATCTGTAGCGAGTGATTCTGAGCAAGCATTTCGAGCACAGGTGAGGATTTTTTCATTAATTCAGATAATAATTTTTCTATTGCTTTATTTTTGTTTTAAAGTCACAATTTATTATTATTTTTATCGTCATTTATAATTAATCAATCACTCAATATTAACCTTATATAGCGCCTCTTCATAATACCTACTCAGAGGCGCTCCCAGCCTAGTCACAGCCGAAAAGAAAGGTATTAGATAATTATTATTCTTGTTAAAACGAGGTTCAGATGCATTATGTAGGAATTATATTTGTGTGTATTTGTTTAGTGCCACTATCTGGTTGGATCTTTCAGACAAGGTTTGAGAGAATGTGCAGTAGATCTGACAGGCCATCTTTATATGGCCATTGCTAGACCACGGCATGGATTGAGGTGTTGCCGATGCAGATTTTGCATGGTGGTGACTTCAACATTATTTAGAAGAATAGAATTGTGTGGGCCTATTATTATTATTATTATTATTATTATTATTATTATTATTATTATTATTATTATTATTATTATTATTATTATTATTATTATTTATTATTATTTATTATTATTATTATTATTATTATTTTTTTGCCCCGAGGTATACAGGATCCCTCAGGGACTAGAATATTAACTATTTAGAATGTAAAATATCCGGAATGTATCCCTATTATTATTATTATTATTATTATTATTATTATTATTATTATTGACATTTATTATGCCCATCAATGAACATCAGCACTAAAAAGCTACAATTAACTATAAAGCAGTAGCTGTTGTCTAAAAAAATGAATGTCATAAGTGCCGCTATTGTTACGCCTGCACGCGGTCTGGTCTGGCTCCGCTAATGTGCCAGGGAAAGCCACCGAGTTGAAACGCTGGATGGTAATCGACCTTGACCTTGTGCTGTCAGTTCGTTGAACCCTGGCGACCGTCATGATCAAGTTCCTCCATTTTCTTCTGTCCGCCGTCGCATCTCTCAGTTCTGTCAAATTCATTCTAGTTATTTCATGTATCTCGTCCATCCACTTTATCCTTGGTCGTCCTTGTTTTCTCCTTCCCTCTCCATATGCTAACATCATTTCCTTTTCCAGTCCGTCTGACCGCATGATATGTCCAAAGAACCTCAACTTTGCTCTTAGCACTGTTTGTTGAAGTGTCTCTTCTTTCTCAATTCCTATATCCCTGCGCACCCATTCGTTAGTCTTTTTCTCCGTCCATGAAATTCTCTGCATTTTCCTCCATATCCACATTTCGCATGCGTTAATCTTTTTTCTCGTTTTCTTAGTCAATGTCCATGTCTCACTGCCATATGTTACTGTTGGTATGATTAGAGCTTTCACCAATCTTTTTTTTGTGTCTATACTGACATGTTTGTCCTTCCATATTTTTTCCAGACCATTCATTGCAGCTTTTCCTATCGCCACTCTACGATTTATTTCCATATCACATTTTCCTTCTTTTTCTATTACTGATCCCAGAAATGTAAAGCTTGTTACCGTTTCTATTTCCTCATTGTCTACTACAAAACTATCCTCCTCCTCTGTTGTCATGATCTTTGTTTTCTTTATATTGAAATAGAGTCCTGCTTTCTCACTTTCTCTCTTAAGCCTTCTTATTAATTCTATCAAATCATTTTTATTGCCGGCCAATAGTGTTGTGTCATCAGCGTATCTCAGGTTGTTCAATGTTCTTCCCGCTATCTTTATTCCTTCTTCAGCTTCATCCATACCTGCATGCCTCATTATCCTTTCTGCATACAAATTAAATAGAAAAGGAGACAAAATGCAACCTTGCCGTACTCCCTTCTTTATCCTGAATCCGTCAGTATCTCCATATTCTGTTCTTATCACCGCTACCTGATCTTCGTACAATCCCTTAAGAAGTTGTACCAAGTGTTTCGGTATTCCCATTTCTACCAAAGTTTTCCACATCAATTCATGGTTAATACAGTCAAACGCTTTACTATAATCGATGAAGCATATGTATACTTTCTGTCCATATTCCCTTTGTCTCTCCATAATCCATCTCATGTTGGCGATATGATCCCTTGTTCCACGAGATTTCCTAAACCCTGCTTGACTTTCAGGAAGCTCTCTTTCTATTGTACATTCCATTCTTTTATGTATTATTTTAACAGACAGGTTACATACACACACATATTGGACCACGTAAGCAGTAAGGTTACACAACTATTTCAGCCACCGTCACGTGAGTTTCAAATACTTTTTGTAACCACGTACCCTTGACAAGAAAAAATTTTCTTTCTCCGAAAATTTTGTAAAACTCACCCACTGCAATGTAGAATAGGCCTATGTAAAAATATTTACTGGGGTAGAACCCATGCACCCACAGACAAAAGCGAAAGTCCGGGCCTATGTTGTGTTATAACCACATTACATGCTTTAACCACGCGTTTCACTCGATAAAAGTCGCATCAAAACTTCACTATGCTAATTGCTAACAAACTGTAGAAATTTTAAGCTGTTAATACAGAAAGGTTAAAACAGAATTCACGCTGAAACTATCAGAGTTGAAAGTCTACAATAGCTTCAGAACTAACTAGCAGCGTAAACTCAGTTTGGATAAGTTTCAACGTTCATTGTATACATACCATAGATGAAATTGCATTCACTTGCTAACTGGCATACACAGTTTTTAGATTTACTGATTGCAAGAAATCACTTTAATTTTAGGTAAACACTTGTGACAGATGTGTGGTTTCTGTTTCAGAAAATCAAGGAATCAGAAATGAAGTTTGATATTGTGTTCACCAGTGTGCTGAAGAGAGCAATCAAGACACTGTTCTACATTCAGGAGGGAACGGACCTGCACTGGGTCCCTGTTATCAGAGACTGGCGCCTAAATGAACGAATGTACGGTAGCCTCCAAGGGCTTAACAAGGCAGAGACTGCAGCCGAGCATGGAGAAGAACAAGTTAAGGTATATACAATGTATTGTTGGGTGTGTTTTGTGATTGTTTGCAGCAGTGTTGGGAAGAGCGATTGGTCCCAACAGAAAAATGCTTGAAGAAATACATCTTCATTAGAATGTAGCTTGAATCAGTGGGTATGGTTTCTTCTCCTTCCAACGAAATATGTATAGATGCGTGCATGTATTGCTAAAATTATGTGTATGTATGTATGTACGTATATATTAATGTATGTATTAATGTTTCTATTTAACATCATGACATTATGACATTTAACATCACTTAACATAAAGAGACTAGCGCAAACATATTTTTTTCTGTTACGCGCTATTTTGTATTGGCAAGCTATAAATGACAGTTTAATACTAATAATTATAATTTGTGTATGTGTAACATGTCTTATGTTTGTGTTAAAACAAGCATCTGTTGTACATTGTGTTTGTGCATGACTGTGTAATTACATGTAACCAACCACACATAGTTTATTTATATGCATGTATGTATGTATATTTATTTGTGTATATGTGTTTATATGCACACATAAACACTAAACACTGATGACACGTGTGGTTGTTGCTGTTAAATTAGATCTGGCGCAGATCTTATGACGTCGCTCCGCCACCTGTTGACGAGAAGAGTCTCCATTGGCCTGGCAATGATCCAAAATATAAGGTGAGCTTCGTAAATTAGACACTCAATCTTGCGTTCTGGTGCATCTGGCTCTCTGTGTTCTCCAGCCAAAAAAGATCTGCACAAAAATGTAAATTTGTCCTATTTGTTGGAGAGTTTTGGGCTGCTGCTTATATTTTCGTCGGCAGTTGTTTGATGGAAAACAACAGGCTTGATGTATACCACCTCTTGATGTATGCAACCTCTGCTATGCGCGTAAATACTGAATTATGTTCGCACTGGCTTACGATTAACTGATTTTCCGTTCATACAATGAGTTTAAGAAATTGAAGACATTAACACTTCACACATGCACTGAAATGAAACTGTACTGTTTGCATTGGGAACACAAAATAAATATTGCAGTCTCTTGGAATTGACTGACTAAACTCAGGACTGACTTTGATTGATTAAAGGCAACTGCGCATCATAATAACAAAAGCTGGAAGTAATATGTACCTCATTCTAGAGACTTAAGTTTGGAAAAATCATTTTCTTATTTAATACAATATTTGTATCTTCATCTTTGTAATGGAAGTGGCATTGGTAAGCCACTGGATGTGTTTGTTGTAATATTTTATAGTTCAGGAAACTGTTGGTCCAGGATACAGTGCAAAATTGTGGGTTCATCACTAGAGTTGACTGCTACTTGTAAAGAAATGGCTAAACGTGGGAGCTATAAAAATGCCAATTATATAACTACACTAGTAAGCAACTTTCTGTTGTGTGTACACTCTATGTTGTGTCTGACCAGATTTAATTATCTCTTTATCTCTTTGTTGTAGAATTTGAATAAGAAGCTGATTCCAAAGACTGAATGTCTGAAGGACACTGTGGCACGTGTCATGCCCTACTGGAATGAGGCGATCGTTCCAGTGATCAAGGTTGACTTCATTTTGAGTCCATAGAAATAGTATTGGTGCTTGGAATGTAGTATCACTCTGAAGAGCACCAATGGTATTGACACTGACTAAGATGGGACTGGCATTGGCAATTCTGGAGTTGGCAGTAGGTGAGACGGGATTGCCACAGAGTAGTCTATTATTTGGACGGCAATGGCAGTGACAATCATGAGGTTGGCAATGATGCATTTGGCGATTTGCAGTGCAATGGAGTGATGTTTTAGATTTTAGGAGGAGGTACTGATTTGACATGCTATTTTGAAGTTGGCTGACATGGTGCTGTTGGCAGATGACAGTGGCTTCATTTAGTTTGCAATAGTGGCTTCTTTTAGTGAATAGATGTAAATTTGATGGTGTCGAAAAACGGCATGCAAATGACAAAAGGTATGTTTGTAAATGACCGTGGTGGTGTTGGCAATGACCATGATGGTGTTTGCAAATGACCATGGTGGTGTTGGCAAATGACCATGGTGGTGTTGGCATTGGCAAATGACTATGGTTGTGTTTGAAAATGATCAAGGTGGTGTTTGAAAATGACCATGGTGGTGTTGGCAAATTACAATGGTGGTGTTTGAAAATGACCATGGTGGACATTGGTGGTGTTTCATAGTAACCATGGTGGTGTTTGCAAATTACTATGGTTGTGTTTTAAAATGACCATGGTGGTGTTGACAAATGACCATGGTGGTGGCAATTGGCAAATGACCATGGCTGTGTTTGAAAATGACCGTGGCGATGTTTCCAAATGACAATGGTGGTGTTGGCAAATAGCCATGATGATGTTTGAAAAGACGATGGTGGTGTTGGCAAATCAGAATTGTGATGTTGGCAAATGACCATGGTGGTGTTTGACAGTGATGGTATTGACAATGAAAATGGTCTTACTTTGCTGTGTCAGTAAATAGTTGTGTTCTTTTTTCACAGAAGGGAAAAGTGGTGCTGATTGTTGCCCATGGTAACTCATTGAGAGCTCTATGCAAGCATCTTGACAATATGTCAGACGAGGATATCATGAACCTGAACATTCCTACTGGTTCGTACATGTTCAAACAAATTATTGATAACTTCACTGTAGTTATAATTGCATGCAAAATTACTATTACGGTCTTTTTGTCAAACCTTTCCAAGAACTCCTTTAATTCAAGTTATATTAACACATTCATAGCAATGGCATTACTGTATATCAATCACATGATTCTTTCTTTGAGGAGCTTCAAAGTAGTTCTTTGGAGAGTAAAACCATTGCCTACATACTTCTGAAGTGAATTATGTTTCCAGTATACATATACTAGAAAGATAGTAAGCTTATCAACAAATTGAACCGTCGGCATTTGTTTTTTCAGGTATGCCACTTGTCTATGAGCTTGACAAGCAGATGAAGCCCATCAAGCATCATTACTTGGCGACGGATGAAGAGGTCAAGGAGGCCGTGGCCAAGGTCGCCGCACAGGGCAAGGCCAAACCGGAAGCGGAAGAAAAGCATGATGATGATGGTGATGATGATGATGGCGGCAAAGCAGACGAAGAGTGATGACCTATGCTAACACTTGAATCAAACACATGTATCAAAAGTGCATTCCAACGTTTTGATGATCTGACTAACTAGCCTCTAAACGCCACGTAAGCCTAGGAATTCACCGTATAAAACCAGCAATTTCACGTTTTTATGCTAGGTTACATGGAAATACATCAAATTTGGCATTTACTGTGGAGAAATTTTACTTCAAACTCGTCTAGTCACGAACCATATGAAATATTTTGTGCATGTTGTCGTTTTCCTCTACATTTTAGCTTCTCCTTACATGAAACTTTTGAAGGAAATGAATACTGCACAATAACATTCAGATTTTAATTTTATTATGTTTTACAATTCTTTACTAAATAGTTGTGTTGATTAGCTATGTAACAGCTTCTTGGGATTGTGTCTTATGATAATGACATGAATAATGTTTGTGTTAAAATATCCTTGAACTTGTGAACTATTTTATAACCATGCTTAATATTCAACAGGTATTTTTCCCATGAAAAGTGAAAGTAAAACATAACTTTCTGTTTTACTGAGTTATGAATAAAAACAGCGATTACAAAGTCATTAAATACATGTTAAACAAGACAATGTTTGATATACTTACTAAAATAACTAGGCAATGCGAAAGCAAATAGGCAAAAATGAACCCAAAATGTAAGCCGTCATTTATACATAGCCCTGTTTTTAAGTGGCAAAATACATACATAAATCATACATGCAAACATCTCTGCACCATCATATGGACACAAACATATCTAAACAGAAAAAAAGCAATATATACACTGACCTACATTTTTGTTCATGCACATTTTGTTTTCCACGTTATCGTGGGCATGAGATGGGATCCAAATTATGGGCTATAAACGGGTTCCATATGGGTTCTATATGGGCTTCATGTAGATACGCTGGCATGAGAATACTCTAAAATCTTTGGTTTAAGTATTCTAAAATATTCGAGGTTATAGTTGTTTAATGGTGAGCACCCTTAGGCTACACCTACTTGCATATTATAGCCTATCCTATCGTGTAATTATGTTACGATCAATTTGTTATTAGGAATTGAATTTTACTGAAGCTGCATTTGAACTTTGGAATAGAAAACGAAACATTCGTTTAATTCTGTTAATTGTTGATGGCAGTTAGTTTATGTGTCACCTGATGAGGTTGCCTGTGGTCAGAAATCTCTACCAGTGGTTTGGTTTGAAAACTGCTCAGTATGTTCTCTGCGATCTTGCACTGTCAAAGTCCACAACGGTGCATATCGAGAGACGCCAGGTGATTTCGTCGTGCAATGCAGTGGTTTTCTCTGTTATGAGAACCTCTCAAAAGCAGGGACGTCATTTCAGTTTTTGTTTTGAGTCTTGAGGGCTCAAGTGACCAGAGGGCCTTCCTCCAATAAAATAATTATGTGCCTTGTTTCTTCTGGGCATGAAAAGTATACGGTTCCCTCCAGTCCAGAAAGTGGCAGTAGGCCTAAATGTACCCGACTACCCCTGATAATTGCGCCTATGCGCAAAGCCCAGCCTAACGATTCGTAGGCACAGTTGTCAGTAAGTTGACAACTTTCAGCGGGATCTGTTGCCGACAGTGCTACCACTCCTTGGGATTTGGCTGATCAAATTCGGATTTGGGGATTTTGCATAACAATCTCGAGATTTTTTCTGAGGTCTGCAGACTGGTACACTCTTGGTCAACCTTAGGAGTTTTCTGGAAAGATCTTGGGATTTTAGAAAATGAGAGTGTTGGCACTGATAGCTGGACCGTAATGCGTTGAACTTAAAAACACGATTACGGTGAATGAAGCACACGATAACCTCGCCGTTTAGAACGCCCTCATAGATGGTAAAAGCAAATCTGTCAGGGAGCCAGGTCTGTGCAGGAGAGGCACTCGACACCAAACACTCCATAGAACCTATCCGTGTTGTTGACAGTTGAATGTAAATGTAGGCTACACGTTTTTCTATATAAACGAAATTATAATGTAATTATAATATAATTTCGCTATAGAAAAACGTGTAGCCTACATCTACATTTAACTGTCAACAATATTTATATATATATTTATATTTATATATATTACAGACGTGACCCTGCTCATTTTTCACTGACTTGATCGCGTGAGATCCTTTACCACTGCTGCCCCTTTGAATGGGTGGGCGCCACGTCATTTAGCCTAAGGTACCCCGTGTACGGACCCGTGCTAGCCCGAGATTTAAATCTTTGAGATAAGCCAGCATCGGGAAACGAACCACAAGGTGCATGCTGTCTAACACAGAGGCGCATGAGACGCTATAACCAATACAGCTAACTGGGTTAAAGCCATTCCAGTGATTTCTCCTTGGCCTTCCATCAATGGATCCTAGATTTCCGGTTGTAGACAGCGTAATGTAAGACTTATATCTGTAGGTCAGGGAGTCGATCGACTTTCCGGTCGGAGCCTGCTCACGCTCTCAGTAAGTGGACATATGAAACTGGCGTTAGACTTCGGCGACGCGCTACCGAATACCGTCCAGAAACATGAAATGATACAAGGCCGAATCGAGGGCTAACTCCGAAACGTCGAATCCGTCAAAGTGGAACATTCTATGAGTTCTCGAGAAATTCTGCGTTGAGACATTCTATTCTATTCTATTTACGGATTTATAAAGCGCCTCTCACAGTAGCCTACAACCTAATCAGAGGCGCTTCCAGTGCGAAAGGCCCCTCGAAAAAAGAAAAGTCTTAAGAGAACGAGCAGAAACAGTAGTGCCTCCAGATAACATCACAGCTCGAGTTATAGCAGGAAGGTCATTCCACAACAAAGGGCCAACAGAGGTATAGGCACGGTGTTGTGCTGTGGTAGTCCGAGACCGAGGAACTAGAAGGTCATGATGATTGAAAAGCGGAGAGGACGTCCAGAGGTAGCTGAGATAGGCCGTCTCATAAGATCACAGAGGTAGCGTGGAGCTTGATCCAAAAACAGTTTACACGTAAGAAAGAGAATTTCAAAATGAATCCGAGCAGTTAAAGGAAGCCAATGAAGGTGTTCAGTCATGAAAGTCGAAATATGGGAGAAACGAGGAAGGCGGGCAATCAAACGAGCAGCTGCATTAAGTACTGATTGGAGTGGACCCAGACTGAGTTTTGGTAGGCCTATAAGTAATGAGTTACAGTAGTCAATGCGTGAACAGACAATGGCATGAACCATGGAAGAAAAAATCGGCGCAAGTGATAAAATCTGGACCGAGAGAGATTAGAGATACGTGCAGAGAAGGAAAGAGTAGGCCTATACTGTCAAGAGTAACACCTAGGTCACGGACATTTTTCGAGAAAGTAAGCTGAGTGAACTTCTTGGCGAGCAAATCGTAATCAAGTTTAATTAGCTGCTGGTGAGTTCCAAGCCAGATCAATTGAGTATTGGAACAGTTGAGCGAAAGACGATTAGAGGACATCCAACAATTGAGATCAGAAGAAAGAGATTCAATAGATTGGGAAAGAGCAAGCTGATGAGAAGAGGAGCCACGAACAAAGGCCTGGACATCATCAGCATAGAGGTGACCAGAGGCCGAGTGTTTAGCAAACAGAAGAGGGATATCAGCTGTAAACATGATATAAAGAAGTGGACCCAGCACAGATCCTGAAGGGACTCCAAATTTAACATAGCCTACCCATGAGGTGCGAGAGTCTCCTAGAATAACCATTTGGGTACGATCAGTAATAGGAGTGAAACCAAAGAAGAGGAAGGCCACTAAGACCAAAGGAAATTTCAAGGCGATGTAACAGAATATCATGGTCTACCATATCAAATAAGTGGCTACAGTTCCTCGAAATGCCCGATTTGGTGCAAGTTGTGCAACAATGGCCAAGCTTATGCATCGATGCATTCTGCATACACGTTTGCTGACAACAGTTGAACAGTACCGACACTGAAATTGTTTCAGTGGTTCAATTGGCCACAACGACATACATTCTGTGCATCTGCTGGCCTAGGTCAGAAAGCCTATGCCGTACGAAGCCGACAACTTCTTGTGCAATCAGCTAGACTACTATATCAATGGGGGACTCTGTAAAAATGGCTGCTATAGGTGGCGCCAGGATGGGATATAGTTTGGCTACTCTAGGTAAAATGTGTGCTCTGTTGTGCGGTAGGTTTATTTCATAGACATCTTACATTTAATATATGATGTCTATGGTTTATTTACGCTAAAGTTGTCTAAAGTTTGACCACATCACATACTGGCGACGCTTATCGCCGCTTAAAGGAACTGCTCACAGAGTCCCCCATTGCACTGGTCATGACCTGCGCCCACGCTCACATAACCGTGTTCTCCCTAGATTTGATTCCCTTACCAGGCGTGGCTTCTTAGCTAGGATGTTGTACAGTTAGACATATGTTTTCTAGTTGACCTAATTTTCTTCTAATTATTGTTTTCTTTGTACATAAATTATTTCTGACTTTGTATGTAAAGCGCTGAGCGTTTGCTTGCGTTCAATAAAGAACATTCTTACTTACTTAGTTATATTAGCCTACTATCACACGAAATATAGCGTAACATAAATTATATCATTTTATTAAGAGATTTTCAACTTTTTCGAGCGAAGACGTTATTTCCGTTTCCGCCCGCCTCATTGTTGATGACGTCATCATCGTTCTCTGTCTACCTTTTCTAATGGCTGTAAGATGACGGATCTGACGATCGCAAATTTTTGCAATTTTTGCTATAGTTTGCTAATTTTGGCTACGATTGTGTTTGATAACTTAGAGATCATGTTTCGTAGGTTACGTGTCCTTTTCATGAGGCCCTTTGTGAATGCGCCAACGCAGGATCCGGCCCGATCTTTTCGTCGAGTTCGACCGATGGAAGAGGCTGCGACCGTCCAGCGCTGCGTCCGAAGTTCTTTGCCAGAAACAGGTATCGGTAATCCCGTAGCTAAATTATTTCATATAGTCAATTTAAAATGGAAGCTGGATTGATGAAAAAATTGTTTCCTTAAATGGAGGTGGGATTGATGAAACCATTTCTGTGTTTAAATAGGCCTAGAAGCTGGATTGATCGAAATAATTTTTTCCCCTATATTGCAGCTCAGAAAACTAAGCTTTTGATTCGATAGAAGCTGGATGAAAAAATTGTTTCCGTAAGTAGAAGCTGGAGCAATGAGAATAGATCTTTCCTTAAATAAAAGTTTCACTGATGAAAAATAGTTTTTTGCTTAAATAGAATTGGTAATTTTTTTCATTAAATGGAAGGTGGATTGAGGAAAAAAATGTTCTTGATGAAATGGAAGCTGGATTGATGGTAGTTATCATAGGTAGACTGCTTATTTACCAACGTCAAGTGCGGCTTTGAAGACATTAAATAATTTACCAACCTAAACTTCGATTAATCGATTAAATTCCATTAATTTGATATCTGTTACGTAAAGCTTGGAAGACTTTAAAACCTAGTCACTGAGTCAGTTACTACGTTCCTTCTACAAAAAATTCAATCATTCCACATGCTGAAAGTGATACGTCAGCGATGTGTTTGGACCACGGTATACGCGAACTGTTTATTGCAATGAAGACAGTTCACCAAATTTCATAATGTTTTCAAAAAGGCTAAAATTGCTTCTGAAAAGCTGTACTGTGCCAATAGGTTGTCTTAATTAATGTGAAAATGACTTGAAAAAAACTTGGAGAAATATAAGGTCATTGTTAACTTCTTACTTCTGAGGTCTTTACCTTTAGCTATGTGAGTACTTCAGACAAGTCCGAGGTTGCTAATAGGTTTAGTGATTATTTTGTGAACATTGGTTCTACCTTGGCCTCCAAAACAGACTCCTCATGATCCCATCCCACATTTTACAAATTTTCTAACTGATTGCCCTTGTTCTTCAATGGGTTTGTTGACCATTAGTGATAAGGATGTTCTTGATGTTGCAGACCAGTTACGGGTCTCTGCAAGTTGTGGGGTTGATGATATTGACCCCACAGTTGCTAGGGCCACAATTCAGTACATAGCCCCATGAGATATTGCGAATTCCTTTTGCTTGACTGCATTGGTAATTCTCCAGAATCGTGCTATTTGTGTAATATTAAATTTGTACTGGCTCTCCAGCACCAAATTTGCGTCCCTGAAACATAGAATACTGAAGCTACGAGATATAACAAAATTACAGATAGGTCTGTTCACGTTTAGGTATCATCGTCACATGTTGTCTCTCAACTTTGATGGATTTGTTATCTTATAATACTAGAGCATCTGATAAACAGTGCAAGAACCAAATTGATACAATTCTCCATGAAATGTTGTGGACCGACACTATGGAATTCCCTATCTGAGGATATAAGAAACATTGTATCCACTATCCATGAAGCAATTTATACTTAGATTAAAGAACTTTTTGTTGGTGTATAGTTTATCAGATTGAGATTGCCTCCTCCCCAACTTTGCCTAGTGATTGACTATTTGTTGATCAGTCATTGTCATCACTACTATTTCTTTTATTAGTTTTTGTGCAACCCTCAACTCTGGGATCTATTTGATAATTAATCGATTATAATGTATATTTTCAACTCAATGTTTCACTGTACATATCTTTATTTTTTGCAGCATTTTCATGAAAGTATTAATGTTATAAATGAGTGAGCCGAGTCTTTAGCAGGTCTACGCCTATGGAGAGGCGCTGTATGCAGTCACCTATGGAAAAGTTCTGGATGATGTCGCCTATGGAGAGGCTCTGGATGATGTCGCCTATGGAAGACTCTGGATGATGTCGCCCAAGGAGAGGCTCTGGATGATGTCGCCTATGGAGAGGCGCTGTATGCTGTCGCCTATGGAGAGGGTCTGTATGCTGTTGCCTATGGAGAGGCGCTGCATACAGTCACCTATGGAAAAGTTCTCGATGATGTCCTATGGAGAGGCTCTGGATGATGTCGCCTATGGAGAGGCGCTGTATGCTGTCGCCTATGGAGAGGGTCTGTATGCTGTTGCCTATGGAGAGGCGCTGCATACAGTCACCTATGGAAAAGTTCTGGATGATGTCGCCTATGGAAAAGTTCTGGATGATGTCGCCTATGGAGAGGCTCTGGATGATGTCGCCTATGGAGAGGACTGTACGCTGTCGCCTATGGAGAGGGTCTGTATGCCTGCCTGTGGAGAGGGTCTGTATGCTGTTGCCTATGGAGAGGCGCTGCATACAGTCACCTATGGAAAAGTTCTGGATGATGTCGCCTATGGAAAGGCTCTGGATGATGTCGCCTATGGAGAGGCTCTGGATGATGTCGCCTATGGAGAGGCTCTGGATGATGTCGCCTATGGAGAGGCGCTGTATGCTGTCGCCTATGGAGAGGGTCTGTATGCTGTTGCCTATGGAGAGGCGCTGCATACAGTCACCTATGGAAAAGTTCTGGATGCTGTCGCCTATGGAAAGGCTCTGGATGATGTCGCCTATGGAGAGGCGCTGTATGCTGTCGCCTATGGAGAGGGTCTGTATGCTGTTGCCTATGGAGAGGCGCTGCATACAGTCACCTATGGAAAGGCTCTGGATGATGTCGCCTATGGAGAGGCTCTGGATGATGTCGCCTATGGAGAGGCTCTGTATGCTGTCGCCTATGGAAAGGCTCTGGATGATGTCGTCTATGGAGAGGCTCTGGATGATGTCGCCTATGGAGAGGCTCTGGATGATGTCGCCTATGGAAAGGCTCTGGATGATGTCGCCTATGGAGAGGCTCTGGATGATGTCGCCTATGGAGAGGCGTTGTATGCTGTCGCCTATGGAAAGGCTCTGGATGATGTCGTCTATGGAGAGGCTCTGGATGATGTCGCCTATGGAGAGGCTCTGGATGATGTCGCCTATGGAAAGGCTCTGGATGATGTCGCCTACTCATTTTACAGCACGCCTGTGTGATGATCGCGACAATGCCTTGACCGAGACTCCAGCAACGCCATTGCGGATTGCGGAATCGTTCGTAGACGCTTAGCAATAGCGACGCTTAATCCACGGGATCGAGCTGAACAGACAACGCCTGGATTGATATCCGCTGCGACGCCTTGGTACGATATTCCAGACATGTTGCTGCAGATCCCAGCTTCAGAGTAGATTGACAGAGATTGATATTTAAGATACTTTTATGATGTTAGAGACGTACGATCCGCTGGATCAAATTGATCGAACAGCAATCGTAGATGACTAGATTTCAGGGACTGGAGATATGTACGACAGATACTCCGACTGAAAAGGAACGATTACTAAAACTGGACAAGATTGACTTCTTTTATTAACTCTTTCAACCGACTATCAAGTGACTTTTATATTTATTACTGTATTTTTACTCATATATTCTAATAAATTTAATACCTGATTTCGAATCGTTTTCAGCTTTGTTCTACTGTGGTTCTAGTCCTTCATATGCCAATTAAACCATTATCGCGCCAAGTCTTTTATTGGCAACCTTATATCAGAGATGAGGTCTTTATAGTTATTGTCATAGAGTCTAAATGCTTCACTGGCTAGTGGCTACCCACAAAAATTGTCAGACTGCCAGTGATTTATTATTAGGTACTTTGTGTCAATGGGCATCTGGGCCAAACCAAGAACCTATACACTTGAAAATGTGTCTGACCTCAAAGAAATACAAACACGAAAACAAGAGAATAAAGAAACCTTACAAGTCACAAGTTTCTGATGAAACCTAAAAACCAAACAAAATAACTAATTGTACCGAGCCAATAGTACTGACAAGGAAAGCGAAAATAGAAGTATATTGAAAATAACAGCACAGAGCTACTACAGAGAACTTCTAGCCATTTCGTCCAACCCGCTCCTCCTCCACCCTAACGCTACTACGCCTTTCCGTCACCTCATCACTAAAATTAATTTGCAAATCGCTCCATAGCCATAGCTGTTCTACCTCTTTGGAACAAACTTCCGCCAGCACTACGACAAATATCTGACCCATCCAGTGCATATTTTAACTGTATAACTACTGGGACAAATGTCCCAGTAGTTTTAGGATTTGCCCCAGTAGTTTTAGGATTCGTCCCAGTAGTTTTGGTCATTAGTCCCATGTAATAGGCTACTCTACTTTCAATGTAAGTTTCCAATAACATTGAAGGAGAACAGCAGACCTTGTCCCAGTAGTCCAAATCCGTTAAAATATGCACTGGACCCATCCCACGAAGTCACCAAAACTCCACCTCTCGCTATCTCTCCACAGGTCTTTCGCTCGAAACTGAAAACACTGCTTTTTGACAATCCTATCCTGAATCCATCACCTCTCCCTGCCTACCTCGCCGTCTCAACACCAAACACCATCCTCCTTTAATAGACGTCTGCCTGTCTGCCTGCCTGACTATCTGGATTTTGACCCCCTGCCTTTCGATTTTGTTTTGATTGAGCGCCTGTGAATCAGCTGGTTCCCGCGACTTCGCTTTTGTGGGCGCTGTAGAAATTTCGAGTTTGCGATTTACGATCAAGGCGTCAACATTTTAGCCTTTTAGGGGATTAACTTTGTCGCCGTAGGTTACTTTGGCGCATGCGCTATAATGTCGTGTAATCCGTGATTCCGTGTATATACGTCTTAACGATTTTAAATTTTGGCAATAATTTTACAATCTAACAAATTCTCGACAATTCTGTTAGAATTGAATTTTGTCAACGATGGCAGCTCATACAGTGGTAATGGTCCGCCATGGCGAGAGTGTTTGGAACCAGGAAAATAAGTTCACAGGTTTTTACGATGCTGACCTTGCAGACTCTGGAGTGGAAGAAGCTAAGTTTTCCGCAGATGTAAGTTAAATGTTGTGGTATAAGCACACTACATGCTTTAACCACGCGTTTCACTTGACAATTTAAAGTCACGTCAAAACTACATTATGCAAATAGCGGTAAACGTGTAGTTTATCGTCGTAAATTATTGGCCTATTGTAGCATTGTTATTTTTTCTTCAATCTAACTTCTACTTTGGCAAGAATCTTTCTCATCAATCCAGCTTCCATTTAGGCAAGAATTTGTTTAACCAATCCAGCTTCTATTTCAGCAAGAATTATTTGTCATCAATGCACCTTCTATTTAATTCGGAATTATTTGTCATCAATCCAGCTTTTATTTAAGCAAGATTATTTTTATCAATCCCACTTTTATTTAAGCCAAATTTTTATCATTCCCACTTCTATTTAGAGAGAATTCTTTTTGTCAGTCCAACTTGTTTTCGACTAACGCTGAAATACTGCAATAGCGAATATTTTAAGACTCTAAACTACACGTTTACCCAAATAGCTTACAAACAGCAGAAATTTAAAGTTGTTACTGGAGAAAGGTTAAAACAGAATTCATGCTGAAACTACCATAGTTGAATGCCAATAATTTTCAAAGTTATCGCCGATGTAAGTCTACTGTGAGCTTCGGAACAAGCGAGCAGTGTAAATTAAGTTTCAGTTTTGATCAATCAGTCACAATAACATAGGAGTAGGCCTTATTATCCAGCTGAAACGGCAGGCTTATCAGTGGCTTGCATTTTTTTTCGTTTTCATTATCATTCTGTTTTATTCAATCATTTAAACTCCAAATGGTATCGTGTCATTAGTATGAATAAGTTTCAATATATACCTACCATAGATTAAATAGCATTTAATTGCATACTGGCATACAGTTTTTAGATTTACTGATTGCACGAAATCACTTTAAATTTAGGTAAACACTTGTGACAGATGTGTGTTTATGTTTCAGAAAATCAAGGCCTCAGGAATTAAGTTTGATATTGTGTTTACCAGTGTGCTGAAGAGAGCAATCAAAACAGTATTCTACATTCAGGAGGGAACAGACCTGCACTGGGTCCCTGTTATCAGAGACTGGCGCCTGAATGAACGAATGTATGGTAGCCTTCAAGGGCTTAACAAGGCAGAGATGGCAGCCAAGCATGGAGAAGAACAAGTTCAGGTATACAATATATTGTAGGGTGTCATTTGTGATTGTTTGCAGCAGTGTAGGAAAGGCCAATCGGTCAGCAGAAAATGCTTGGAGAAATACATCTTCATTGGTATGTAGCTTGAATCATGATCATTTGTGACTGTTTTTCCACCTTCCAACCAAATATGTAGAGGTTTGTTCATGTATTTTTATGTATGTGTAATTGTGTGTATGTATGCATGTATTAATGTTGTTATTTATTATGTATATTATTAATGTCTGTATTAATGTATGCATTTGTATATACATACATGTCTTTGTGTATGTTTGTGTGAATACAAGCCTCTATTGTGCATGTATTCGTGCATAAATTCTACAATTACATATAGCAAAGAACATAATAATTATTTTATGGTTAATTTATATGCATATTAGGGTGTCCCAGAAATATTTTTTGTCGAAATATTTTATGCACTCCCTCTAAAACGTTTCTTTATGGTCCCATAATGACACCTGGAAAATTTTATAAAATTTTAAAAATATTTAGGGGTCCCGCAAGACACTCACATTTCACCATGTTGGCATAATTTGCGTCGGACGTGCCCAATTTATTAATGCTTTTAGACAACGACCTTGGATCCCATGATAACATGTTTAATACCAATGGAAAGCTCCTAAATAGTGGAAACTACAAGTATCTGACTTTATTGCGTACATAGGTATGGTTTTACGAATAAATAATGAAAAAAATTGTACAGCAACTCAAGATTTTTGAACTTTCTCAATATCAGTTATTGCCATTAATCGTTAGGAGGAATCATTATTACAAATTCTTGATTATGCAACCAGCCATGGATTCAGCTACCCCATACCTGCATCTGCTTATTCTTAATCACTGTTTATACCTTCAGCTGCATATTGTTCAGTTCTACATTTTACAATAATCTACATGTCTACAAGATTGTCACGATTGCACTTAGAAAAGTCATGCCTGTGTTTTTCAACAACTTGCAGAAGAAACTGTTTCTGTTCTTCGTTCTTGTTGAATTGAAATTCTGTATAAGAGCAACTCCAAGCTCAGCATTGTCATTTACACAAGCAAAGTTATTAACAAGCTGACATGCGATCTTATACAATTGGCTTTTGGGTCACTCTTCACATGGAATATCGAGGGTACAAGCCACGATGAGTTGGCGGTAGTTCGGAAGAAGCTTCGAGAAATATATAATTCCCTTTTCGTACGGGAAAGAGATTGAACAAAGTGCAATCCTCGATCACCTTTCATTGTCAACATAAGCTGTGCTTTATCTTCAGAAGAGAGATGGTGTGAGAACAGAGAGAGGGTTTCCAGCTCTTGGCTTAGGTACCAAGAATGACACAGCATCATCTTCAGTGGTCTTCAGAGCAGCAGCATCGTAATATTGCAGCCTTTTTATTAGTTGAATGTCATTGATGGGTGAATCAGCAGTGACTCGACACGAAAACCACGATTGGATGCAGATGTTGACTAAAACATAATGTTAAATCGTGGATGCCCTGTAATTCACGGGCCGTCAATTGGATAACCGATTGGGTTCCATCAAAACGCAACTAAATCTTCATTGAGTATATATAATGCATTCGCCCTCCAACGCGCTCTAGAGGGGCACCAGGCTTGCGAACCGCTGTCGAACTGCTCAATCCAAACACGGATGCCGCGAGTTGGAGAATTCTCTCTAATCATCTTGAGGATTGTCAAGTTGAAGCTGTTCAGTAATGAACTCCTTCAGTTTGTCAGACACAGACATACATTAATGAAGCTTTGGTTGAAGGTGAGCCAGGTCGGACCATTTATCTTTAAATCGCTTGAAGAGAAGAATGCCTCCCCAGTTGATGGACAAACTTTACCAAGGCACACTACGAATATATATAAGACAACAGGACTTCAAACATGTGATGTTGACAAGCCATCTGCAGCAGATTACGACCGGTGGCTGCCTCTAGAAGGGTTCAGGCTCCATTAACTCTGCCGGTATTTGAGGCCCTTGTGTCAAAACACATGCCGATAATAAATGTATCGCACTGCCACGACTTCATAATTATGGTCTAGAACTGCTACTGCTGCTGCCTGTCTTGACACAGAAGCCAACTTTGGCACACCCAGAAGTTTAGTATTTCTATTAACTAGAGAAGAAATCAGGACTGGCCATCGGTTCACTTTGTCCGTGTTTACTCCAGTTATGTCAGGGAGCAGCTTGCCTTCCCAGTGCCCAACAGATTTAAAGGCTCGAAAGTCTTCCTTGATTTGCAAGCCAAAAAATTTGATCTCTTCTGGTAGTGTGCTTTATGTCTTCTTCATAATTGAAACTTTATGCATATAATATACAAGAAGGTTAAATCTGTAGATTCTGCTGTTTAAGAGCTTTATAGTGATACTAAACATGTTATTATGGGATCAAAATGTTGTCACCTAAATATTTAAAAGTCAATGATGCCATGCGTAATTTACGACAAACTGCACTAACTCTATGAGCCTTGCGGGACCCCTAAATATTTTCGAAATGTCATAAAACTTGGCAGGTAATATTACAGGATCATAAAGAAACTTTTAGGAGGGAGTGCATCAAAAGTTTCAACAATTTTATTTTTCCTATGCTATCGTGGGACACCCTAATGCATATATATATATATATACATGTATTTTTATGTATGTGTATATCTGTATATATACACAATAAACACTACACACTGGTGACATGTGTGGTTGTTGCTGTTAAATTAGATCTGGCGCAGATCTTATGACGTCGCTCCGCCACCTGTTGACGAGAAGAGTCTCCATTGGCCTGGCAATGATCCAAAATATAAGGTGAGCTTCGTAAATTATACATTTAATTTTGCGTTCTGGTGCATCTGACTATTTCTGTTCTCCAGCGGCACAAAAGTATAGCACCTAAATTTGTGCTATATGTTTGGAAAGATTTATGCTGCTGCTTATTTATTCCGTTGGCAGATGTTTGATGGGAAACAACATGCTTGATATGTACCACCTCTTCATGTATGCAGCCTCTGCTAAGCGCGTTAATACTGAATTATATTTGCATTGGCGTATGATTAACTGATTTTCCGTTCATACAATGAGTTTAATAAATTGAAGACATTAACACTTCACACATGCGTTGAAATTAAACTGTACTGTTTGCATTGGGAACACAAAATAAATATAGCAGTTTGTTGGATTGACTGATTAAATTTACAACTGAGGGGATTAAGAATTTTATTAATTCAAAGCAACTACGCATCATTATAACAAAAGCTGGAAGTCATATGTAGCTTACTGTGGAGACTTAAGTTTGGAAAACTCATTTTCTTATTTAATATAATATTTGTATCTTGATCTTTGTAATAGAAGTGGCATTGGTACGCCACTGGATGTGTTTGTTGTAATATTTAATAGTTCAGGAAACTGTTGGTCAAGGATACAGTGCAGAATCGTGGGTTCATCACTAGAGTTGACTGCTACTTGTAAAAGAATTTGCTGGAAGTGGGAGCTATAAATATACCAATTATATAGCTGCATTACTAAGTAACTTTCTACTGGGTGTAAACCCTATGGTGCGTCTGAACAGATTTAAATTGCTAATTTTCTCTGTCTTGTAGAATGTGGATAAGAAGCTGATTCCAAAGACTGAATGTCTGAAGGACACTGTGGCACGTGTCATGCCCTACTGGAATGAGGCGATCATTCCAGAGATTAAGGTTGACTTTACTTTGAGTCCACAGGAATAGTAATGTAATGTATTGTATTAGATCATTTATAAAGCTCTTCTCACAGCATAAGACTTTCAAAAGTGCTCCCAGTGCGAGGTACTTAGAGAGAAAAGGAAGGTTTCAGGTGTGGAAAGAGACATAGATGACAGAGAGGATGTTAGAGTATGGAGCACCAAATAGTGTTGATACATGTCGTGTGGTAACACTCTGAAGGACACCAATGTTGGCACTGGCTGAGTTTGTGACAATGGCTTAATTTAGTTTCCAACAGTGGCTTCATTTAGCGAGTACACCTACTGGTTGTGTCGGAAAGCGGCAATAATGTTGCATACAAATGACAGAAGGTATGTTTGCAAATGACTGTGGTAGTGTTGGCAAATGACCATGATGGTGTTGGCAATGACCATGGTGGTGTTGACAAATGACCATGGTGGTGTTTGCACTGGCAAATGACCATGGTTCTTTCTGAAAATGAGTGTAGTGTTGGCAAATTATCATGGTGGTGTTGGCAAATAACCATGGTTGTGTTTGAAAATGACCATGGTGGTTTTGGCAGATAACCATGGTTGTATTTGAAAATGACCATGATGGTGATGGCAAAATGACTATGGTGGTGTTGACAAATGGCTATGATGATTTGCAAACATACCTCTCTGTCATATATACCTCTTTCCTGGTCATTTTCAAATACAACCATGGTTATCTGCCAAACCACCATGGTCAGATTCTTTCTTTGAGGACGTTTTTAAGTAGTTTGTTTGAGAGTAAACCATGTTGGCAAACGACCATGGTGGTGTTTGCAAATGACAGTCATGGTTGTGACAATGAAAATGGCCTTACTTTGCTGTGTCAGTGAATAGTTGTGTTCTTGTTTTCACAGAAAGGAAAAGTGGTGCTGATTGTTGCCCATGGCAACTCCTTGAGAGCTCTGTGCAAGCATCTGGACAATGTGTCAGACGTGGACATCATGAACCTGAACATTCCTACTGGTTCGTAGATGTTCAAGCAAATTGACAACTTCACAATAATTACAATTGCTATGCAAAATTACCATTGCTCTCCTTTTGTCAAACCTTTCCATAAACTCCCTTAATAAAACTTAATGAAAATGCAAAGCAATGGCATTATTGTATATCAGTCGCCTGATTCTTTTTTTGAGGACGTTTTTAAGTAGTTTGTTTGAGAGTAAAGCCATTGCCTACATATTTCTGAAGCGAACTTTGTTTTCTAGTATAGATATGCTCAGTGCTTTTTTCTAGAAAAAAAGGTTCCGGAACTCAACAAATTCAGAACAATCATAGGGGCATATTTTATGCTAATATTTCTGTTTCATAAATATCTGTATCAATAAACACTGAAAGCACTTATATTAAATTAAAGTATCTAAATAATTTTACATAATTTTTTATTAAAATTTTTAATTAACTAAATTATATTTTAATGGCTGAAAAAAGGTACCGGAACGCCGTTCCGGACCGCTCCGGCTGAAAAAAAGCACTGAATCATATGCTAGACATACAGTGTAGTAAGCTTATCAACGAATTGAACCGTCGGCTTTGGTTTTTTCAGGTATGCCACTTGTCTATGAGCTTGACAAACAGCTGAAGGCCATCAAGCATCGTTTCTTGGCGACGGATGAAGAAGTCAAGGAAGCCATGGCCAAAATTGCCGCACAGGGCAAGGCCAAACCGGAGGCGGCTCCAAAGCATGCTGCTACACACGGCAAAGGAGCTAAAAAGTGATGGTCTATCGGCTATCACATGAATCAAACAGACGTGAATCAAAAGTGCATCCCTACGTTTTGATGATCTGACTAACTAATTTCTACCTGCCGCGAAAGCCTAGGAATTCGCCTTATAAAACCAGCTATTTCACGTTTTTATGCTAGGTTACATGGAAATACATTAAATTTGACATTTACTGTAGATAAATTTTTATTTCAAACTCGTCTAGTCACAAACAATATGAAATATTTTGTGCATTTTTTTATTTTTCCTCTACGTCTTAGCATCTCCTTTTACATAAAATTTTTGAAGGAAATGAATAGGCTACTGCACAATAACACACATTTAAATAGTTGATTTTTCCATCAAATTCAAGTGGGCAAATGGCTCCTCCTGCCTTCAATTGACGTCCCTGCTCAAAAGCTGCGCTATATCACCCCACAGCATATTGTAGATGATGCATTGCGTTGCACGAAGGAGGAGCTCCAGGGCACTTGGTCGACGTAGCATTTGATGCTTCTGAGTAAGATGACGGTGACATTTCCAATTCGCGATTGTTGTATGCTTATAAGGGCGCCGTTTATAATCCATGAACATCTAGGCCTATTATCTATTATTTATATAGTCCCCTTCAGATAACTACTCAGAGGCGCTCCCGACCCAGGCCCGGTCAAAGAGGTAACCATCATCATTATTATTTTTGCAATGATTGTCAGGATTATTGTTTGACCTATCATTAATTGTTTTGAGGGTCTTGAGTGTAATTGTTTTGAGTCTTGAGGGTTTCAATGACCAATTCCTCCGAGAAAATAATAATGTGCTTTGTTTCTTCTGGGTATACGAAAAGTAGGGGATACGGTTCCCTCCAGTCCAAAAAGTGGGAGTAGGCCTACATTTACGGTGTAGGCTACCCCTCGTTCCCCGATAATTGCGTCTATGCGCAAAACCTAAACTTAAGGAATCGTTGCGACGTTGGCACAGTTGTCAGTTGACAACTTTCAGTGGGATCTATTGCTGGACAGTAATGCGTCGAGCTTAAAAAACGACGACGGTTAATGAAGTTTCCAGCAGACGATAACCTCGCCGTTTAGAACGCCCTCATAGATGGTAAAAGCAAATCTGTGAAGGAGCCAGGTCCGTGCACAAGAGGCAGTCGACGCCTAACCGTCATAGAACCTATCCGTGTGGTTGACAGTTAATGTTAATGTACACGCTTTTCTATATCGACCTATATGGCCTTGACCTTGTTCATTTTTCAATAAATTGATCGGGTGAGATCCTTCACCACCGCTGTCCCTTTGAATGGGCGCCACGCCATTTAAGGTCCCCGCGTACGGATCTTGCTAGCCCCATATTTAAATCTCTGAGATAGGCCAGCATCAGGAAGCGAACCACAAGCTGCACGCTGTCTAACACAGAGGCGCATGAGCCTCTGTAACCAATATTGCTCACTGGGTTAAAGCCATTCCAGAGATTCTTCTCGTCCTTCCATCAAAGGATCCTAGATTTGTTGTTGTTGTTGTCAGCGTCATGTAGGCCTATAGGCCTATCTGTAGGCCTAGGTCTGAGAACTCGACTTTCCGGTCGGAGACTGCTCACACTCTCAATAAGTGGACGTATCAAACTGCCGTTAAGCTCGGTGACGCGCTACGTTTTACGACGTTACGTCAGCGCAGACACTAGCTGTGTTACTCAGTAAGTAAAACTTAACGATGTCACGGCTCCAAGTCAGAAGACAATGGTTTACTTTGCTTTTGACGCCATATAGGCCTAGCAGTCGATTGAAAGTGCCTTCGTTCTTGGCCAATGTATTATTCATGAAGCTTTTGAGCAAGATTCCAATTTGTTTAGGAGCGCTATAAATGACAGTCTAATAATAATAATAATAATAATAATAATAATAATAATAATAATAATAATAATAATAATAATAATAATAATAATAATAATAATAATAATAATAATAATTCCAGAACAATGCGCCCCCTAGTCATACAGCGCTTTTTGCAATCCTGAGGATCAGACTTTTATCATTTTAATTAATATTGAATGTACCTCAAAAAAAAAAAAAAAAAATAATAATAATAATAGGGGTAGCCGTTCCAGAATACAACGCTTTTATAATTTCTAAGACCCTGGGGGAATGAAGTACCTCAGGGCAATAAAAAAAAAAAAAAAAATAATAATAATAATAAATAATAATAGCCATTCGAACAACGCGCCCCTAATTTGTGCAATCCTGAGGGATCATATGTACCTCGGGGGAAAAAAAATAATAATTAATAAGAGGGCGGCCGTTTTCCAATTTGTTATGTTGAACATCAGAAATTTATGGATTTCGATACAAAAAGTGCAGCATATGTGAAAAATCACGGCAAATTCACGGCAAATGCTAACCACGGCAAACGCCAAAATTCACGGTTTCCGTGATTCCGTGAATTCGTGATTTTCGTCTTGCCCTGAACATTCGATATCAAGGCGTCAAGGTTAAAGCCTTTTAGGGGATTAACTTTGTCGCCCTAGGTTACACACGGTTGGCGCATGCGCTATGATGTCGTTTATGCGTCGTTAAGACGACGTCTTAACGATTTTAAAGTGTGGCAATAATTCTATAATCTAACAAATTCTCGATAATTCTGTTAAAATTGAATTTTGTCAACGATGGCAGCTCATACGCTGATTATGGTCCGCCATGGCGAGAGTGTTTGGAACCAGGAAAATAAGTTCTGCGGTTGGTTCGATGCTGACCTTGCTGACTCTGGAGTGGAAGAAGCTAAGTTTGCCGGAGATGTAAGTTCAATGTTGTGATATAAGCACACTACATGCTTTAACCACGCGTTTTACTCAACAAAAGTCACATCAAAACTACATTCATTATGCAAATAGCTTACAAACTGTAGAAATTGAAAGCTATTACTGCATATAGGTTAAAACAAAATTCATGCTGAAACTACCAGAGTTGAAAGCCAATAACTTTCAAAGTTATCGCCAATGTAAGTCAACGGTACACTGTAGCTCTGGGACTATTATTATTCAATATTCGTTTATTGAGAAAAACAATCTGACAAAAACGCAGAAATGCTTACATGAGCGATAATGGATAATTAAAGTCAATTAGATAATTTTAGAATAAACTAGTAGAGATTTGTATATGACAATCTGGGAATAAATTGAGAGTTGTCTTTGGGTGGGAGAGTATGGTTGTGTGCTCTAGGTCTTAATTGGGAGGAGAGGGGTCGGACTGGAGGTAGGAGTTGGTGAAGTACATGTTTGGAGTTGTGTAATATGGAGAAAAGGAGTTTTGCATCGGCTATATTGGCAAGTTCAGAGACTGTTGGAAAGGATTGTTCTAGGTAACCTAGGCGTTTGGCTCTTTTTAGGAGTTATTATTACTGAATAACAGTCCCAGGGTAGCTTCAGAACTAACGAGCAGCGTAAACTTTTCAGTTTTGATCAATCAGTGACAATAAAATATTACAGGAGTAGCCCTAATTATCCAGCTGAAACGGCAGGCTTATCAGTGGCTTGCAAAGCCTTGCATCTCGTGTCCATTCTGGATTAATTAATCATTTAGGCTGCAAATGGTATCAAGTCATTAGTCAAATAATTTTAGGAGTTATTATTATTGAATAACAGTCCCACAGATCTTCACTATATGATGTCGACTAACCGACTCTGCCTAAATGCTACAAAGACTCAGTTGATCTGGTTTGGGACTAGACAACAGCTTTCCAAACTTGACTTTCAATTGCTGACTGAGAAATTCCCTGCCTACACATACTCTTCTAGTGTCCATGACCTGGGTGTCACGCTTGACTCCTCCCTCACATTCACGAAGCACATATCTAACCTGACTCGCTCCTGCTTCTTTCAACTGAGGCGTCTCAAGGCCATCAGACGATCGGTCTCTTCCTCTGTCTTTACCACCATAGTACATGGTTTTATCTGTTCCCGACTCGACTACTGCAACTCACTTCTTATGGGCCTCCCGAAACAGCGTCTTTCCCCCCTTCAATCGGTCTTAAATGCTTCAGTTAGGCTCATAGCCCGACTCCCTCGTTTTTCGCATATCTCTTCATATATGCTTGATGTCTTGCACTGGCTACCTATCACTGCGTTATAAGATCCTCTTTCTAGTCTCAAAGGCGCAGCTGAGCAGTGCCCCAAAGTATCTCTCTGACTATATGCGAAAGCCGTTATCTGCGACCTCATCTCGTTCCTTGCGCTCTGCTGATTGGCTTGATCTTTTGTGACTAGGCTGCCTTGGCTCAACGCCGGGCATTTGCTGTGGTTGGTACCTCTACTTGGAATGACCTTCCCCGTCATTAAAGGCTAAACTAATGACTAGTTTTTTCTCTTTGGTCTATCGTTCTTTAAAGACGTTTCTTTTCCCCGGGGGTTTTCTTGCTGAGAGCGCCTCTGAATAGTTTTTCTGAGAGAGGCGCTATATAAATCTTTAGATACAACACAATACAGTATGGATAAGTTTCACTGAACATGTATACATACAATAGATCATGGGCGTAGCCAGAAAAAATTTTCAGAGGGGATTTTAAGATTTCGGGCAGTTTCCATTGAAGATTGTGGCAAAAGTTAAGGTTTTTTTATTTCGCATGTAAAAGCCTATAATTTTTTCCCAACACTCATTTGGGGGTTGAACCCCGAAAACCCCCTAAAAACGCCCCTGCCATGGATTAAATAGGATTTAATTGCATACTGGGCCTTACTGGCATACAGTTTTTAGATTTTCTGATTAGACGAAGTCCCTTTAAATTTAGGTAAATACTTGTGTCAGATATGTGGTTTCTGTTTCAGAAAATTAAGGCTTCAGGGATGAAGTTTGATATTGTGTTCACCAGCGTGCTGAAGAGAGCAATCAAGACACTGTTCTATATTCAGGAGGGAACAGACCTGCACTGGATCCCTGTTATGAGAGACTGGCGTCTGAATGAACGAATGTACGGTAGCCTCCAAGGGCTTAACAAGGCAGAGACTGCAGCCAAGCACGGAGAAGAACAAGTTCAGGTATACAATGTATTGTAGGGTGTCATTTGTGATTGTTTACAGCAGTGTAGGAAAGGCCGATTAGTCAGCAGAAAATACTTGGAGAAATACATCTTCATTGGTATATTATAGCTTTAATGAGTGTGGATAGTTTCTCCACCTTTCAACAAAATACGTAGAGGTATGTGCATGTATTTTTATGTATGTGTACATGTATGTATGTATTAATGTATATTATTTATGTATATTATTAATGTATGCATTTATGTATGTTTATGTAGGTTTACGTGAATACAAACCTCTATAGTGCATGTTTTCGTGCATGGCTGCAATTAGATATAACCAACCATATATAGTTATATATATATGCATATATATATATATGTATGCATTTTTATGTATGTATATGTTTGTATATACACAATAAAAACTACACACTGGTGACACGTGTGGTTGTTGCTGTTAAATTAGATCTGGCGCAGATCTTATGACGTCGCTCCGCCACCTGTTGACGAGAAGAGTCTCCATTGGCCTGGCAATGATCCAAAATATAAGGTGAGCTTCGTAAATTAGACACTCAATCTTGCGTTCTGGTGCATCTGGCTCTTTCTGTTCTCCAGCTGCACAAAAGATCTGCACAAAAATGTAAATTTGTCCTATATGTTGGAGAGTTTTGGGCTGCTGCTTATATTTTCGTCGGCAGATGTTTGATGGGAAACAACAGGCTTGATGTATACCACCTCTTGATGTATGCAACCTCTGCTAAGCGCGTAAATACTGAATTATATTTGCATTGGCTTACGATTAACTGATTTTCCGTTCATACAATGAGTTTAAGAAATTGAAGACATTAACACTTCACACATGCGTTGAAATGAAACTGTACTGTTTGCATTGGAACACATAATAAGTACTGCAGTCTCTTGGAATTGACTGACTAAACTCAGGACTGACTTTGATTGATTAAAGGCAACTACGCATCATAATAACAAAAGCTGGAAGTCATATGTAGCTCACTCTAGAGATTTAAGTTTGGAAACATCATTTTCATACTTAATATGATAGTTGTATCTTGATCTTTGTAATGGAAGTGGCATTGGTACGTCACTGGGTGTGTTTGTTGCAATAAGTAATAGTTCAGGAAACTGTTGGTCCAGGATACAGTGCAGACTCGTGGGTTCATCACTGGAGTTGACTGTTTCTTGTAAAAGAATTTGCTGGAACTGAGAGCTATGAAAATGCCAATAATATAGCTGCATTACTAACTAACTTTCTATTATGTGTAAACCCTATGGTGTGTACGCAGTACGCACAGATTTAAATTGCTATAGTTTTCTTTTTATTGTAGAATGTGGATAAGAAGCTGATTCCAAAGACTGAATGTCTGAAGGACACTGTGGCACGTGTCATGCCCTACTGGAATGAGGCGATTGTACCAGAGTTCAAGGTTGACTTCATTTTGAGCCCACAGAAATAATGTTTGTGTTTGGAGTGTTGTATTACCCTGAAGGGCACCAACGGTGTTGGCACTGACTGAGATCTGACCGGCATTGGCTTTACTGGATTTGGCAGTGGATGAGATGGGTTTGCAATGTAGACTATTATTTGGACAGCATTGGTAGTGACAATCATGAGGTTAACAATTATGCATTTGGCGATTGGCAGTGCAATGGAGTGGTATTTAGGAGGCGATATTGATTTGACACGCTATTTTGAAGTTGGCTGACATGGTGCTGTTGGCAGGTGACAGTGGCTTCATTTAGTTTGTGACAATGACAAAAAAAATTTACTTTGCAACAGTGGCTTCATTTACCGGGTAGATGTACTATTGGTGGTATCGGAAAACGGCAATGATGACACATACTAATGACGGAAGGTATGTTTGCAAATGACTGTGGTGGTGTTGACAATGACCATGATGGTGTTGGCAAATGACTGTGGTGGTGTTGGCAAATGACCAAGATGGTGTTTGCATTTGCAAATGACCATGGTTGTGTTTTAAAATGATCATAGTGGATTGGTGGTGTTTAAAATAACCATGGTGGTGTTGGCAAATGACCATGGTGGTGTTTGAAAAGGTGACCCGTCAGAACGGCCCAGGACAAATCGGCCCCGACAAAACGGCCCCGACAAATGGGCCCCGACAAAACGGCCCCGACAAAACGGCCCCCGTCAAAATGGCCTAGACAAAACAGCCCCGTCAAATCGGCCCCCGTCAAATCGGCCCCCGTCATATCGGCCCCGTCATATCGGCCCCATACAAAATATTCAATGTTGCAAGTACTTTTAAGCTTACGCTGACAAACTGTTGAAATTTAGGCCTCAAGCGACGGTTCAGCTGGGCAATGGACTGCGGGGACCATCGTCTAATGCTAACTGGTTGGCGTATTTAATTATTTAAATGCTTTCAATGATAACTATCGTAAATCAAACTTTCTATTTACGCAACAAATTAGTTTCATCAATCCACTTTCTAATTACGCAATAGAAAAGAATTATTTTCATCAATCGATTCAATTCAACTTCCATTTTAAACTGACCACATAAAATAGCCTAATTTGGCAACGTAAACTACGGTTTTACCAATCCGAGTTCTATTTACGCAAATAATTCTTTTCATCAATCCAACTTAAAAGTACTTAGGACATGGGATATTTTGTGATGGGCCGATGTGACTGTGGCCGATATGACTGGGGCCGGTTTGACGGGGGCCGATTTGACGGGAGCCGATATGACGGGGGTCGATATGACGGTGGCCATTATGACGGGGGCCGAAATGACGGGGCTGTTTTGTCGAGGCCATTTTGACGAGGGCCATTTCGTCGGGGCCGTTTTGTCGGGGCCCATTTGTCGGGGCCGTTTTGTCGGGGCCGATTTGTCGTGGGCCGTTCTGACGGGGTACCGTTTGAAAATGACTATGGTTGTGCTGGCAAATTACCATGGCGGTGTTGGCAAATGACCGTGGTGGTGTTTCAAAATGACCATGGTCATGTTGGCAAATGACCATGGTGGTATTCGAAAATATCCTTGGTGGTACCGTTTGAAAATGACTATGGTTGTGCTGGCAAATTACCATGGCGGTGTTGGCAAATGACCGTGGTGGTGTTTCAAAATGACCATGGTCATGTTGGCAAATGACCATGGTGGTATTCGAAAATATCCTTGGTGGTCTTGGCAAATAACCATGTAGGTGTTGGCAAATAACCATGGTTGTGTTTGAAAATGACCATTGTGGTGTTGGCAAATGACTATGATGGTGTTGGAAATGGCCATGATAGTGTTTGAAAATGACCATGGTGGAGTTGGCATATGACCGTGATGGTGTTGACAAATGACATGAGGTGTTGGCAAATAACCATGGTGGTGTTTGCAAATGACGGTCACCGTACTGACAATGAAAATAGTCTTACTTTGCTGTGTCCATGAATAGTTGTGTTGTTGTTTTCACAGAAGGGAAAAGTGGTGCTGATTGTTGCCCATGGCAACTCCTTGAGAGCTCTGTGCAAGCATCTGGACAATATGTCAGACGCGGACATCATGAACCTGAACATTCCTACTGGTTCGTAGATGTTGAAGGAAATTGATAACTTCACTGTAGTTATAATTGCTATTCATTCATTCATTCATTTCGGATATTTATATAGCGCCCCTTCAAGATTTCTACTCAGAGGCGCTCCCGACTACAGCGCGGACACTGAATCGGAGTTTCACGCTGAAGCGCATGAGCAATTGCGAGTGAAGGACTTGAGGGTCCCTACGCGGCGGCTTGAGGTGGATTCGAACCCGCAACCCTCCGGCTGCAAGGCACCGAATATACGGCCCCTTGAGGTGGATTCGAACCCGCAACCCTCCGGCTGCAAGGCACCGAACATACCTCTACACCACCGCGCTATGCAATATTACCATTGCTGTAATGCTGTCCTTTTGTCAAACCTTTCCATAAACTCCCGTAATAAAACTTAATAAACACATGCATAGCAATGGCATTATTGTGTATGTATCAACTGCATGATTCTTTCTTTGAGGACGTTTCTAAGTAGTTTATTTGAGAGTAAAACCATTGCCTACATATTTCTGAGGCGAACTATGTTTTCCAGTGTAGATATACTAGAGAGATAGTATATTTTCTAGTATAGATATTCTAGAAAGATAGTATGTTTTCCAGGGTAGATATTAGATATACTAGAAAGATAGTATGTTTTCCAGTATAGAAATACTTGAAAGATAGTATGTTTTCCAGTATAGATATACTAGAAAGCTAGTAAGCTTATCAACGAATTGAACCGTCGGCATTGGTTTTTTCAGGTATGCCACTTGTCTATGAGCTTGACAAACAGCTGAAGCCCATCAAGCATCGTTACTTGGCGACGGATGAAGAGGTCAAGGAAGCCGTGGCCAAGGTGGCCGCACAGGGCAAGGCCAAACCGGAAGCGGCTTCGAAGCATGGTGCTGCACACGGCAAAGGAGGCAAAAAGTGATGACCTGTAGGCTAAGCTACTAGGCTTACACTTGAATCAAACACACGTGAATCAAAAGTGCATCCCAACGTTTTGATGATCTGACTAACTAGCTTCTAAACGCCACGTAAGCCTAGGAATTCACCTTATAAAACCAGCAATTTCACGCTTTGATGCTAGATTACATGGTAATACATTAAATTTGAGATTTACTGTGGAGAAAATTTTATTTAAGACTCGTCTAGTCACAAACCATATGAAATATTTTGCACGTGTTCTTATTCATCTACATTTTAGTTTCTTCTTGCATGAAAAATTTTGAAAGAAAATGAATACACTAACATTCAGATTCTAATTTTATTACGTTTTAGGTTTCTTTCACTAAACAGGTGTGTTGATTAGCTATATAACAGCATCTAGGGATTGTGTCTTGTCATAATGACATGAATAATGTTAGTATTAAAAGATCCTTAAACTTGTGAACTATTTTATTCCATGCATAATATTCAACCAGTTTTTTTCAACCAGTTTTTTTTCCTATAAAAAGTGAAAGTAGAGCATAACTTTCTCTTTAAGTGATTTATGAATAAAAACAATGAGATTTCAAAGTTATTAAATACGTGACAAGCAAGACAGTGTTTGATATGCTTAATAAAATAACTCGGCAATGTGAAAGTAAATAGGCAAAAACGAACACAAAGTGTAAGTTCTCATTTACACGTAGCCCTGTTTTTAAGTGGAAAATGCACACATATCACACTTGCAACATCCCTGCCCCAGCATGTACTCACATACATTATCTAAACAGAAAAGTGCAATAAATACGCTGACATACATTAATTTTGGTTGATGCACATTTTGTTTTCCACGTTATCGTGGGCATGAGATGGGGTCCATACTATGGGCTATAAATACTATGGGTCCTAAACGGGTTCTATTTGGTCTCCATGTGGACAGGGAGAATACTCTAAAATCTTTGGTATAAGTATTCTAAATACTTGAGGTTATACCGTTATAGTTATCTAATGGTGAGCACTCCACACCCACTTGCATATAATATGCAATTGTGTAATTATGTTACGATCAATTTGTTATTATGAATTTAATATTTACTGAAGCTGCATTTGAACTTTGGAATAGAAAACGAAACATTCGTTATGTGTTTATGTCGGTTGGTTTATGTGCCACCTAATGAGATAGCTTGTGGTCAAAAATCTCTATCAGTGGTTTGAGAGCTGCTCAGTATGTCCTCTGCGATCTTGCACTGTCAGAGTCCACAACGGTGCATATCGAGAGACGCCAGGTATTTTCGTCGTTGAATGCAGTAGTTTTCTTTGTGATGAGAACCTCTCAAAAGCAGGAACGTCATTTCAGTTTTCAAGGAGGGGCAAAAGAATTTTCAGGGGGAGAAAACTTGGCCAGTTTGCTCAGTTTGGTATTTAGTCTGCAAGTGCGAACTGTGGTTTAATGTTCTAACTTGTTTTCTTCTTGTTCACATTTATATCTTGCTATGTTTGATTTTCTGCTGTCCTAGACTCCTAGTGATGAATAGAGATATATTATTCATCAAATGCACTGACATACATATAAATAGTTGACTTTTCCATCAAATTCAGAGGGCAAATGGTTGCATGAAGGAGGAGCTCCCGGGCTCTCGGTGGAAGTAGCAACTGATTCTTCTGAGTAAGAGAACGGTGACGTTTCCAATTCGCGATTGTTGTAATAACGGCGTCGTTTATAATCATGGTCTCTATAAGAGTCCCATATGGAAATATTGGTCCTTAACTGACTCCATGTGGGCATGCTGACATGTTCATTTTCAAGACTAGAATATAGTTATCAATAGGCCTAGTTGTTTTTTGGGTAATTTATATTTTAAAATCTGTCCACGAACTATTTTACTTGCAACTTGTTTATGTCTTCAACTGTCAGATTATTAGTCAATAATTAATGTCGATAGCAATATTTCAATCAATCAATCAATCAATCCTTTTATTGTTTCCATAGAATAGTTTACAAGTAGTGATCCAGAATAATCATAATCAACGATCATAAGTTTGGAAATTAAAACAGACAATGATACAATGTGATACCGCACACGGATTTGAACTCCAGACACACTGATAAAAAGGCTGACTATTTAGCAACCATTCACCGTGAGCCATACTCTGGAGCTGTATGACTAAATTTTAGGTCTGACAAATCTTCAGAAATAACAAACTCAAAACAAGTTAATTCTCATTTTATTCAAACACAAACTTAAGGAAAGACTAACATAAGTTATTTGATACGCTTAGCAATCAAAATATTGCAACCTGCTACAACAGCAAAACGTTTATAAAAACTTGTTACAACAGTAAAACGCTTATAAAATGCTTATACAAATAATCGAATAATCTATTTTGGAATCGTATATAGACCTGGCCTTTAACTTCAATATTTAATTCAGACTTTACTCGCAGTACATTGAACTAAAACAGTGATTATCGCTTTAAGGGTCCCATCAAAAGCGAATATAGGTCTATGTCTGCGTTAGGGGAAAGTTCCTAAGACGCACCTACAGCCTAAGACGCACCTCATTGCTTATATAGAAAAGCGCTATAAATTTTTTGAAAAGTTTAACATACATTCGTCAGATGTCTGCAGGCTTGCATATTGATCAAGAAAAAGTTCATATCACGTGCATTGGCGTGTGGTGATGTGAAAGGTAAGATTTTACCTATTTCTGACAGATTCATGGTTAATATTTAAGTTGTTATTGTGCATAAACTACCTGAGACGTGAGAAAGTGCTAAAACGTATTAAAAAGAGGACTCATTCCGATTATTTTTCCGCGTAAAACTTGTTTTGTAATTATGCGTCGTTAAGACAAAATGGCCGATAAACCAGCATACTCATAATTCCCAAGACGCACCACACCTATGCTACCCAAGATGCACCGGGGGTGCGTCTTGGGCATAGTATATGAAAGCTTTGCAGTAAGTAGGCCTAAACGAAAACAGTCTTAGGCCTATCACAGTGTTATTTCCATTTATTAATGTTGAGGCCTATTCTTCTGTTCTAGTATGCCTACTCCATAAATTTTGAACTATCATGTGTTTACAGATTTTCAGTATGGGTCGCAATTATAAACGCACGACTACGAGAGGGTCATATGGTGAGGAGAAGCTGAAGCAAGCTTAACAGCAACTGACTGAGGGAATGTCTTATCACAGTGTTGCGAAGAAGTTTGGAATACCGAGAAGAACTCTTCAGAGACACATGAAGGGGCAAGTGAGGAATCCTGGCAAAAAGTGTCTAGGAAGATTTGAGACTGTGCACGTAAAAAATTGAAACTGAGTAACTCTGATGATACACCATGCAACATGTGCACCAAGCGGTATAATGAACCACCTTTTGAGCCATGGCAGCAGTGTCCCACATGCAAAAAGTGGTACCACGAGAGTTGTGGTCCCGAGGACACTGCAGTTTGTTATTACTGCCAGTAAACTTTCTGCATATTTACACTTCTATTTCTCATCTAGGTTCTGGTATCAGATCAAGACAGCAATTAGACCCTATGTTTGGCAACATTTGTCTTTGTCTTTGTTATTCATTTTTGCATGGATTCCCAAGACGCACCCCGGGAGTGCATCTTGGGAAGATGTATGCCCAAGACGCACCCTTATTAAAAACAATGATTTTTTCGAAATACACAAAATTTATTTACTCAAATAAATTTCCAGAATAGCTACTTTGTACCTTTCATGGATACGGATGAACACATACAATTTCATATTTTTATTTCTATATTGATCGAAAATATTAAGATTTTTGAAAATGGGGGTGCGTCTTAGGAACTTTCCCCTAAACAATGTCAATTATTCAGGAAGAATTCGGTTAAAATATCCACCAATAGCCTACACAAATTGTCTGAATTTAATAAATATACTTAAAATATTTATTGCTCTAATTGAGACAACTGATGTTACAACCAGACTTCAGTTTCAGTTGATAACTAAATTCAAATTTTTACAGTTGCTCTCGAAACGGATTAATATGCTTTTAAATTAAGCCTAGAAAACTGAAAATATGAAAATGAAAGGGTCGGTATATCATTCATTAACTCCCAAAGCGCGCAAATATTGATGACGACTGAATCCAATTTGTATGTATTGGATGCTAGAGTCTTGCTAAACGTTCAAATCGATCATTATTAATTGCGACTTCTGAATCGATTTGCAATAGGAATGGATCATCGATTGAAGCTTCGTCAGTGGCGTAACGAAGGGTTTCAGCGCCCAGGGGCAAGAGTTGATGACTGCGCCTCTTTAAATTTTCTTGTTGATTTTAAATCGTTCTTGTCATTGTAGGCCTACTGTGTACCACTGAAAGCTAATTCTTAGCCCCCCATTGTGCTGCGCCCGGGGGCGGTTGGCCCCATCTGCACCCATTCGTTACGCCACTGAGCTTCGTATATTAAACTAACGGCGTATGTAACTTCCCAGATCAGATTCGAATATTTGCGTATAGGGCCTGCACTTCCGTCAATACGAGTCTCCAGAATTTTCGATTTTTCTGGAGTTTCTGCAAATCATCGGCTGATTCTCAAGTAGACTATTAATAGTCGAATAAAAGGTTAGTACCAATTTATTTTAAATTATTGTCATAATAGGCCTATGCTTGAATTATACTTGCAATTTCTTGTCGTCTTTATCGCATGGGTAACTGCGATCAATTCTGATGTTTTCAAGTGATTTATCCTATAGTATACACTCACAGCCTTTCTCACAGGTCTTTACAGATGCAAATGTTACTAAAGTTCAGCATAATATGCAAATTTGAGAACACGATTATACCAGAAATTAAGCTAAGTGAACTTAAATGCCCAAACTCTAAGCGAAACAACTGTATAGACCTCCGAACTTGAGTCCTCACACATAAGATTACTGAATTAAGTGTTTTCATTTTGAGAAAATGGTTCTAACTGGAAAGTATAAGCTGCAGATGCAAACATACATTTTACTTTAATTTCAAAACTCTAACAGATTCAAGTATATACGAATATCTACAAATAAAATGAGTGAATTGATATGCATTCCAAAAGATACGAATAAAAAATGTTCAAAACACACAAGAAAACGCAAAATAAGTCTATGAAACAAGTGCAGGTTAATTAACTTTTTAAGATGTTAGTCGTGTTGAAAACAGAAATTATACACGCGGCTATGCTACGTAGGCTAGAAATTGTTTGTCAAATATTACGAAATTGTATTAGGCCTACTGTATATAAAATCGACATAAGAAAACAGAAAATAATTATAGCCATGCAGCAATATGTTCAATAACAATTGCAATATCTTTATGATCTTTATCAATTGGATAAATGCTTTGGATTCTGATATTTGGACATATTTACCCTACAGTACAAGTCTTTACAAAGCGTATCAACTAAACTAAAACTGTTTTGTAATACAGAAAACATCTTGGTCATTCTAGCTCGTAATAGACATTTTAATACTGAAATGAAACGACAAGGACCTATTATACATATATAGAATCCTTGATGAAACGAATATTCGTGATATGTAGCCTATGAACACATTAGTATGACACGTAAGTATGAATATAAATTGACCTAACTGGAAAAAAGTTAATTCACAAAATCGACCCGTAACAGAATAAAATTAAGTTTACATTTCGTATGCAGGCAAAATATTCAAAGTGTTCTCCTTCTACCTGGCTTCCACGTGACTAGATCCGTGTAATTGTGTTGACTGTTGATCACTGATAATTAGTTAATGCCTCGTTGGATGAGGTAACCTGTCGTCTAAACTCTCTACCAGTTGTACGAGACTGGTCAGTAAGTCGTCTGCGATCTTGCACTGCCAAAGTCCACCGCGGTGTCTACCCAGATACCCCAGGTGACTTCGTCGTGAGATGGAGTAACTGTTGTTGTGGTGATAACCTCTGCATGATAGCTGCGCCATATCACCGCCAACAGTGTTGTGGATGCTACAGTGCGTTGCCCGACGGAGTAGCTCCATCGCTTTGAGTGGACGCAGCAATTGCTTCCTCTTAGTAGTCAGACGTCGCCGACATTCTCTCTCCAGTCGGGTCATCAGCTTCAGTTTGTCTTCGATTCCTCTGATGACGCGTTCTGTGTGGCAAAGGAGAGACGAAGTCACCTGCGAAGACTAAAGAATACAAGACAATAGAAGAATAGAGGACATACACACATGCTTGTATAGAGTTATGCATGTATGTAAGGTCTACGTCGATGTATGTATGTATGTATGTATGTATGTATGTATGTATGTATGTAATGCATGAATACACTTTGTATGTATGTGTATTGTGTGCACTATGTATGAATGAGGTATGTGTGTATGTATGAATGGAGGAATGTATATATTAATGTATGTATGTAGTTATACATGCATACATATCATACATGTATGTCTCAGGAGCGGGCAGGAAGGAAGGAATTATACGTAAATATGCAAATATTCTAAACTCCCAAAGCTATCATTAAACTACCAATGACAATGATGTCGCACAATCGATCTATTCAGTATTTCACTCTACCGCGTGTGCACCAATTCCAATCGGTGTACCACAGGAAGTAATTTTCGGGTTTGTACACGACAAGGATGCCTTCGTGATATAAAAATAAGCCTGCATCTGTCTTTTTGGTACAGGATATGACTAACATAAAATTTACATCGCTGCATTTTATGGGCCAGGTTGGGACTGGGGCCCTTGCATGATTGAAATATCAGGGCCCCAAAAGGAGCCAAGCCAAGTTCGACTGTTATATGTATGTATGTATGTATGTATGTATGTATGTATGTATGTATGTATGTATGTATGTATGTATGTATGTATGTATGTATGTATGTATGTATTTATGTATGTATGTTTATCTCTATATATTGGCACACTTTTCTCTTAACATACAGGTCAAACTGACAATGAGTCGGCTCTTGAGAGTGGTGGTAAAGGCGCTATATAGATATTTAGATACACTCATATTATTTTAATATTAATAGCTAAAAATCGCCGCCATACCGAATGGTCGTCGTTTGAACTTTCGATATTTTGTGTTGACTGATGCACGGTCGGCCGTCTGCATTTTCGTAAGGCAAACGTGGAGCTCTGCATTCAACATAATTTTACAAGTGTTGATAATGTTTATTTAAGTATTACTTAGGCCTACAGTTATTCCACGTCCAAGGTCAATAAAAATGATTCTGAGGCGCAAAGGCACACGAGCACAATGACCAGTCCACCACTGACATATATATATACATACGTACACGCATACATACATATATACATACAAGCATTGCATAGACACATCCATTCATCCGCAAACAGATTTGGAAGGTTCATTACAGGAGCATGTTCAGCAGACACGAGCCCAAAATTGCTGGATTACAGACCCTGTGGTTTACCGAACAGACCCCGTCCCGTATAATACTTCACTAATAATAACCGTTTAAAAATATGTATCTGGGGTATAAATGTCTGTACTTTTCTATATCGACTTGTGCATGAGCGTATTCATGGTTTCTGGTCGGCTACAGCTTTTGAGATCAAGATCTTTTATTGCGTTGGAGACATACGTTTTATTTGAAAGTTTTACTATGCGTCCTTTAATTTATTGAATACAGTTGATCTTTACATTTAATGACAATTGCTAGAGCTGCGTAATTACTGATTTCATGTCAACATTTATATATACACTGTGTCCGGATGAAAAGTAGAACACAACAAAAAGTGTCATAACTCGGTCAAAACTATCAGTATTTACCTGAAATTTTAAACACAACAACAGTGACCATATCTACACGAGATCCTAAAGCCGTTTGGAAATGTTCGTGAATTTATCATATTTATGAGCGTTTGCAATGGAGCACTGACAAATTAAAGTTTCCAACATGGGCCCTTACTTACGCAGACGCTGTGACGTCGTCATCGATGAAATACGTCACTTGTTTTGGTCTAAGCACAACAAAAATGGCGTTTACAGAAGAAGATAAATTTTAATTAAAGTACTGCGGCAAGAACATGGTTATGGAGCGAGAAGGTTTCTGAATGAATTTTCGAATAAAGGTTGGTGTCTTTCGTCTGTGAGTAAGCTATTGAAGAAGATCGATGAAACCGGCACAGTGAAGCGAAAACCTGGCAGTGGCCAAAAACGCACGACACGCACTGTTGAAAACGTCGAGTTGGTTGAAAGGCTGGCATTAAGCCAAGAAGATGCACCGGGAACCCATAGAACGGTGCGTCAGATTGCGAGGGATATTGGGATTCCGAAGAAATCGTTGCCAAGGACTTGAAGCTGGTTTGTTTTAAGAAGAGGCGAGCGCAAGATCTAACACCAAGAAACAAACTGACACGTCTTGTACGCGTCAAGCAGCTGCTGAAGAAATACCCTGAGCACACAGTCCCATTCATATGGTTTACGGACGAAAAAGTTTTTACCGTCGCTCCTCCTGTCAACCTCCAGAATGATCGCGTTTATGCGGCGGCTGGGACGCGCAAGAAACACGTGCCTGCTGAACGTCTCCTCAAAACACGTTCACACTTTTCAAAGTCACTAATGGTCTCAGTCGGTGTGTCAACCCTGGGGTGCACTCATTTGATCTTTGTTGAGCCGGGTGTGAAGGTAAATGGAGCGTACTATCGCGATGTGCTGCTCACTCAACATCTGCTACCTGCTATCAAGCAGGTTTCTGGCGGCTACTTCACATTCCAACAAGACAGTGCCCCTGCGCATCGAGCACGTGAGACCATTGCTCTGCTGTCCCGGGAGACACCCGACTTCATATCACCGCAGATGTGGCCACCCAACAGTCCAGACCTCAATCCAGTTGACTACCAAATCTGGAGTGTACTGCAGGAGCGCGTTTATCGTTCCCGTATTCGTGACGTCGATCATCTAAGGGCGCGTCTGGTTGAGGAGTGGCAGCTGTTTGACCACGCGATCATCGACCGGGCCATCAAACAGTGGCGTCCACGTCTACGGTCATGTGTCCGTGAACGAGGAGGACATTTTGAACACCAGCTGTAGCTGAACTTCACTTTCTTATGTAATATGTAAGGGCCCATGTTGGAAACTTTAATTTGTCAGTGCTCCATTGCAAACGCTCATAAATATGATAAATTCACGAACATTTCCAAACGGCTTTAGGATCTCGTGTAGATATGGTCACTGTTGTTGTGTTTAAAATTTCAGGTAAATACTGATAGTTTTGACCGAGTTATGACACTTTTTGTTGTGTTCTACTTTTCATCCGGACACAGTGTATATATATATATATATATATATATATATATATATATATATATATATATATATTCGTTTTATTATAAATTCAAACTCAAGGATGACACACCGCACCCAAGCTCACAGTAACAAGCTAGAATGAAAATTAAAATTATTTAAGTAAACAGAGAGTTGGCTTATTTGCACTCACTTAAATTTTGGACTTATATACAGACCCTTCGCCGAAGCTTGGCTCGTAGCGCCTCTGGAAGATAGGCCTATCCTGACAAGCGCTATATAAATAGTCGAAGTCAATCAGAATTTATATAGGGCCTATTCAAGATTCCAACTCAGAGGCACTCAAGTTGCACAGAAATACGCTCTGTACACGGCGCTGCTTTTCACATGAGTTCTACGTACGTAATGGTTATTCAAAATAAGTGAAGAAATTAGATTAATAGAAAACGAAAGCGGAAGAGTTGTTTTAGAAATATTCTTACATAGAGATGTTCAGCGAGATGTTTCAAAGGAAGGATTTCGTTTCGCAGATGCGTCTTATTCAGATGAGTTCGATGACTGGCAAGTGAAGACAGTGGAATATTGTCCAGCTGTCTCTCTCCACCGCATGGGTTACTACTCTCGGCTGGTGATCTGCTCTGCGTTGCCACGATTTGGTATCTGGTCAAAGACTCATCCAGGCGTGACTCTGTAGACTCTGCGGACTCTTCAGACTCTGCGGACTCAGACTCAGCAGATGAAGACTCCACTGACCAGGCGTTTAACGCGTGCGTTGTATTTTCAGGACTTGAGTGTGTGGGTTCGAGGTCTGGTGTTGTTTGGTCTATAGACGCAGCTGTTGAAAAACGGACAAAGCTTTATTTTTAGCTTTTCATTCTAGCTCAACATACATTGCCCTTCAAAAACTCGTTACATATGTTTAAGCTCAAGCAAAAACATGTTCATCTTGACAATGAAAACTTAAGATGAGTTTTCAGTTATTCATTTAGTACATTTAGAAAAGACAATAATTATACGAAGTCGGCGTTACTTGCGAATAACATGAGACATAAGAAGTTGTACCTAAATGGGAAGCAGCTAGACATTTTCCACAGAAAATTATCCATTTTACAGAAGTAGCGAATAGATGTTTTGTGGAGGAGAAGCTATACTAGGATATATTTTGCGCATTGTGATCATGTTGTTACCGACTTTCGTGTCTTGGATTCGAAACCCGGGAAGTAAAGTTAAACTGGCAATATCCTTCAGTGCATACATCCATCCATCCATCCATCCATCATCCATCCATCCATCCATCATCCATCCATACATCCATACATCCATCCATCCATCCATCCATCTATCCATCTATCTATCCATCCAACCATATATACATACATACATACATACATACATACATTCAAGCATACATTCATATATTATTACATACATGCAACGGTTGAAGACCATACTTTATCGGTCGTTTTATGGCGCTATCAAGTCTGGAGCATCTCTGATGCATACATAATTATATACATCCATGCATATAATATACAAACGTAAGGTTTCAAAATAGTTCTACAGATACCCTACAAACATACCTAAAGCCAATCTCAGCAAACCGACTTCGAGAAGCAACAGCACTCTGGACAAAGGATGCATCATAAACAGCACTTAATGCAGAATTTAAAATGTCTATTGCAGCTTAATATTTCCTCAAAGCAAATAACCGTTCTATGTCACATTTCACGTTCAGTAGGCTTTATATAGCAGCAAATTCACAAAGATCAAACTTAACGAAACGAATGAACCCTAAAATAACAATCACGATTCCGCAAGTTTTTATCTGAGAAATTTCTCTCCTTAATAATTTTACGTTTCACTTACCAATTTGCAGGATAATGCTGCTGCTGTTGTTTCTTTTCTCAGCTTTCAGTGCACTATTCACAGTGCCTGTCATTCGTGTTTTACCGAGACTTCCACTACATAGTCCGTTGTTTCAAAGTCGCTTTGGTTATATGGTGCATCGCGTCATCTACAGTCCGCAAAACCGCACAGGCCGGGGGGAGGGGGCCGAAGGAGGGGACCGAGGGAGGGGCCTATAGCAACACCTGTTGCAGCTCTGTAATATCCCAGTCTGTAAAATCGATGACCTAAACGCGGTTATATTCATCATTTGAAGGCCATCACCTGTTGCTTAGCAATGCGGTCTTAGCCGACATCTGAAACTGATAGGCGACCTTTCGATACTAGATTTAACAGATTTTAATTTGTAATGCATTGGCTATCTCAACAGGTTTCAGCGAAACTGCTGAAACTCAAAATTGAAAACGCTGTAACAACCTCACAAAGAAGCTATTATTTCATTCCTGCATTAGGTTATTCAAAAAGAATTGCTTCAAAGCCTTTTAACATGCAATATTGTTAGCTTAGGTGAGAACTCACAAAGGAGTTATTACCTGCTGCATTAGGTATTGCCTTCAAAGCCCTTTAAGCTGTAATACTGCTTGGGTTAGGTTAAAGCCTCACAAAGGAGTAACAAAAACTCCCAAACACCACCACATAATCCCTGTTCTCAAATAACTTCATTGGCTAGAAGTTCCTCAGTGCATCCATTACAAAATTGCACCTCTTACCTACAACGCCCATCAAACCTATCAACCCTTTTACATTCGCCAGCTATTCACAATCCAACCGCCCAGGTCTACTCGCTTATCATCATATCATATCTTCCTCTATCTTGGCCTCCAATCTCATCCTCTCTGAAATTCTGCAACCGCTTCTTAGTCTATGCTGCACCAGCTCTTTGGAACGGAATCCCAAAAGACCTCCGCCAGTTTGCTCCTCCTTATTCACGAGCGCTGCCTCAAGTCAGAGGGGTTGCCCAGAGATGGTCAGTGGAGATCCAAGTCCGGTTGCCATAGAGACCAGGAAGAGGAGGCAGAGGAGCTGCTGAGGTTGGTTCGCTGAGGACGAGAACTCTTGGAAGGTGGAGGATAGGATGGATTAGAGTAGGAATTATTCTTGAAGAGGTGGAAGTTTAATTTGAGGCGTAGTGCTAAATCATCATGCAAAGTAATAAGGGCCTATAATTACTTACTGGATCAGATTTATACTAAAGGAGAAATAAGACTTCTTCTTAGAACGCTAAGTGTGAATATGAAAATGGTTTCGTAAAACACGTAGATACTCATTATAAATTTAGGTACAACTAATTAAATAACAGAATTTATATTGCCTCATGAGAAAACAAATTATTAAATACATCGCAGTTTGTATAACAGACAATGTTATCAAATACATCGCAGTTTGTATAACAGACATGTTATCAAATACATCGCATTTTGTATAACAGACATGGCTTATAAATACACAAACAAATCGTCAGAAAATACAATTAAAATATAAAAAAGACTGAATGCGCATACATCTTTCGGCAAGTCGTACACACACAGAAAATATTCCAGGTCAACGTTAAATATAAATCGGTATAATAGTTAGTCAAGTATGTGCTTGCACTGAGGCATTAATAAACGTCAATAAACAACGTACCGGTACTGAAAATATCACATAGATAAGATCACTTGGTTGAATACAGAAAACAACAACATTGCAAGAGTTGGCTGAACAGCAGATAATCCATAAAAATAGCTAAAAATCTGACACTCTTGTAAACGAAATCTCCGTGTATCTTAATGGCGCAAGCAATTAATCTTCAACAATCTTATACATGAACACTTCTTTTACAATCTGCAGATGGTCCAGTGTACATACCTGTTTAGCACAGAAATTATAGTTCGTAAGAATGTATGCATGTATCAATAGGCTACATAGATGTTAACCCATAATAATCATCCATGTATGTATGTTGATCAAAAATAATAGTAACAACAGTAATAATAATTATATTAAATAATAATAGTAATAATAATACTGTTACTGTTAGTGAAGAATTGCTATTTCAGACAAAATCGTATTCCTCTTAATACTGATGATAAAATAGTAATATTAATAATAATAAATATTAGTCTTTAATATCTACAATACCCTGGTTAATTATTTGCTACATAGTGCACCTAGTAAGGTATTCTTTCTTTAGGAGTTCATGCTTACAAGTTACAAGGCATATATATCCCTGTAATACGCCTATATATCGCCTCTGAATAGTCATTACTTCTAGAGGCGCTTTATAAGTGCCCAGATACAATACAATAACAATATTAATAGTGACATATTTTTAAATTATAACAACCACGGCGATGTATAAGTTAAAGAAAAACATGAAGTGCATAGCCATTGCGTACATCGTGAAACACTTCTGTAAACTGTTAAAAATGCTAAAATAATATGTTTATATAGGTCAGCGAGACATGTTCTTAACCGAAAATATATTAGTTTAATAAATTGAAATTTTTAGAGTTTAGTCTTGTGATGTCATGTGGACAGAAGCAGAAGAATATACGATTAAGAGAAAAAGACATATCTTGATTCATATGAATATTGCACGAGATTCTTTTGTTGAGTAGTACTGCACACCTCCAAAATCTCACAGTTATCGTAAAAGAATATACGATTAAGAGAGAAGAACCATTTCTTGATTGGTAGACATAGCACGAGATTCTGCTGTCGGGTAGTAGGCTAGATACCGTAAACCTCCAAAATCATCGTCTCCTCAGCTTTCTATGCTCCTTCTTTGCATTCGTTGCTGTATGTTTCTCTGACCAGTTGTTGAAGTCTTTAACTATTCGGTTAAGTTTCTGCGTCATAGCATCCACAATTGGGCTGCTCTGATCGCATATTATAACTACGCGAGAATCGTTTTTGGATCTTTTACCAAGGCGCTTTTTAACATTGCAATTTGGACAACCGTTCAAACCTCTCAGGACGTTGTCAACTTTGCAATTCGCCGAACGTAGGTCATTACGCATCTTTTCCAGACTACCATTAAGCGTATACTGTTTGGTGTTCTCACGTTCCAACGTAGAGTTGAGTCTGACGCGATCTGCATTCACTTGGCGCAACCAGCATTGCGTTTCGCACAGCATCGTCATCCTCGTCTAAAACATAACATACAAATTCTCTAAAAACAAATAACAAGTTATCGGATGGCATGGGTTGTGGTTGTAGTAGTCATAATGGTTGTAGTAATGGTAGTAATCATAATAATAGTAGTATCAGTATTAGTAGTAATAGTGGCAATAGTAGTGGAAGTGGTAGTAGTAGTAGTAGTAGTAGTAGTAGTAGTAGTAGTAGTAGTAGTAGTAGTAGTAGTAGTAGTAGTAGTAGTAGTAGTAGTAGTAGTAGTAGTAGTAGTAGTAGTAGTAGTAGTAGTAGTAGTAGTAGTAGTAGTAGTAGTAGTAGTAGTAGTAGTAGTAGTAGTAGTAGTAGTAGTAGTAGTAGTAGTAGTAGTAGTAGTAGTAGTAGTAGTAGTAGTAGTAGTAGTAGTAGCAGTAGTAGTAGTAGTAGTAGAAGTAGTAGTAGCAGCAGCAGCAGCAGCAGCAGCAGCAGTGGTAGTAGCAGCAGTAGTGGTATCAATAATGTAGTAGTAGTATAATTGGTAGTTGTAGTATTAGTAGTAATAATTAGTAGTGGTTGTAGTATTGGCAGTAGTAGTAACCGTAGCAGTCGTAGCAAATAGCCTAGTTTGTCTGACAGTAGGGTATGTACTTTGACACCAGGTATTTTTACGGTTATTAGACTACATTAAATTGTGAAACTCTTAAAGAGGGAATACTTGACACGTTTGCTACGAGTAGCGAGAGCATTTTAATCGTTAGCGTGCGCCTCGAAAGTCAAGAGGATATGTCTAGTGACAATTAACCTGTGAACGCGCTCCTTATTGACTTAATGACAGCCTTTCTATCATTGGCGTATTTAGGGGGCGGATTTACGGGTTCAAACCCCCAAATAAATGCATTACTGTTATTAAAAACTAAAAATCTAGTATAATACGAAAATTTCCAATGAAACCCCTCCCCGAAAACTTTAAACCCTCTGAGAAATTTTTCATGGCTACGCCCCTGCTTTCTATCACACACTCAGCACGTAATTCTGACCGTAATATTGATCGGGCTAACTATAACGATGCCTGTGCAGATACCCATTTTATTTGGACAGAGATGCATAAATTTGTGATAAATCTGTGATAAATTTCACTAACTCGAAAGTGAAAATTTTCATTGCGGAAAACAAACATTAGGAGACATTCCCAAAATGGCAAGACGCTAAAGGAATAATGTACCATTTACCATTTATTATAATTGAGCTACATCAGGACATGCTTGTTTCCTATTCGACTTTTTCCAGATTGAAAAGTCGAATAGTGATTCATTGGTCACTGATTTAACATAGTAAAATAGCATGAATCGGAGGAACTAGACTGAATAGTAGCAATGAGATAGTAGCTTACTATGTTAGATGTTTTGTTATTTGGTTTCTTTGGCTTCTTTTTCGGGGTCTCTGCTGCTCTCCTTGACTTGCAGCCCATTGTCAGTTTCTGAAAAAAAAATGGAAAAAAAAGAAAATTATGAACTAGTCTAAAATTAAGTTTGTTTTCATCACGAGCCTACTGGTGAACCATTCTATCGTAATAACAGGAACTGTGTCTTAACCATTGTTCATGAGTAATGATGTATGGGCCACGCTGTAAACAAGTGTAGTGTTAAGTAAAACGTTCAAGCTCTAGAAATTAAGCCTTACACATTCGCTATCCGAAAAAGGGATAGCAACCGAGTTTTATAATCGTGATGAGAGGTTTATAGTTCTATTTAATATGTAGATTGAGTCATAATTGTGTAGCCCATTAGTTCGGAATTAATTATACTTTTTTCCTAATTAATGCTTATCGACAATTTAAAGCTGTTGATGATAAACGCTCATAATGGACAAAGAGGTCAACTAATGTCCAAATTGTTTCCTGAATTTTACTGCAATGTATATATAATATTATATATATATATATATATATATATATATATATTATTATTACAATATTACGAATGTGAAAATTGAGCCAATTGGAATAAAAACGTTTAAAAAACTCTTGGAGAAAACTAAGTTTACAACGTGATAAGAAAGAATTGAGTGCTGCAGCAAAGTCAAAAATGGTCACCGGTCTTTCCCCGTAATGTCAACCACTATTGATCTGCTTTGCCGCTATAATCAAGGTCACCGACAAAAAGGGCCAAAGCCAACTGCACAATATAGAGTCTATACTCTATACTGTTCAGTTAGTTAAGTACCGTGCTTTAGTTTCGCTACATATACTTTGAAGTGTTAACGTAACGTCAAAACTGCCACCAAAAATTCCAAAATTCTATAACGGAAAAACCGTAATTTTTTTAGTATTTACGTAAATTTTAAGAAAAATTTAAAACTTTCAAACATCTTCGCTGCCCACAGGTCTTCCAATACAGCCAGCTATACATGCCATATGCATGTATATGGCCATTTATATAGCGCCTTACAAAATCCCCACCAGGGCGCTAGTATATGAGTGTATCTGAGTGCAAAGTTACTGTAATTTAACTTTCGTATTGTAGATTCTTACATAGCCTTCGAATTTGCCCTCGATCTCTTTCCATGTTTGGCTGACACTTTCCAGCTTGTCCTTGAGGTCCGCCGTCCACGATTTGTCGTTTTTCTCCGTGACCGATGGAAACGGGATGTTCAAGTCAAGCCCGATTGCCCCCTTTCCCGCGCAGGGAGTCAACATCTTTTTGTCATCCTCTGCTACTGCTGATGTCACTGCTCTGTCTTTGGCGCATCTTCCCTTTGTGCAGTTTTTTCCGGCAGTTTTCTTCCGCGTCCCGCCAAATGCCTTTGTTGTCGCGCCTTCTACAAAAGAAATTATTTCCTTCATCACGCATTTCCAATCGACTTGACTTATTTCCGCATTTGGATTGGCGTTATCACACCATATATTTCACACATGCATACATACATACATACATACATACATACATACAGTACATACATACATACATACATACATACATACATACATACATACATACATACATACATACATACATACATACATACATACATACATACATACATACATACATACATACATACATACATACATACATACATACATACATACATACATACATACATACATACATACATACATACATACATACATACATACATACATACATACATACATACATACATACATACATACATACATACATACATACATACATACATACATACATACATACATACATGCATAAATGCATACATACATACATACATACATACATACATACATACATACATACATACATACATACATACATACATACATACATACATACATACATACATACATACATACATACATACATACATACATACATACGTATACATACACAGACATGGAACGCGGTGGTGTAGCGGTATGTTCTGTGCCTTGTAAACGGAGGATCGCAGGTTCGAATCTACCTCAAGCCACTGCGTATATAGCGACCCTGTACAAGTCATTGACACATAATAGTCTGTGCGGAAGCAACGGGAAACCACCTCACCCATCTCATCCCCGGGTGGCATAAATATGGACCCTGCCTCTGGGAGGAACTCATCAGCGGGACATACATACATACATACATACATACTACATACATACATTCATCCACCATACATGGCCTACATGCATACATAGTAATACAACTAATACATGCATACTTATGTTCATACATAATTGTATAATATAATTGATGCTTTCTGGACTATAATTAATGCTAGATGTTGCTTTTCTTTTCTCATTTTTGTATTGTTTAGTTATTGTTCTGCCCCTGTGGCGTAATAAAGTGTTCATAAATACATACATATATACATACATACATACATTCATACATACATACATAGGCCTACATGCATACATACGTAATACAACTAATACATGCATACTTATGTTCATACATAAATAGGGGCTACATATATACATGCATGCATACATACATGAGCTGATAACATTAGCCGACATAGTAAACATGCAATTGAAGCTTTATAAAGACGACGACATATGAGTCGAGGTTAACTCTAAGGAGGTTCTAAACAACTTGTTAAAGTTCGTTTAGGCCGAGAGCAAACGTCGCTAACCATTGCACTGCGCCACTTGACACATGAAGAGCGCAAACATGATCAAAATCAACACAACCCTAGAAGAAGATAACTTCACTAACGAACGCATGCTCACAACTCTAACGGTTTACAACTGAAATCTAAAGAATGATACGTATACGTATTAACAACGGCGATCAATGTTAAAATGCTCAATGCAGAATAGATCTCGCTTTCAATAATCGTTTACAATCTTCCTATAAAGAACAGGCTCTTATAAAGACACATAACACATACCTTTGGCATTTTTGGGTGATTGGCTAAACCTACGAAACTATTAATCGACAAAAACTTTAAAATCAAACATTGAACTTCTAGATACTGCGATGGTTGTTCGTTTCCGTGCTTTCAAATGGGTTCGAAACTGCAGAACGTAGGAAACAGTTAGTAACGTCTCTCCCTTCTGTTATACGTCAGCATCCGTCTACTGTGTACCGGTAGGATTGGAAATAAATTTTTGTTTGCAAACAATTGTAAAAGTGAAGCAGCAGCAGCAGGCAGATTTACAGCGGGCTACCTAACTACTCTAATCGTGCCGTAATTATTCTCGATAAAGCCTGTAATAGTTGTGCGTCCCACACAGTCACGTACCTAACATCAACATATTTAGCAAAATTTACCAACAAAGAATGTATACATATATATATATATTATATGTATATATAACACTGAATCGGGTATTGTCTACTCGTGATTATACTCTGCACCATAGCTACTCATTCTGTATCTCAGCCCCTATATATATAGATTCGTAGCGCAAAGCTTAAAAGGTCACATGATGCCATAAGTAGCGACCACAAAGACTATCCTGACGCTAATTTATACTATATATATAATATATATATACATATATATATATACGATATATGGTATTTATGTACTGGGCTGAGCAGGGGCGGAGACTTGGGGGACAGGGGGGACGGTGAGGTGGGGGGACGGATTTTATCCCCCAATATTTCTGAAATATTTCATGAATATAATAATAGCTACAGTGACAGCGAGCAATTTGTTCAGATGACATCTTAAAATGCTACCATTACAGTGTGGAAATTTAACAAAATTTAATAGAGGAGGGGTCACATCCCTCCCCAAACCCCTCCCCAAACTCAAACACGACTCAAACTACATGCTAGCTTTCAGCACTCAAATAATCAATTTTGTTCAGATGACAGCTTTAAATGCTACCGTTACAGTGTGTTATGAAAATTAGATGGAGGGGTCACATCACGAACCTTTCCCCAAACTCAAACACGACTCAAACTACATGTTTGCTCTTGACAGCTGGTTCCTATCAGCACTCAAATGATAACAATTTTGTTCAGATGACAGTCCCCAAACCCCTTAAACTCAAACACGATTATACATTTTAATATATATTATATGTTTATTGAAAATGACACGCATTCAGTGACAATAGAGATCATAAGATTTAGCTATCGTCTAAATAGTTATAAAGTTAGTGTCATCTTTTGCAGTAGTGTGAAGTGTGTTGGGCGCAGATCATAACAGCGCTGAACAATTGGTGGAAACAAACTCCGAAGGACGTGCAAGTCATTGTCAATGACTGCTTTTAGCAATCGTCCCTCGACCCTCTGAATCATTGACTCCAACCGCTCAGCATCAGGTGGTTCCTATCAGCAACAGCTGGTTCCTATCAGCACTCAAATTGTAGAGCAATTTTTTTCAGCTGATAGCTTAAAATGCTACCATTACAGTGTGGAAATTCAAAAAATTGTTGGGGAGGGGGCACATCCCCCTCCCCAAACCCCTCTCCCTGGTCGGCGCTGCGCGCCTCGCCGATCGTCCTTGGGCCGCTCCTTCACCAGTCCCCCCCAAAACCCAAGACCAAGTCTCCGCCTATGGGCTTGAGTATATTTTTGCTTATATTTATGAGCATGCAGTTTGTTTACGTAGGCCTACATGAGCAACTGAAAATGCACACGATTTCCCTTTCTTTCAAAATTACTTTTATTGGCGCTAATTGCAGATGAAACTGTCATATAGCTAACGAAAATATCGTTAACTTTGTTTGCTCTTCAAAACAGTAATAGATTGATAATAATTATTATGAGTAATCATTATTATTTTAATTATCCAATATGATTAATCACCTTCATCATCGTCAAGAAGATGTTCATCTTTCATCATCGTCGTCGCAGTAGTAGCAGTAGTTGTGTAAGTAAGTAAGTAAGCAAGTAGCAGTAGTTGTGTAAGTAAGTAAGTAAGCACATATATATGCTTTATTATACCAATTGCTAGCCGCATTTTGGTTTTCACGAGAATCACATTTATGTATTGGGCGAACCTAACATATAGCATAAACGTTTTGATGCGCCAAAATGTCCTTGGCGTTAAACGTCTGCGTATTATCATCTGCATTATTAATGTATTACTCTACAATGGGCTCTTGGGCGCAGTAAGTATGAGGTCTGTTTTATCGGGGGCAGCGGTTCGTGTAGTACATGTGATGTATTATTGATAATGGCATTAAAAAGGAGGGTGTCTGCAGCCTCATACATTTCAACAATATAAGCTGGGTTGGCTAGATACCCTGCTCCAACCAGTCGATGCATCGTAGTTTGGAACGTGCTCGTCCCCCTTCCCGCCCGACAAAATCCCACCAGGTTAAGGCCGCAAATAGAGTCCTCGCTATCGTTGTTGCTTTAGTGACATCGTGCATCATTGGTCCATTCAGCCAATGGGCGACCATAACCCGTAGCGCATACATTGACCGCCTGGCCTTTGCGTCTACGTTGCTGGCGTGTAGATCGAAATTGAGATGCTCAGTCATAGTGACTCCCAGAAATTTAGTGGCCGTAGTAGTAGTGGTAGTAGTGATGGTAATAATAGAAGTAAGCTTAATGGTAGTAGTATTGGTAGTAGTGATAGTAGTAGTAGTAGAAGCAGTGGTAGTAGTAGTAGTAGTCAGAGACGAAAATCTGTACATAACTTTGGGGACAGACTTTTTCGGGAGTAGTAGGATTTTTGCATGTTTATAGTAAAGTAGGGGGGGGGACAGATAGGCCTAAGTCTAAACTTTGGGGGGTGACAGCCCCCTCTGTCCCCCATTATTTACGCCACTGTAGTAGCAGTAGCAGTAGTAGTAGTGGTGGTGGTGGTGGTGGTGGTGGTGGTGGTGGTGGTGGTGGTGGTGGTGGTGGTGGTGGTGGTGGTGGTGAACTGGTGATGGTTGGTGGTAAAAGAAGAAGAAGCAGTAGTAGTAGTAGGAACAGCAACTAAAAATAGTGTAACGTTATTAGGCTTAAGTAGTTCATTATAGTATTTCGCTTAGTGACCTCCTACACCGGCAATGACAGTATGAAGCGCTATGCCTGAATGTTCTCCCATACCAGCCCCTCCCCCACCCCCACCCTATATACTCACACGAGAGAAGTGCGATTGTCAGTTTATGTGCCTTCTCCTGTTAAGTCAGCTTTGTTGGATCGGAACGATAGAAACATTCCATGCTTTAGTCGACGCCGGACGTTTTTAGTGCATGCATTAAATTTTTATCTCTTCACAGACACTTAAAAATTGAAGACTTTCAAGTTCCACTCAAATCATGCACTGCGCTCGTTATCCTGCATGAGTGATGTTAAAGTTCATTAAGAACGACAAGTTCTTATGTAGACAAATCATGCTCAGGTAGTTGAGAGGCATGCGGGGCCTCGCACACACGTACAGCACAAAAACGAAGTCGAATATATATAAGTAAGTAAGTAAGTAAGTATATTCCTTATTAACCAATTGCTAATCGCACTTTGGTGTACAGACATCTTATAAATGCAGTTTAAAAAGTATAAAGTATCTTGACAATAAACGTTTTTCGCATTAAGTAAGTTAGTGGCAATAACCTTAATAAATCAACAGCACCTTGGTGCACAATCATTATAGTCCCGCATATATCTAAGAAGTCAGCCAATGTTGAGTTTATAGGACTATGATGTATATAACTATATTTCCAGTTATAATGTATATATATTATATTTGGCTTATATATATATATATATATATATATATGATATTTCCATATATATATATATATATATTAATCAATGCCTATATTATATATATATATCCGACTTGTATTGGGGGTCGTCCATTAATTATGTCAACAAATTTTTAGGCCATTTTTGACCCCTCCGCCTATTTGTCAACAACTGTCAAACATTGACTGGACCTCCTAAAAAATTATGTCAACAATTCCAGAACACCATCCTCTGAAACAAAAAGAAACACAATGGCTCGATACATGTAGAATCATTTTTTCAAATTGTTTTATACTAAGAAATGCAATCTCGAATTTCAAAATATATGAGTTTAGTTTATTACCAGCTTTTAGTAGTATTAAACATTAAGCACTTTATACATTTTTAGCATTACTTAATGTTTTCGCTACCATTTTGAATGGTCTGTGTTGATTCATTGGAAAAAAATTTGTTGACGTCAACTTTTACTGAACCCCCTTCCCCTTGTCAACAACTGTCAAACTTTTCCAAACCCACTCCCCTATTTTGTTGACTTAATTAATGGATGACCCCTTGACTAAATTATATATATATATATAAACCGTGAGGCATAAAAAAGGAAGCCCCTACAAAATCGTTATTATTTTTAACAATATTCAAACAATGTCAATGAAATTCATGAAATTTATAGCTAAATAGCAGGCAATGTAAACAAATTTACAGTTTGTACTCAAACTGTCCGCCTTCAGCTTCTACGCATGCGCGAAGTCGCTTGCACCATTCACGCACCGCAGTCGCCTTTTGTTGCGTCGCTACCCAGCTAGCCTATATAGTGCATTTCATCTGGTTTACTGACGAAAAATTATTCACAGTTGCTTCTCCTAGCAATGCTCAAAATTATCGTCTGTATGTAGAAGTTGGAACTCGAAAGAGAGATATTGCAGCCGACTGCCTTTTACGCACACGTCCGACGTTTAGCAAATCCCTGATGTCGGTGTTTCTTCTCTGGGGCGCACGTCAATTCACTTCGTTGAACCGGGGAGCCAAATCAACGGCCAATACTACAGAGATGTTTTACTCATGGAAGACCTTCTACCTGAAATTCGATAATTCTCTGAATTTTACATTTTCCAGCAAGATGGTGCTCCAGTGCACAGAGCTCGAGAAACGATTGCACTTCTGACGAATGAAACTCCTGACTTCATAATTCCAACACTATATAATTAAGTACCTAACAGCCGAGATCTGAATCCCGTAGATTATCAAATATGGGGATGCATGCAGGAAATGATGTACAAAGCAAAGGTCCGTGATGTTGAAGATCTTCGTAAGCGAATCATGCAAGCTTGGAACGATACTTGACCAACGAATTATTGACTCGGCGTTTCTGTGAATGGCGCAAGCGACAAGCGCATGCGTAGAAGCTGAAGGCGGAGGCAGTTTGAGTACAAATTCTTAACTTTCTTTTACATTGCCTGCTATTTAGCTATAAATTTCATGAATTTCATATTGACATTGTTTGAATATTGTTGCAGAAAATAATAACGATTTTGTAGGGGCTTCAAGTGATTTTTTATGCCTGAGACTCAAGTAGTAGGGTAGTATATATATATATATATATATATATATATATATATATATATATATATATATTTATATATATAATTTACCGCTGACATCCTATTCGGAGCCCACGATCCTTATATAGTTCATTTAAAAAAATGCTAAAACGAGCAAAGTATACTTCGCATAGTAAACAAAGCTGCTCATGTGTATATATCCTTGTTCTTCGCCCTTATTTACCTATCGTGTGAGATAATTTTTTTAAAGTCAGAAAGTCTATAATGCTAATACAAAAGTGTCATGCCCCATCACGCCGTAGCATGCACGATGAACACTAACGCGTTCAAGCGCCTGAGAGCGCAGAAGGTTCAAGAGATGAGCCAAATAAATGGACATGCGCTGAAGGATTTAAATACGTAAGAATAGTAATCAAGGCTGTATTATTATTTTATAGTAGGCTTATATTGACTAAATGCTATGTATCGGCATTCTACATAGTATTATGTGCACTACATTTTCATATATTTCAGTCTATGCCTATATAATTATGTACTGAACATATATGCAGATGGTTTTGATTGCTATGAGCCTATATCTATGTACGTATGCATGCATATACAGCCAGAAAAGTAAAAGGACAGCTAAACCAACATACAAAGGTACTTCAGGCGTTAATAGGTTTAGTTACGAGTTTTATAATACTTAAGAACTTAAGTTTATACTTGGTATAAGGCTATAAGCGAACAGATTTATGACTATGCCCGTTTCTGAGCGCCGCTACTGTCACTTTGCAAGCATGTCAAGTGCCTCCATTAATTAGTCTTCTTCTTATACATTGTTCAGGCAGGACTCCGGTTTATTGTCTTGAACTTTCATTTACAAGTCAACAACAAAATGTTCTGCCAAGATATAAATTGACCATGAAATTATATATAGTTCAGAATCGCGGTCGGTCTTAAACTTGCAGATAACATCTGTGAACCTCGATGTGCATGGGCCCTTGTGACAGTCGGTGGTTAGTTTTCAACTGATTTGCCCCCCCCCAGACTCAATCCAGCGACCAAACATACGACCCTCGATTACATAAGCCTACCGATATTCTGTCGATGACATGTTCAGGCAGGATTCCGGACATGTGCGAAAAAATGGCCTGGAATCAGTAGAGCAAAGGTGACATGCCTGACGGTCTGACCTTCATTTTTAACGGACAGACCATGCCTTAATATAACCATAACCATAAATTGTATTGCTTCTTGTAGCACAAAGTAAGATAACAGTCAAGTTCAAGACATTCGTTGATTGACAGGAAGCAAAGGAAGAGAGACCCTTAAGGGACCAAGGTCCCGCTGACAGGGTTACCCAAGCACATAGAAATCATAGCAACTGGCTATATAATATAAATTTAATATAATTATCAAGAGTATTTTTATGGTCTTAACTATAGTTAACTAAAAGTCAAAATTGAAACACATTAAGTGTCTGCAAAAGCACAATGTAGGCACACAAAATAAGCCCATAATATGCTCAATAGATAGGGAGTAAGAAAGGAAATAGGGGAAGAGTCAGGGATAAGCAGCTAGCAAGTGCCCACGGAGTTTCCGTTTAAATATAGAGATGCAAGGAGTACTGCGTACATCTACGGGAAGATTATTCCAGGTCCTCGGACCGGAACTTTTAATTGAGAATTTCCTTGTTTTGGTTCTAGTAGCAACTCCTCTATAATATGAGATGTCACAGCAACAGAGTTACTCTACCCGCGTCGTTTACCTCCCATTCACATCCACACTGCCGAGTTGGCGGCAGATAGGAAGTGTCCAAAGTAAAGAACACTCGCACTGAACTATCATCTGTTTCCGCTTAGCTTATGAGATTCGGTTCAATTAACTTCAGGGGTCACTAACACCCAAGGAAACAGATGTGGGTCAGTCTTATAAGTCGTACCATTCAAGAACTTCTAGAATAGCGGTGCTTCAACGCCTTTGCGATTTTCTTAAAATACGCTATAATATAGCTGTAGAGACATATTATGCATTCATTTATACTATCCCCATTGCAATAATCTGTAGGCTACTCGGTTACGTATCACCCTGACAACAGAAGTTTGCTGATATTTGTCGAGGCGCCCTGCGCCCTAGAAACCGTCGCAATTATTTATTCATTCATTTAATTAATTCAGTCGTTCATATCGAATATTTATATAGCGCCCTCTTACTACTCAGAGGTTCTCCCAACTCCAGCACGGTCAAAAAGAACAGTCTTAAGGCGAGAAAGGAATATAGAAGACAAGGTCCTAGGAAAGAGGCGAAGTTCCAGAGGGAAGGCATTCCAGGTCGAAGGTCGAGGGACCCACTACATTATTATTATTACTATGTGATTATTATTATTATTACTATGATTATTATTATTATTATTATTATTATTATTATTATCATCATCATCATCATCATCATCATCATCATCATCATCATCATCATCATCATCATCATCATCATCATCATCATCATCATCATCATCATCATCATCATCATCATCATCATCATCATCATCATCATCATCATCATCATCATCATCATCATATCATCATCATCATCATCATCATCATCATTATTATTATTATTATTATTATTATTAACGAAAATGCACAGGGTTCTTCTTTGTTCCTACTGCATGGGGAGCTTCATTCTTTGCTCCCAAATCCCATTAACTTCTCTAAGCAGGTCTTTTCCCAATACTTGTGACAAAAATCGCACTTTATTGGTAAAAAAATACGACAATTGAAATACATGTAAGCATCTTTACTTAACACACCACGGTACATAAAACTGGTTTGCAAAACGACATAGCTTTAAATACATAGGCTAAATGCAGTTTTAAAATGTGATAGCGTCCTATAATAGATGTACGGCTAAGCCTTACGAATAACGATTAACAGCCATAACTAGGCTACATCACATTGATTCACCAGATCCTTAATAATTTCACACAAAGCACAGTTTCCGCAAAAACGCAACAAAGATTTACCCCACCCGAAGACTGACAAACTTTTAGCATGAAGTAACTCATAGTCTTGGCAAAACTGTAACAACTTTTCAAACGAACATTTAGGCAACTCTCAACATGCACCAAATCTTAGTTTCCACTAACGAAAGACTCAATATACGCATAATCGCATATCTTCGACAAATATTTGAGAAAGCCTTACCAAGCACGAAGTCTCAAACAAAAAACTCAATCAATTGTTTTGAGATTTACATTTTGCAAGTTCTTAGCATCCAATAAGTCTTATTTTTGCACAACTCTCAGTAAATACTCTAATATACTTATCTAAAGTAAATATATCACAAATTTATAATCCCAACAAAAGACAAAAGCCATAGGCCTATAGGTCCCATACATTTGATCCTCATAACGCTTGTTAAAAATGCAGTAGCCTAAATAGCAGGCCTAAATCTTGTTTCAACAAGAGAATAAGATGCCGTTATAAGCATTTTATTCTGAAATGATACTTTTACTCACTTGTAAAAAGCAGAAGTATTTGCTTTTAAAAGAGGAAACTGAATAAAGACCCATCTTCAACGAAGATTTATAAAATTTAACAAGCAGTAGGCCTAACTAAAATGCAATCTTAAAATACAGACCTAGCACAGTTGTAATAAGCACCAACTCAGGGAACGTCATTTTCCAATGAAGATTTAACAAACTGTTAAAAAGGCAGTAAGCATATGAGTCTCTGTTTCAACAAGTACAAAATACAATAAACATTTACCTTCAAATGAACATTTTAAACGATTTTAATAAACAGTAAGTATTTTTTACAACAAACGAATATCTCATTAAACATTTGTCTTTGAAGAAGATTTAGCCTATTTGCAATAAGCAGTCTTAGTTTCAATGAACGATAAAACTCAACAAACATTTATCTTCAATACAGCTATGACAAACTCTTAACATGTTCTAATAAGTCAGCCTTAACAATAGAACAGAAACATTAAGCATTTTTCTTCATATAAAGATGTAAAAACATTCTAGCAAGAAAAATCACAGAATAAATGGCATTAACCATCTAAAAAATATACGGTGAGCGTGGTGAATAGATGTTAGAAATTTTAATTTGGCATTATCACAAATGTTTTGTAGTATTTACAATTACAATAGAAGCACTTTCATCAAACGAATTACATAACATCGTATCTCAGAAGTGGAAGTCTTGTGTAATGAATGCATAGCGTTTATTTTTTTCATTTTTTTCATACTGTTTAAGTAAACCTAGAGCCTACATATTTCGTTTTGCATTATCACTTTTATTTGCATCTAAAATTTCCAATCTCTTGTTTATTTTCTGCGCTTTAAAGCATCGTGCTGCATTTATTTTCAGCTTCAACAATTTAAGCTTGATCTTTTGTTTAAATTGTTTGATAATTCTGTTTCTTTCACATGTTGACAAATTTTGTTTCCTGAATTTTGAAGCAGCCATGCGCTGAATTTATCGAAATTCTTGACATGCAAAACCGAAATTAATAATTTAGTCTGTGTTTGAGTTAGAATCAGCGTTTAACAATAAATCTGTATAGAATTGCGTTCAATATTGATCACCGGGCTTCATAATCGTTTCAGTGCACTAATGATAGGCCTATCTGGTCTATTAGTGATCAAACCTTTCTTCCATGAGGCTGTTAAAATTCCTGCTTAGTTGATCAACGCTGTTGGAAATTTTGTCAATGCGCCTGCAATTCCTTCGAAATAGCACAGCTCGATTACTTGTCCTACTTCGTTCGGCTCTTGTCAAACGAGGCGTTGTTTTCCTTCTCCTTCTGATCATTCTGCAGGTCTGAATTCTTTGGTAGCAGCTTTCCCACTCTCTCGGAAACTGTGTCATAGCGTTGAAGATGAAGCATCGAATTGGAAGAAGACCGTAAACAGAATTGTTGTAAATGTTCTCAAAGGATTGTTGGAAGGTTCGATGCTTGTTGACGATGCGAGAGTAGGCGGTTTCCAACTCGAGTGCTTTTTCGCGGCACTTGTTGACTCGTTCCAGACCATAGTAGATTTTGCACAGAAGATTGCTCATCGCCTGAAACCAGTAAAAATACAACAAGCTTAGCTTGTTTTTCAGACGTTTTTGCCTTACTAAGGTAACGTCAAGTGAAAGAAGATAAGTTCAAGTCGGGTCAGGTTGGGTAACATAAAATAAGGCAAGGTCATTTAAAATAAGATGAGGTTAAGTAAGGTACGTAAAAGGCCACGCAATGTAAGGTAAGACCAGGTCACGTAAATTAAGGAAGGGCAAGGTAAAGGTACAGCCAGGATAGGTAAGGTGGCACAAGGTAACATAAGGTAAAGTAAATTTATTGCAAAACAAGGTAAAGCTGGGTAAGTAAGTTAAGATTATATTAAGGTGCCCTGTCAAAACTCGTCCTTTGAGGAGTAGTCTTTGCCTGATTTTGTCTGGCTTTCAGGCTTCAGCGGAGCTTACCGTATCCCAGCTGGTAGAGTTTTCGTTCTCGAAAGTCTCGCAAGTCCTAACGACAGGGTTTCGTTTAATGTTGCAGAACGGTTTTCTTCTTCTTCTCTAAAGTAAATAAAACGAATTTTAAAGACAACACAGACCAAATAACATCAAAGAGAAATCATGAAAATGAAGTGACTCAATCGCAATAGAAAAAACGAGAAGTTACCAAAGAAAATGTGCGATTTGTAAGTAAGTAAGTAAGTAAGAAAGCAAGTAAGTAAGAATATACTTTAATAGACCAATAATTATTGCAATCCGCATTTTGGTGTACACGCATCAATAGTATAGTCGCAATAATCTAAATTAGCCAGTCGGAGTTATTAGTCTTGCCTTCGTTGCATCAGACGATCTCTCAAGATGCACTTTCCTATACGATTTTGTCATGCCAATCTGTTTTTCAACATGTCGTTGACTTCCAAAATGTGCATAATGGTATTTAATTAACATTAAACATGGCACAGGCCTACACTGACACGTGGCATTTACCCATGCATAATTATATACATCGATACATGCATGGATGCATAAGTACATGCATCGATCGATCAATCGACCAACCAATCTATTTATTTCTTGTAACCAACATATCACAAATATTGTGACAGTTTAAGTAGTACCTTACATTGATAGTGGTTACCAAGGGGAGACCAAGAAGGATCTATCCACCTATCCACATATAGATACATAAATAGATACGTGCATACATACATACATAGTACATAATATGTACATACATATACACATACATACATACATACATACATAATATATATGTACACATATATCCACATACGTAGACTACCGTACTTTATAACGTAATAATTGAAGAATGAATGAATGAATAACTGCGTATACAACTATACAGTCATGATGTACATTGTGATTACTTACATAATCGTTCTGGACATTGCGCACAACCTGGCTGAGCGTCGTCAGTTTATCTCTGAGTTCGAGCAGTGTCTCGTTGTCTGTTGCACTTGGTTGCACAATCTCCACATCAGACGGGAATTCAAAGAACAGTTGTTTGCTTCCTGCGCACGGTGAGTCTTTTGGATCAAATGTTGCAGCAGCAGCAGCAGGATATGTTGGAGATGCTGTGGAGCTACTTCCAGGACATCCGGGTCCAGGGCAAGCGACTGCTTGGGAGACTGCTGTGTCGGATGTAACGGTTGATCTCTCATCCACGGAGTCAGTGATCATCGCCTGCTCTGTAATAACAAGAATGTCATTCAGACTATCGAAAGGGTCATGTGTTATGTATATGCACATCATGCCACATCTAGACCATATATAGACGTGTGTATGTGACGCGGTTGCAAGAGACGAGTTCTAAGTTTAAACTTGAACGACTTTAAAACCTGACGGAATTGTGCCGTGAAATCTAAAGCTTAGGTCTACAACGGAGAACAACACAGAACTGTCACGGTGCGAGAATGAAGATGATTTAACGTCCACTGACCGAGTACAACATCCGTTGCTACGAGGTTTGAGCAAGGAGCAGGGTTAGGTCGGCTGATTAAATGTAATTCCTTGCAAACCATATTAAGTAGATTTTACAAAGAACATGCAGTGTCAGCGTCGTCAATGGTTCTTCCTGAGTGCCGCAAATTTTCGGTTCCTCCGCCAATATTGTAACTCGTCCATCATCTGCATCAGGTCCATCTATCTATGACCCTCAGGATTCCCCTGAAAATTAAAGTCTCACCTCTTCAAGAATTCTTACCCTAGCTCATCTGTTCCTCCGCTTTCCAATCTCTCTGCCTAAACAAAACCGGCCTCAGCAGGTCCTCTGCCTGGTCTATAGCAACCGGACATAGATTTCCATCTAATATCTCTGGACAACCCCTCTCACTAGACGCATCGCACGTTAATAAGCTTAGCATTTAAGTAGCGCTTTAGGATTTGGAATTTGCGATTACAACTGACATATTATAATATGCTAATGTTTAGGAATCTTTGTTTAATGGATCTGGTGTTGGGAATTTTGAACGATTCGATAGCACTGAAAATGTGCTAGACATCTATTATATTTGCGACGAATTTAGTTGAGTTGAGTGGTATGGTAGTTTTGAGCATGTTGAAGTGAGAGCTTTAATGGCGTGGTTGGAATGCATTCTGCATGGATAGAAAGGTGATTCCAGGTTGTGTTTCCACTCTCTCCATCTAGCGAAGGCAAACTCACGTTTTCGTAATATTGACAGAGACCTTTCTGAATGGAAGACATGGAAAGAATTATTCCGATCACGGTTACACCAATATAAATTACTAATATCACTGTAAAGTCGAATCGTTACTGGGTATGCGATGTAAGGCTTCCTGTCTTTTATTTCTCTGTACCTGTACATCTATCTGCCTCTGTACCTTTAGGCTACATCTCTCCGTTTCTCGATACCTGTACATTTCTCTGTTTCTGTACTGTGCAATCTCTCCGTTTTGACCGGTACAATTCGATACCTGTATATCTACCTGTCTTTATATACCTGTTCATCTCTCTCTGTTTCTGTATGGTAATCACCCCTCTGACTCTCTTCCTTTATCTCTAGCATTTTGTATCAAAATTTAAAATATTGCTCTGTATCATCATCCATCCATCCATCCATCTCATCTCTCTCTCTCTCTCTCTCTCATCCATCTCTCTCCATCCATCCTCCATCTCATCCATCTCTCTCTCTCCATCTATCTATCCATCATCCATCTCTCTCTCTCTCTCAGTCTATCATCAGATCCGTCATCAAATCGGTCATCCCCTCACTGACACTGCATGTTCGTTGCTTATCGTCCAGATATCAATCCTTCCATCCGTCCGTTCACCCATCCATCTATAGCTATCTAGCTATTTAGCAATCTTTCTAGCTATCCAGCTACTATTTATCTATTCATCTAGCTACTGTAACTATCTAGCTAGCTATAAATCTCTCTACCAATCTCTCTATCTATATCTGTATATCTGTCTCTTCTGTGTGTCTGCTTAACTTGATTTGACTGTCTGTATGTATGTCTGACTGGCCGTCTATCTCTAGCTATATCACTTGTGTGTCCTCGTGTTCTCTGTCTCTCTGTCTCTTTTTCTGACTCTCTAAATGTCTCAGTTCCTGTCTTTACCTGCGTACGTCTGCGTGCTTCTAAGTCGATCGTCAGGCAGCGATCTGCTGAAGGAGCTGCTGCAGTGATTATATAGCATAGATGTCGCTGTAGAGTTTGTTAAAATCATCGAAATGAAGTGTCCTCAGCTGAACTCCGCATTCCTTCAAATGGACGAAGAAGGATCCCTTTGAAAGACGAAGGGATCCCTTTGAAATGCGAAGGACCCCTTTGAAAGGGGGCGGCCGACCAGCTGCCTCTCATTCCACTCAACCGAAGACTCGCGCCTCATATGGACGTCGCAAGCAACGATAATTACGAAGGCTGCTACAATGATGGAGCTTTTGACCGAAAAAACCCTCCTCTAAATCCGATTATATATATAATACATACATAATATATAATTACTATATAGATATATGTAGAACTCGTTTGTAAGATTTCTGGTATAGGTGATAAGCCTTGATGTATATAACAAATATTAATATATAACTCTACTTGTATGTCTCACTATATACAAATGCATGTTGTAGAATACTTATATATATATATGCTTGTACGTTGTATAATGCTGATATATATATATATATATGTATATATATATATACTGTACGTATATATATGTCTATATGGTGTGTGTATCAGAACAAACGCGTGCGAGGAGGTCTACTAAGGGCTATAAAAATCCACACGCATACACTAATAGAAATCGTTCAAGTTTTTGACATCAGCACATGTCGTGTAAAATACAGGAACCGAAGGCTGACGGTTAATATGTGCGTGCCATTAATTGTCTGACTCACTCTTCAAAGTGGTGTCTGTGGAAGACTAGACATTGGTGTTGCTAATCTAATCTATTCTAACTGATGCTTATCCAAGAATTTCTATAGCGCCCTTAACATGATGCATCAGTTGCTTGTCGTTTCATAGTGAAAGTAGGCCCTACGTGTCTATTGTGTATACATATAACGACCTTTAATAACCTTATAAACGCGCTTTAAAAGTGGCAGATAATCGTGATTGCGGAGCATTGGATGGCTTAGAATAGTCGCAAAATGAAGCTATCCTCGTTAGAAAGAGACTGAAAGCTAGATATATGGCCGACCATAGGGAGAAAATGATACATAGTGAAGTCAAATACTTAGCTGAAAATTGCTTGTACGTTAAATACAATCAGCAGGCAATTGCGCATGTGCCGTAGCCCAATTAATTTACTTAGGCCCTACTTGTATCTAAGAGAAGAAAATCAGTTTTAGAAGGATTCAGAGATAGGTTACTAACAGGCGCAGAATAGAGCAATCTCAATTAAAAAGTGGTTGAAGCAGATATTCAAATGGGCCACACACACAAACAGAAAAAGAGACAGACAGACAGACACAGACAGAGACAGGCAGAGACAGACAGAGACAGACAGAGACAGAAAAAGAGAGACAGAGACAGAGAGAAGGAGACAGGTACAGAGAGACAGAGACAGAGACAGGCAGATAGATACAGACAGAGAGAGAAACAGAGACAGACAGACATACACACACACAAAGAGAGAAAGAGATAGAAAGACTTGAAGGCAGAATACGAACGGGTGAGCAAGTTGAAACAGATGAATCTTTAGCCCAGACCGTAAAGACATCAAAGCACTGATGGAACAACCACTGCGAGTAGGTCCTACAGAAGCAAAGTTCCTAATGTTATCGTTGCGTGTTGCTGGCAACATAGTGCAAAATTAATGTAACTGTATACGTTTTTCTATCTCGAACGTATATATGTGTTTTGCTTCTCACCCCCGCTGTTGGTTTCCATTCCCAGTGCGTCGCATCTTTGTAGAAATTTATTGTCAACATACATGTATGCAACCCTTAAGAAGGAAAGATTCCCCCTGCATTGTATCTATCGAACATTTATATAGCGCCTCTAGAAGATCTCAAATACGGTTATTTTCTTACTCATCCAGACGAGTTGCAACGTAGATAACCAGAGAATGTATGATAAGCTGAGCCAATCGAAACAGTAGGTCTGTTTAATGGTAGAATGTTCCAAGAGGACGGCGACTCAGTGTATGAGAAGGCCAGTTACATTGTAGCCCGTTCGTCCAAAGCGGTGGATCTTCAATGCAGTTAAAAGGTTTCCGCTGCTTTTGTTGTTAAATAACTCCTCCACTGATTGCACTCTGTCAGTGCCAGTCCCAAGCCTGGACGAAGGAGGAGGGCGACGCTAATGATCTTTGTTATATCAGTGTCGTTAAACTGAAACTACTCTTGTTATAATGTAGTTCTCGTGTTTACACGTGAGACGAACGTTCCTACAATACAACTACTCTACGGTTCTGCTGTCAAAAGAGGCGTGTAGTATGTATCTAGTCACTTAATATAGCGCCTTTTAATTTCCTATGTAGCCTAAGTGTTGTTAAAGTGCATTAAGAACAGGACGTTTGACAGTGAGCAACTACTGCTCAGATAGAAGAGTCACAACTATCCGGCTCTCACACACCTGTAGAACCACACCAACAGTCGAAAGCCAGTTTTTCATGGTCCCTGCTTACTGCAGAGCGAGGAACAACGAGAATATAATATAAAAGCACGATGAGAGCCTAGTAATGTTGATGCAAATAGCAGCGATGTATTCGATTCCTCATGCTGGAATAAGAGAATCCAAACCGAGTATCGGACTCTGTCTTCACTTACCGTAACAAAACACCGATTGGCCAATCTCTGAAATCATGAACCAAGAAACGGCGAACACTAACAAACTAAAAGTCTTTGTTAAAGTACTCAAAGAACGCATATTCTTACGGAAATTAAACTCTAAATGCGTTATAAAGTATACCAAATTGAATTAAACACTCCAGTAGTTGACAGTATCACGATATTGTTTAGCTCGGAATCGTGGTGCATTTATATGGAAGCGAACGCCCTCGGGTTTTGGAAAGTGTTCGAATTTCTCTTTGATTGAAACCAAAATGGAAGAAACACGATTGACTTGGGGGAAAAAATGAGGAATCGAATGTGAAACCAATTAGACAAATTCCGACATCAATCACCATCATCATCGTCATCGTCATCATCATCCCTTGGAATTGTGAAGACAATTGCGCTGTGACCACCTGCTGAAACCGTTGACGATGACGGTGGTTTAGCCACTGATGCTTGACCAGTGCCAATCGAAACCGCGTGGTGCTTTCGGTGTCAATGAGGACACCGGATGCGGAGGTTGGAGCATCTCCTTGTCAAGTATCGATCTGACCCGTTCGTTGCAGTCGCCGCACAGCTGCTGCGGCAGCAGCTTCTTCATCACTGTTCAGCCGCATCGCTGCTGCACGTGTGTCTCAACCACAGCATGACTAACATTGCCCCACTCGGCGCTAGGAGGCGCTGTCTCACGACACAGCTTCAATCAAAGCACATGGCATTCACAATACGACCCATTCCGGAAAACACCTAAACACAAGCAAGCACACGCATTATATACACATGTAAAAATGGCCCGATTATATATATATATATATTATATATACGAATTCGTGTATGATCACATATATTATATATATACATAATTTCGACTTATGCATATATATGATGCATATATACAGTAGGTCTTTACATATATGAATGCCTACAAACTTCACTATATTTCGAATATATATATATATATATATATATAAATATATATATATATACAATAGTAAATGCGCGTAGGCATCATATCATCTGACGTGTTTATTGTAATTATGGAGGTAATTTTCAATAATATCGTTGACCTATTTGTTTTGTGAATCATTAATTTCTGAAGAGGCAGAGGCACCGCTGACGAAACTCTGATTTTTCTATTTTGATTTACCTCTGCTCCAACTGCTCTTTCTCATCTCCCTCTACCCATCTTTCTCTTTTGTTTCCTCCTCCTCCTACTTCTCTTCCTCTCATTACCCCCCCCCCATTCTAGCTGTCCTTTGAAAATTGTCCGGCACTTCAGCCGTATTACAGCAGGTTCCAGTTTCCATGACTACCTTTTGAACTGGGAAAAACCCACGACAGATTATTTCTGCTCTAAACTGGATATTTATATAGCGCCTCAAAAGAGCTGTTCGTGCAGAAACCTTCTTGAAACGGTCTGAAGGATGTTTCGAAACGATACAAACCCAGTTACTACGCCTTCTCTCGATGCCGCCCACGCGTGAGAACCATTTCAAACCAATTAACCAAGGTCGCAGTAAAAAAATAATAAAAACGACAGTTTACAACTATGAATACTAATACAGTCCTGAATATGGTTTTCATTTAAGAAAATCGTGAAAGTGAATTGGCTTATAGAACATGAAAGAGACAGGCTGTATGAATGGCCAGCGCTGCAACCCAGGTGCTCCATTGACATGGGCCCACATGTCTTAGAAAACGTGGGTCCACTTTCACTGTAGCGATGTTCTAAAAAATCATTCGAAAAATCGTGTTCGTTTTTAATAAGGAAACGCTTAGCCTATGAATGTTTAGTTTAATTTGGGTGTCATAAATCGCCTCAACCATTTTTACGAATATAGACGGTTTTGTGAATGTGTCCTTCAATTGGTAGCGTATTGCGACGTTTCTCGAATGGAGGTAAGCTTCTCTTGAAAGTGCTGGTTTTTTAAGTGTGGTAGGATGAAATTGTACGTCCGGAAGTTGTTTGCCTCGTATACGGCGTGTAGGTTGGAGAAGGACTATAGGGCATAAACACGCCTGTAACATAGGGCCTATAACAGTATGATGAGGGTCATGTTAATTAAGATGACGACGACGACGATGATGGTGATAATGATGATAATGATGATGATGATGATGATGATGATGATGATGATGATGATGATGATGATGATGATGATGATGATGATGATGATCATGATGATGATCATGATGATGATCATGATGATGATGATCATGACGATGATCATGATGACGACGACGACGACGACGATGATGATGATGAC